>JAVYIG010000382.1:285758-622388 GCA_035222895.1 Strongylocentrotus droebachiensis
CAAAGGAGGATCTCAGAATTATATTTTGTGGGTGGTGCCACATTTCAATTTTTAAATATGTCCGTTTATAGGCATTACAATAAAAGTTTTGTTTTTTTCACGTTCCTGGGTATTATTTTTTCCAAAGGTGTTAAATGTGTGTTATTTTAACACCTAGTACTTTGTCTTACTTATTAAAAAAATAAACTGAATATCTTACAATTCAACGATTTCTTCAACTAGGCCTACTTTTATTAATTTCTTCAACTGCTTAAAATTAAGGCTACAAATGAATTGTTACTGTAGAGCTGTAGTGTGAACAGGCTACTTAGTAATTCACATTTATAGATTGGTGCACATCATTATGCTTGATCATCCTCTCCTATCTGTTTGTTGTCATTCCTCTGTTAGTCATCCTTTATTTGCTACCTATGATATCTGAATATTTATTATTTCCTTTTATTATATAAATGAACATGTAAATACCTATATATGCAAAATAGAGGTTTAAAGTTGTAAAGCCCAGGGCAGGTCAACACACGCAATCATGAAATAAGGGTGTCTTAAGTTTCTCTGTAAGTTTAGAACCACGCCCTGTGCCTACCCGCTCAGGCCACCCTACATTAAGGGGCGTCGCTAAAGGGGGGGGGGGGGGGTGTGAGGTTGAAGCCGGTGGGATTTTTTTAATGTCGGTCGGCCAGCAATTTTGTCCCCTTCGAACTGTGACTTTTTATCGGACAAAGAAACATTTTAGAAAATTCAGACAATGATTTAGAGTCGGTATAATGAATCGTCTTCTTTTTCTAATAATTTAATGAAACGTCCAAGCTCCCGCGCTTCGCGCGAGAGTGGAAAACTGAATTCAGACAATTAGGGTTAAGAGTAGAGAACGGTATACAACAAATCGTCTTCTTTCTATAATAATTTAATGAAACGTCTAAGCTACCGCGCTTCGCGCGGGCGGCCTTTCACCCACCCCCTAGCCCACCAAGGAAGCGCTTTGCGTGCTCTTTAAGTGATTCGCTTGCTCAATACCGCCCCTCCCTTAAATAAGATCCTACCTACGCGCCTGCATTAAAATATATAGCTATGATGCTTACTAAGTTGACGAAATAATTTGTATATTTATGTCGTCGACGAAAATGACCAATTGCGCATAACAATTTAGCCTTTGGCCTCGGGTTTATAGGGTTACATTGTAGATATTGGGACATTTAATTTTGTCGGTAATTGGTGGCTTGTTTTGTCGGTAATCGTTGGCCTCTATACCCCCCCCCCCCCCCACTGAAAAAGGTCTAGCAACGCCCCTGACGACACATCAGGCCTATACTTGCGTTTTGTGAGAGGCTCAAGTATCCGGGCCAGCTATTTATAGTTCAGTAATTTTTGAAGAAAACAAAACGAGTACTCGCTCTCCAATCGTATTGGTTATTTGGGAATTTCGAATGTCATCAAATATGTTATTTTCCTTTTAACACAATGATTGTTTTGCGACTCAATTCAGGCCTGACTAAATATAATTTTTTCGTAAGGCAACAGACAAGTAATTTGGTCATATACCTGATTAACATTTGAAGATTTCCTACACTAATGCCTGGCCGTGCGTAACCCATATTTGAACTCTAAGTTGCACCTGAAATTGCAACATGTGCATTATAAGCTCAAAATGCTATCTTTCATACAAATACACAAAAAAAAAATCCCAAAAGCTTGAATGCATACTATTTCACAAGATGTAATTAAACAATATGAATGATATTAATGATACACTTACATGTACATCAGGCGCGTACGCAGGGGGGGGGAGGGGGTTTGGGGGGTTAACCCCCCCCCTTTGGTAGTTTTTGTGTGTAAACCCCCCTCAAACCCCCTTTTCGGATATTTTTTTTTATAAAAAAAAAAAAAAAAAAAAAAAAAATTCCCATGGCCGACCTAAGAAAGGTGACCTAACCCCCCCCCCCAAAAGGAACAAAATGTCAAATTTCCAAATTTCGAGACCAAAAAAAAAAATGTCCTCTTACCCCCCCCCCCCCCCCCCCCCCCCCCCCCCACCCGCTTATTGATCATTTTTCCGCGATCCACATCTTGTTTGCAGGAAAATTGCAACTGATATCCCTTCTTTTCTTTTCTTCTTTTGTTTCTTTCCCTTTCCTTCCTTCTCTCTTGTTTTGCGGGGGGGGGGGGGCAACAGCATGGGCGGCAAGGCCCTGTCGGACCCCTTTTTCTTTTCTTCTTCCTTTCCTCTTCTCTCTTCTTTTCTTTCCCTTCCCCTTCTCTTCTTTTCTCTCTCTTTTAAGTTTGCTGTAGAAGGGGGGGGGGGGGGAGACAAGAGCCATTTGCCCCCCCCCCCGATCCCCAACTTTTTGGCGGGAAAACTGCAACTGATATCCCCCTTCTTTTCTTTTCTTCCCTTTATCTCGTCTTTCCCCTTTTTTATTTCCCTTCTCTTCCTTCTCTCTTTCTTTTTGCTGGGGAGGGGGGGGGGGCAACAGCCTGGGAGGCAAAGCCCTTTCGCCCCCCCTCCAGATCTTCTTCTTTCCCCTTTTTCTTCTTCTTCTTCCTTTCCCTTTGTCTCTTCTTTCCTTTTCCCTTATTTTCCTTCCTTCTCTCTCTCTTTTGCTGAGGGGGGGGGGGGTGGCGAAGGCCTTTCGCCCCCGATCTCCTTTGTTCCCCCCTTTTCTTTTCTTCTTCCTCTTCTTCCTTTCCTTACTCTCCGCTTTACCTTCTCTCTCTCTCTCTCTTCATTTTTTTTGTTGGCGGTTGGGGGTCAAGGCCCCCCCCCCCCCCCTTGATCCGCACCGGAAGACCTGTAAGTGTCATCCCTAGCTAGCTGGCAAAGCTGAATATGGGTTATCCAGTCGTTTCATTCATTATATTTATACTTGTATTGAATGTGTTTACGTGTGGACTAGAGTACGGACATTCGGTGCGGCAGGCGGACTATTGGTGCGAGACCTCTTCCGCACAGATTGTCCGTCGGACATTTGAGGCGCGCACGGAATGTCCGACACGGACATTCTGCGCGGATAAAATCCGCACCGATCGTCCGCTCTCGATCGATCTCTAATAGGCGGACGATCGGTGCGGGTAACATTCTACGCGGTCACACCGGCCGGCGTATTTTTTATTTACACGCTAGCGAGGGGATTTCTCGATTAATTCCAATTAAACCGCTTAATTCCAATGAAACCGCTCGCGAAGAGTCTAGCCTGGATCAGAGAGAGCGCTAGTGCTATACGCTAGAGTGAATTTACATCCAGGAGAAAGTTTGCTTAACTTTTTCTTGAAACACTTGAACGGTTATGGAAACTGTTTGTGTTTCTAATCTCCAAATATTAATATTATTCTGCATCAAATATAAAACATTTATTTCTACTGTGGTGTGAAGACACGAACTTACGTTAATACATACACATATTTTTTTTAAACCAAGAAGGTGCACCATGGTAATACATTTTAACAAACACATCAACATATTACCTAGACAACGCAACACCATAGCCATTGTAAAACCATATATTAATGATACGTGTCAAATATAGATTGAAGCAATTCAAGTGTGTGAGTGTGATTTATATAATGAATTTTGAGTAACATCTGCATCTACCTGTAGTTGAAGAATAGATACAGTGTATAACATCAATTAAGTTGGAGTTCAATTGGAAGGAAGAAACGAGGAATATTAAAGCTAAGGAGACTGGGAGATGAGGAAAGCAAGAAGTTAGAAATGGAGAGATGACTCGCGAGATAGCCTTGCATTAATGAATCCTTTATAATAATGTTGTCTTGAGAGAAAGTAGACGATTTTTTTAAATTGGAGATTAGTGCAAGTATTAGAAATATTGGAAATAGAATTAATGAGAAAGTTATTTTTGTCGAGATCAATACATGGGGGGGGGGGGGCACCATCAAAATAGGGCACTTTCAGGAATATAAGGTGCACCTACAAAGGGAAACATCAAAATGTAAATCTACCATCAGATATTAAGACATTGATAGACGTACGCGTAGCGCATGTCACACACAGAAACATGAGAAGAAAAGAGAGAATAATGTTTTAAAAAAAGAAGAAGATAGAGGAAAAGGAAAGAGAGAGAGAGAAAGAAAGAAAAAAGGAAGAACATGAAACTTAACTTTACACTTAGGCCTACAGATTACATTTCCGACTGAGTTGGCTCGACATGTGCTTAAGAAGTCTGCGGACGAAAGTACAACAATACGAAAACAGAAGTTATATGAAATTGTCTTTAAGAAAGAAAGAGAGGTTATTTATAAAATGAAATGAAAGGGGCTATGTGACTCTCAAGGAGGAAATTATAATTTCTATTGCTCATGACGACTATTTTGAATTTCCTAATTTGTTTTAAGGTTCAAGAACTTCCTGGGGCTCTGCCCCATGCAAGACTCCCGGCAACAGCAAATTATTTACACAATTTCTTGCTATCTGCTGCCTCAAAATCACTGGAGCGAAGAAAGGTAACATATAGCAAGAATCCCTATTCAGTGAAGGATTTATCCCTTGCCCATTAAAGTCACAACCGTCAATTTATGAGCGCGATGATTCATAAGGCTTGATTGTGTTTATCTGTGATCTCAACTCTTTTGTTTTATTTCTTTGCATCTAATTCATAGTATTCCTATGAATTTTCCAGGTACTTCTTTAACCTCTTTTTCTACTTGGTTGGATATATAACCAGTGATTAAACGACCAATCTGATTTCTATGGTGGCCCTGAAGGGACATCGCGAATAGACTAAATCGTGAAAAAAATGCGATAAAATTCACGATTTCGTCAATTTTATCGCCAATTTTTCACGACGAAATTCACGAAATTCACGATATCGTGAACTTTATCGTGAACTTTTCACGATAAAATTGACGATATCGTATATTTTATCGTGAAAAGTATACGATAAAGTTCACGATAAAATTGACGATATCGTATATTTTATCGTGAATTATTTTCTCCTGGCCTGGGCGGTTCGTAAACAAAACCAGCCCTAGCTAGCTTGATTGAATTTGAAGACGATTATTATGACGAGACGTTTTTACGATGATTTCTGTGAAAATGGTAGGTTTAATTTCATATTATGCTCTATTTGTATTTTATCTTTGACAAGATAGGGATAAAAGTAATTGCACAGCGGAAAAATTACCCGGTATGCAATTAATGGTCTAGACCTAGATGCACTCAATGGCAATTCCCTTACCGAACTGAAGGCCTTCGCTAAGCAGTCGCATAAGCAGTCACAAGCAGTCGATATAAGCAGTCGCAAGCCTTCATTTGCAACATGCATGTCAATGTATTGCTGCAAGCCTTCGAAGGCTTGTAAGCAGTCGATAGGCCTTCCCACAGCCAAGTTAATATGCAAATTAGCTTCGACTGCTTATAATGAAGCTCTAAATAAGCAGTCGACTGCTTATAATGAAGCTCTAAATAAGCAGTCTACTGCTTATAATGAAGCTCTATATAAGCAGTCGTGTTTAAACCTTCCTAAGCCTTCGAAGGCTTATAAGCAGTCCGTAGGCCTTCCCACAGCCAAGTTAATATGCAAATTAGCTAAGCCTTCATCATTGACTGCTTATACCTTCGTCGTTGAATCACCTAAACCTTCGTTGTCGACTGCTTATCCCCTAAACCTTCGAGCGTTGTCCACTGGGTACAAACCTTTGACTGCCTATATTACCTAAACCTTCCGTCATCAACTGCAGCTGCGCTAATTTGCTCAAATATATTTGTGAACAAGTATTTACAAAATCAATGACCATGCAATTTCCTAATCTGTACAGAAAGCAAACTCAATTTCGTATTGTGTAATTGTATTACTCACCTTCTGGACAAAATGAAGATGTTTAAAGTAGCTCCAGCAGCTAGCAGTCCAGTGCAAAGCAAAGTTGGTCGTATTTCTCCAACACAAGAGTGCTTGTGTGGGACTGTAATCTTGGTAACAAAATTCGATCCTTTCTCATTTTGTTAAATTCTTGCTCTAGAATACTCTCAAAATTCTTCTTTCCTGGTGATAAATAATCTACCCCTTATTCCCTATACTGTGGGTTTTACAGGAAGACAAATCTGGCGAAATTGCAAAGTAATGATTGAAATATGCGCCGTTCAGCTCAGCTCAGAGTCTCAGTGAAGATTTGAATTTGAAAATTACCGGTTGGCCTATTCGCCTTCTACCACTAGATGGCAGCACACATGTGACTGCTTATCTTTGAAGGCTTATTTTCAGCGACTGTTTATCTTGAAGGCTTATTTTCTACTGACTGCTTAATAAGCAGTCAACATTTTTGGACTGCTTATATGAAAGTCTTTGAAGGCTTAGCTCTCGCAAACTAATAAGCAGTCGAAGACTAAAACAAGCCTTCGAAGGCTTATGAAGTCTTTGAAGGCTTTGTGAAGGCTTAGCGAAGGCTTATCGAAGGCTTATTAAGCAGTTTTCTTTGGTAAGGGTTAATGCATTTTCCCATACATTCATTTCCATGTTGTAATATCTATTGAGTAATGTAATTGTCTAGGCCTACTTTTATTAGTAGGCCTACGTATAGCACACTCAATTTCTCAAACTGAGTCAACAAAGACTGACAGAGTCGATGTAGAACTAATACTAATAAGTAATAGGTAGCAGCGGCTAGCAGAATATAAGTAGCATTATTCTAGTGCACTAGCTGCATGCAGCTGCAGACCAAGGCCTAGGCTAGCTAGTACCTAGTAGGTCTATAGATCTATAGAATAATGCATGATTGTATGAATTGTATTGAAGATGATTTAGTCGTAGGCTCTATGGCTCCAGTGATTATTGCATTGGCAGACATTTTATTTTTTTATTTTGTTTTAATGCTTGCAACAACATGAATTATTCATTAAGCAAGGGCCTAGCCTAGGTCACTCGAGTAGACAATGCTAATGCGTATTGACCTCTATAGCGCTGCATACGTGCTGAGAGAGGGCAATCGATCGCACACAATTACACACTCGTGAACACAATGAGTACGAAGTGACTGATATGATCGGCAAGTTTGACAGTAGACTCGCGATTTGAATTTTCATAGAGGGACTAATGCTGCTATGTGTGGCCTAGGTCGGATAGAGCAGCTAGGGTTTGAAAGATATTTATTTAAGAAATAAACTAAAAATTGTACATGGCCAGGCCCATGCATGCAGACACGGACTGTTAACCGTGGTAACACTAACAATATGTAAAACTGTATCAGAGCTTGGAGATAATTGATAATTTGTGACACTGATGCAGTGATAGATCTAAACTTCTGGAGCAAAATCAAACTTGTATTCAATCCTGAAAATCTCTCTGCCAAATAATTGTCTAAATTCTGTTTCTCTGTGTACCGGTAATCAAAAATGTATTCTTTATGTTATTATTGCAGGAGCTACTGACTACAAGCATGAAATAGATGTGACGCAATTGGATTTAATCGATCAACAGTACTGTTTGGCAATGGGAGAAAGTGGTAACGGGAGGACCTTTGCTTATTTGGCACCATTCAGTATCCAGTGATAATTCTTTTGTATTGTGTTGTTTCGGCAATATATCAATAAAGCAACAGTTTGACCGACTTGCCTGCATCATCACTTTTGTGCTGAAAACCTTATTTTGGTTGTTTGAAGGTCGCCATTTTCCTTTTTTATCGTCAACATTGACCTTCCGTCTTCATTCATCATCAGAACTCTACCTTTGACATCGACCATTCGTTTCTTCGTTCATAATCATCATGATAACTTTACTTTCGCCATCATCGACATCGTTTCTGTGTATGAAGACCACGCCATCTTTCTGTTAGACAGTATACAAACCCCAGTTTGTATATTTACACCGTCAATTTCCGTTCTTTGTTTGAAGGTCAGGATTTACGCTTACCTTCCACATCGTCAGAAACTTTGCTATGCTTTTCCACATCGTCTCTTTTTGTTTCTTCGACATCGTCAGAAACTTGGGTCTTCTTTTCCACATCGTCAAATCTTGTTTCTTCGAGATCATCAGAAACTCTACCTTTGTCGTCATCGACAGAATAGACCCTAATTGTTTCTTTGACATCGTCGGTTCATCGATCATCATTGACAATAACATCAACGCATTTGACAAGTTTGATGATAATGTAGTGTAATTTGAAAAGCGGCAGTCTTTCGCTTTATAAATAGACTACCTTAATTGTTATTGGAATATCCCGGCTAGATTTTAGCACGGATTTGAATAAACGCTCATGGTTTAAATGATATATCTTGTGTCCACTATTTTTTACTATAGCTGTCTGGTCTCTCGTGAATCACAGTAGAAAGAAAAGGAAGAATTAAATTAGGAATTAATTGGGATGTTGACCAAGTTACGATCACTGATCATGATCATTCAACTCCTAATCCAGTTCTTGCCAAAACTCTATGTGCAGCAACATCATTTCAAAAAGCCATAAACATGCTCTGAAGCACTCATTTTGTATGGTAATTTGATCCAATTATTTGATCTTGTTTGATTGTGTTTGTTACAAGGACACGTCTGTATAATTTCTGAACGTATTTTACACCGTATCAAAGATTGCAGTAACTTCTTCCTTTTCAATATACTGCTCTAAGGATAAGCCATGTTGGGAGGGCCACAGCCTTCTGTAGTCTTAAAAAATGCATATTCCACATTCTTACTCTTTTTCTTCCTGTTTCTTGATCCCCTCCTTTTCTTCCTTTCTTCTCTTTTCTCCCTTCTTTTTATTCTCTTTCTGTCTATTTTTCTTCTTCTCTTTCTTCTTCTGCCCCTCTTTCTCTCTCCTACCCCTACTCCTTTTCCTCTCTCATTCTTTTTTTCTTCTTCTCCTTCTGCTTCCTATCATTCATCTTGGTCCCTTTTCTTGTTATGCTTGATTCATCATTCATACTTGTTCTACAGCTTCTTTATGAATGTAGAGTTCAGATAAAATAAATTTGTTTCTCTCTCTATAATGTAATTTACACATATCAGTCACATATATTGTTTCTAAATTCTATATATTCATTTTGAATGCATGTAACATTGTCTGTTTGGAGCCACAGTGGCATTGATCTGTATTACTTTGACATGGAGTCAGGGCCCTTGTGACCCCAAACAGACGATATGTTAAACGTGTCCGTTAATATTTGTCTACGTTATGCATCACGAATTTCAGTATGAATAATATGAAGTATTAGCCCTGCATTGTTAATAATAAAACATGACCTGGGCTTCTTCTCTTTTCTACTTGTAGTATCTATACAACTGTATGTACTATAATCATGATTGTTAATAAAGTGATATTGAAACAAAAACTGCTGCAAAATTTAAGAAACTGAAATTGGGGTTTTCTGCCTACAACAGTAAACTCAAATAGGGCATTCTGTCATCAATATTCATCTTCAAACATATTTGTTTTTACAAATATTTGCAGAAGTGTGTGTTAATTTTTGCCACAAAATTTGGGCTGCTAACACTTTACATTTCTTGAAACCTCTCAAAAACTGATTACACTTGAAACGTGTAGTGTTTGTTGACACATGAAGTAATAACCAACACCAAACATGATTATGGTAACATTTGTTAGGTTATTTTAATATAAACTGTATAACCAAGTATGAACATAGGAAAATAGATCTGTAGTTGATACACACAGCTTTTGTAATAGATTTTCAAGAACATTTAAAAAATGTGCTTAAAAATGCCCATCTATTTAGTGTGAAAGACAAAACAGAAGAAGTACATTTAATAACATAATTGGCGGTAATGCTTATTTGCAGGGGTGGCGATTTCTTTTCATGACCGGGGGGGACGAAATGCGAGGGACGGGGGAGCAGTGGCGTATATTGAACAAAAACGTTGGGGGGGGGGAGAAAAAAATCTGCATCCCCACTCTAACATTGTACATGCAGGCCTCGTGGAACGTTTATCATAGAGGGGGAGGCTAAAGTATTTTATTAGGTAGAGCAAAGCGAGCATAACAAGTGGAGCGTCAATTGGGGTGTGGTCCAGGGGCGTAGGCCCATGACGCTCAGGGGTTTTAGGCATTTAATAACGGTCAGATGAGCATCCAGGGGGGGAAGATCCCCCCCTAAAAAAAATTGAGGGGGGGACGTGTCCCCCCCGTCCCCCCGGGATCGCAGCCCCTGCTTATTTGAGAATGGAAAGTTGCAAACATATGAGTATCTTATTTGGCATCAAATGACCATTTGCTTCAGCAATGTGAGAGCTGAACAATTGCTAAACAATTTACATGTATAAATAGTGGAGAGAAAACTTTGGAATGAACGCAAATATTTTTTCCCCTTGAACCATAATTACATATCAATATCATTTCAATACCTTCATTACAACATACATGTATAACAAGAGATCAATGTACCTTGTGTTTAACAGAGCCTGTAAAATTAGTGGCCACATCACTTACTATATTATACCCCCCCCCCCCCCCCTCATGCATAAACATCTGGCAACACTACGTACAAGAGACCCTTAGGGGAGCACTGCCCCTGAGTCCTCATGAGGGGCAAGGTAATCAATACAAACAAATTCAGATCCCCTCTCAAATGTCAAATTTTATTGAGTGCCAGCATTAAGTTTTAGAGTCAAAGTAAAGAAATTGCTATATACATGTATGGACATTTTCGGGGGTTCCGTTGAGGGGCAAGGTACCTCAACAACCTATAATTTCTCATGAATAATCCCTGCCAAATTTGATTAAATTCTGTTGTACTGATGTATTTTTTCAAAGAAAAATTGAACAATTAACCTTACAATGGTAACTGCGACCATAAAAATCTTAGAATATGTAGTTGTGATATATAATTTCCAAACCGGAATAGCTAATTGGTCGATTTTAGTCAAGAAACATTGTTTTATAGCTTAATTAATATATTGACTTTGAGAGGGAGCTATACAACATAAAAAGTTAATTATTTACAATTTCATAACTTTAGAATCGATTTCAACCGCGACAACGATCACTGATTATTGTAGGATAGTATATGCTTCCAATATGTTTATTTGAACCAAATTCAAGACCCCTTACCAAAACTTTGTAATACCTTTAGTAAGAAGCTCTGAATTTACACTATTTATTGAGCTGCTAAACAGTTAAATAAGGGCATTACAAGGACACAATTTGATATTGGACTGCATAAACACTCCGAGCAGCTTGATGACATTGCAGTGTTGGACAGTGTGATCAGCAAGGATAAGGCGAGAGGGCATCGGACAAATAGCTCGGGCAATGTCCTGCTCAGATGATTCTGGGCAGTGGCGCTTCACCTGCCGAACACTATAAAGGGAAAGATAAATATATCACAGTTTAAACCCTAAATACAATTAAATATATACTATAATAATATTCCACCCAGCAACGCTTACATGTGCAAAACAATCATATAATGATACATAAACAGGAGCCCCCAACAGTTGATTTAAAATTATGCAATAGCATTATCAGATATTTTATAAGCATGCCATTCAAAGCAATGATACATGAAGGTTGGTTTTATGTTATTAAGAAATGTTCCAGGTTTTTGAAAGATTTATATTTCGGGTTAGGTACATCCATGAATAAAATTATAAAAAATACAAAAACATCACGTATAAAAAAATTGTTTCATAGTTCATACCTCTCTTCCTGATGCCATCTTGATAATGCTCCATGAATACCCTGCTACCGTAAGAGGCAATCTGGTAAAGTACTGTGCGTTATAGAATTTGTGAAATCAAGGAGCAAAACAATTTTTGTTTAAACTTAGAAAAGCATCCACATACTAAATAACTGTTTTAACATCTATTATATCAAGTGGTTAGCTTTGGAATACTAGTTACTCATGTGATAAGATCCTACCAATGGTTTACACATAAAGTGAAGTATTGCAGAACACTTTTAGGGTTGAAATCAAATGAATTGCACATTTACAATGACTTGAAAATATGTATGACTTGAAATATTTCAAAGGTCATACATTTAGGTCTGTGACATTGTTCCTGATTAAAAGAACATTAAGACTCGTAAGCATACCAATGTACCAGTACAGTTCTCTTGATGCCAATATTATAGAAATGGTAACCTTGCTCGATTCATAATGCGGAATGAGGATCACTATTCATAATACGGGAAGAAGGTTGCTATTCATAATACGGGAAGAGGGTCGCTATTCATAATACGGAATGAGGGTCGTTATTCATAAAAATTAAATAAGCAAACAAAATAATAACAAGAAAGGGGAATTTTGAAAAGGGGACACCCCCACTCCCATGGCTGTGGCGTAGCGATGGTGGGGGGGGGATGATACATGGCCTTGAATATTTGTCGAAAACATTTATTAAAAACAATTTTTTTTGAAGAAATAAAGAAAAAAGGCGTGCTACAATAATGTACATCACCCCTACCCCCAATCAGTCCGACCACGCTGCGCCATTCGGCCCACCCTCCCTGCAGCATTCCCTTAGGACAAGTACATATTACCAACAATTTTCGTCAAGGGGAAAGACAAAAAAGATCCGCACCACCCCACTCTTACATGCAGGCCCTGCTGAACGTTTCTAAAGTAGGTGAGGGAGGGGGGGGGGTAGGTATGTACGATTAGGTAGAGCATTGCATAAATTGGCGTGGGGTCTTGGGGGAAGCCCCTGCGGGGGTCAAGGGGTGGAGACCCTAGAAGCTCAGGAGTTTTATACATTAAATTACCATCGATGAGCATACTTTTATACCCTATTTGTGACACTGACAGGTCACAAATTGGCGTGGGGTCCATGGGCGGAGCCCCCAGAAGCTCAGAGGTTTTGGGCAATAAATTACGATCAGATTAGCATCTTTTCATACCTTATTTGTGACATTGACGGGACACAAATTAGGTTAGCTCCAGGGGGCAGAGCCCCTGAAGCTCAGGGGCTTTGGGCAATAATTACAGTCAGGTGAGCATATTTGTATACCTTATTTGTGACACTGGCAGGTTAAGAATTGGTGTGGGTTCCGGGGGGTGGAGCCCCAGAAGCTCAGGGGATATAGGCATTTAATAACAGTCAACTGAGCATATTTTGATACCTTATTTGTGACACTGACAGGTCATGAATTGGCGTGGGATCCAGGGGGCGGTGCCCCCGGAAGCTCAGGGGTTTCAGGCAATTAATTCCGGTCAGATGAGCATATTTTGATACCTTATTTGTGACACTGGCAGGACATGAATTGGCGTGGGGTCCACGGGACGGAGCCTCCAGAAGTTCAGGGGTTTTAGGCATTTTATAACGGTCACATAAGCATGCAGGGGCCTGCCTTAGGGCCCTGGTGGGGTCGATGGGTGGAGCCCACGAAGCTCAAGGGTTTTAGGCATTTAATTCACTATTCTTTCTTTCTTTCTTCATGAATTCGCCATTTTCCAACAAACGCATAAAAAAGTATAATTTACTAAACATTGAGGAAAAAATCTCTGAAAATTATGTCATTTCAGCAGCATTTGTAAATCACCGCTATCGAATTAGAAATAAACCAAGCCCCCCCCCCCCCCCCCTGATCTACACCTTATTGGCGGGAAAAATCGTAACTGTTCTCCCCTTCTTTTTTTCTTCCTCTTTTTTGTTCCTTTTAGCTCTCCTATTTCCCTTTCCCTTCTTTCCCCCTGTTTTAGGGGGTGGGGGAAAGGGGGGAGGCAAGGGCTTTTTGCCCCCCCCCCCTGAACTACAACTTGTTGGCGGGAAAATTGCAACTCTTCTTCCTCTTCTTTCTTTCCCTTTCCCCCCTCTTTCCCTTCTTTTCCTTCTCTCTCTCTCTCTCTTTTTTTTTTGGGGGGGGGGGGGGGGCAAGGCCTGCTGGCCCCCCCCTGGATCCGCGCCTGGTTATATACCATCCTTTCATAAATTATACACAATATAGCAAGATATATTTTCCATATAAGTAAGGAAGTTAGATTTACAAGATTTTAAGCCATTAAGATATGATATTGTGACCATTAGGCGTTATGCGAACGATGGCGAACCCTGTATTACCGGTATGTCTTTTTTTAAAGTATATTGTACCTTTTATCTTTGATGATTATATAGAGACATCCCCATTACCTTCATGTAGCTTATGAATCTGCCCCCGCTCCTGTGGTGACAAAAAATACAGTAAAACCCAACACACATATAATCCTATTCACCGGTGTAATTCCCCCCCCCCCCCCCCCCTTTCTTAAAGGTAATACAAAGTTTTGGGAATTTTGAAAATGGCCGGATAGCGATTCTTGAAAATGTTGATATATTTGGATGCCCTAAGGATGCATTACAAGCACTACACTTCTGCTTTCGAGAAAATTTGAATATCAATGCCTATACGGCCATCCAATGGTAGCTGCTAAAATGAACATCTCAGAATATGCAGTTGTGATATATAATTTCCAAACGGGAATAGCCAATCGGTCGATTTTAGTCAAGAAACATTGTTTAAATGCTAAATTAATATCTTGACCTTTAGAGGGAGCTATACAACATAAAGATTTAATTATTTACAATTTCTTCTTTAAACTTGATTTCAACCGCGACAACGATCACTGAATACTGTAGGATCGCATATGCTTCCAATATGTTCATTTTAACCAAATTCATGACCCCATACCAAAACTTTGTATTACCTTTAATATAATTTTGTTTGCTTATTTAATTTCTATGAATAGCGACCCTTTCTGTATTATGAATAGCGAACCCTCTTATTGTATTATGAATAGCCACCCTCTTCTCGTATTATGAATAGCCACCCTCTTCTCGTATTATGAATAGCGACCCCCTCCTAATGTATAGTGACCCTTTTCTTAAATTATGAATAGTGGTCCTTATGAATAGCGGTTCTTATGAAAGCGGTCCTTATGAATAATGACCCTTTTCTCGTATTTTGAATAGCGACCCTCATTCCGCATCATGAATAGCCACCCTCTTCTCACATTATGAAAAGCAACCCTCCTATTCGATTATGAATAGCGGTTCTTACATGTATGAATAATGACCCTAATGAACAATGACCCTTTTCTCAAATTATGAATAGTGGTCCTTATGAATAGCGGTCCTTATGAAAGCGGTCCTTATGAATAGCGGTCCTTATGAATAGTAAGCAGATCTCATTTTAACAGACCTTTAGATGAGCATACATGTGGTATGTACACTGCATTTCAACTTTTAAACAAAAAGGGTAACTGCCCAATTCTCCATTGACAATTCTAACGGGTCTTAAAAATAAAGTAGTCCTTTTTATATTTAAACAGGTGTCTATTGGACATTTCTAGTTCATACTTTTACAAATAAAAGTATTTCTTGTGCAAGCTTCATTTAAGGTTCTTGTTAACATTGTTCAGATGAGAGAAAATGGTGATAAGGTAGTGACTTCAATGCTCGATATACATTTAAAGATAATCTGAAAGTTTGAGTGAAAACAGGCTATCATTAATGATCAAAATTTGAAAAAATGATCTGCTTAATTCCGGAATTCTCCCAACTATATTATCATATGTATCAACTAGGTTTTTAGCAAGGACAATTAAAAAAAAAAGCATTACAAGCCGTTCGACTGTAGTAACACTCCTTCATAAAGAAAACAACATCTCAGGCCAGCCCCCAGGGGTTGTTAAAGAGAAGGGAATGCGAGGGATATGAAGGGAAACAACATCAGTGTCTGTAACAGCAGCTTAGCAATCTATAACCCATCATTATCTAAGATAATTTTTATTTTGTTATCATTTAAACGCATACACTCAATAAGGATACATTCAGCTTAGTTCCCATCATCCTGAGCTGGTTTGTATGGAGTGTTGATACATGGCAGTTGTACTACAAGTTGTAGGGCTTGCTTGCATGAATGCCAACCAGGTAATCTGTTGAATGAATAATAAAAGAAACATATGCAAACAAAATCTAGTGATAAACTTTGCACATTATAAAACAAAAAGAAAAACATCATAACACTTTTTTTTTACTCCAAGAGATGAATTTTTGTAAGATAATCACACTGTGATTGGATTACCCTTTAGCGTTTACGGTTAGACTTCATGCATCGTAGGACTCTACGAGTTCGCTGCCCATCAACTAAAAAGTTATGAGTCTTATGTTTTTATCAAGTTTATGACAGATATATAACCGTGTCAGAGGCGTCATATATACATACGGTAGTACTTAGTCAGGATGTTGTCCTTAATCTTGGCAAAGAGGTCTTAGTTAAACATGTAGCGGACAAGTAGCTTACTAAAGCTGATTTGGTCAAGAAGTTAGACTTATGACGGTTTCGAGAAACGGGCCCCTGGCCTGGGTGCTAGCCGAAATTCACTAAATAGACTAGTAAATACCTAATAGTAATATAGATCTAACTTAAAGTGACTCTGTAACATTGCCTCAGATTCTGAAACAAAATCATGGATTTAGCTCATGCTGCAATCATAATTTTAAACCTTTAAACCTTTAGCTTAGCCTCTGTAAGGTCAGTCAGGAATCCCGTGACTTTTACAAACCAATCGTCTGTCTGATTATCAAGTTATTTATGATTGGAAATCGAAATTAAACTTTGCGTTTTCTTAACGGTTTTTATAAACTAGGGCCTAAGCCTAGTCTATTCAGGAAAATAAGTATGGTAAAACCGGTCACTCAAAGATTATTACTTTTTTGAGCCACTTCATGATCATTTTGAAGCGAAATTTGTTTAGGGCTTCAATATTCAGTAGGGAAGCTGGTACAAGAATAAGGATCATCTGCATTTTCGCAGAGGTTTCCAATTTCCAATCCGCGCGTTGGTGATGCGAAAAACGGATTCCGCGATGTTTTTATTGATGCATTTTACATTGACTTAAGTTTGTACAGAGACTTTCACATACATGTAAGGGGCGATAAATCCTCGAGAAGACGGACAACCCATAAAAGAAGATGGCGCTTGTTTAGAAACCTATCAAAAATTTGACCCGTAACTCTGGCATGGAGATACCCTACTAAAACATACCCAAAATGAAGTAAATATTCATTAAATGTCCAAATAAAAATTGTGAGTTAAAAGTTGTTATGTTTATTACCTGTTTCGTGTCAATTTTCTTGTTATTTTTGGAGTATTTTTCGGAAAAACGATGATATCAGTATACCTACACTTTTTCACGGCAAACCGCTGCACAATACAAGTGCAAACCGATGGTGGGTTGCGGGCAGATGCGCGCCTGTGTGAAGTAATGTCTTGGATCCTCATTATGGTAGATAACTTCACACAGGCGTGCGCCGCCCGCAACTCACCATCGATATGCACTTGTATTGTGCAGCGGTTTGCCGTGAAACCTGAGAAAAAGTGTATAGTAATATCATTGTTTTTCAAAAAAATACTCCAAAAATGACAAAAAAATTGACACGAAACAGGTAATAAACATAACGACTTTTAACTCATGATCTTATTTGGACATTTAATGAATATTTACTTTAATTTGGGTATGTTATAGTAGGGTATCTCCATGCCAGAGTTACGGGTCAAATTTTAGATACGTTTCTGAACAAGTGCCAAGGAGACTGGGGTTATTTTCTTACAAGGAATCTGTTTTTTTGCATGCCCCGATGCCCGCGCTGGGAACCTGAAACCCGCAGAGTGCCGATAAAAAAAGACGTTCGCGAACGCAATTTGTCCGTTTTTACGACTAGGATATCCTTGTTTATGCAGACGATCCTCATTCTCGGACCAGCGCCCCTTAGTATAATCATGACATAAAATAATGATATTACACTGTATCACAGACATAATAATATTATAAATAACACATAGATCTAGGGCCATGCATGATTGCATCTCAGAGTCAGACTTAACATTGTTAAACGATCCCTTGTATTTATCTATCATGATTTGTAGATCTAGATCTGGTGCTTGCCTACATCGAATTGAATCAGCTCAGCTCAGCTCAGTTGTTTGCGTCTAGTCGACGAGTACGAGTGTGCTATTGCAATCACTCTGTCAGTCTTTGTTGACTCAGTTTGAGAAATTGAGTGTGCTAGTTCGTAGGCCTACTAATAAAAGTAGGCCTAGATCTAGATCAATTACATTACTCAATACTAGGTATATCAGGATATTACAAATACAACATGGAAATGAATGTATGGGAAAATGCATTGAGCATGTTGAGTGCATCTCTAGATTCTAGACCATTAATTGCATACCGGATAATTTTTCCGCTGTGCAATTACATTTAGATCTACCCCTATCTTGTCAAAAATAAAATACAAATAGATCTAGATCTAGAGCATAATATGAAGTTAAACCTACCATTTTCACAGAAATCGATCATCGTAAAAACGTCTCGTCAATCAAGCTAGCTATATACAATGATATAGGGCTGGTTTTGTTTACGAACCGCCCAGGCCAGGAGAAAATAATTCACGATAAAATATACGATATCGTCAATTTTATCGTGAACTTTATCGTATACTTTTCACGATAAAATATACGATATCGTATATTTTATCGTGAAAAGTTCACGATAAAGTTCACGATATCGTCAATTTCGTGAATTTCTTCGTGAAAAATATGCGATAAAATTGACGATATCGTGAATTTTATCGCATATTTTTCACGATTTAGTCTATTCGCGATGTCCCTTCAGAGCCACCATAGATTTCTTCACATGTGAATGAAGTGAGTCATAAAGATATGTAGACCTCTCCATGTATTAGACTATGTACGCTAGAGAAAATCATTATTTTTCTTAGGTTGATTCTGGGCCCCAGAAGCAACCAATGTTTGTTGTTTGTTAGAGAGTCTTTTTTCCTTACTCATTTTGAGGAAGTTTGTAAATATGTTAACACATCACATTTTTGTACACGTGATGCTTTGCCATGCGGAAAGGATGGCTTTTAACATCTCAATCAATTGTGTGTGTGTGTATTTTTCCCCCTTATGTGCTATTGCTAAATCCAGTTACTTACTTCATAACCACAGATCTACGTGCAGATTTTAGTCAAGGTTATGATGCCTCAGGTTAATGCTACTCAATTAAGCCACACTCAGTCTGATGAGAATATTGTTGCAGAGTTGAATATGAATGCAACACATTTTGAATATATGTTGAATGACGAGGTTGAAACTACAGTGTATGACTCCAAATATTTTACTGAAAAACAATTTTCTGAACATTTAGAAAACTGTCCTGTCAATGAAACATCCTTTTTGCACTTTAATGTGCGTAGCATGAATGCAAATTTTGACAGGCTTTCCTTGTTTTTGGACACTTTTCAGGATAAGTACCCAATAATTGGAATCACTGAAACTTGGTTTTCTAGTCATCCAACTGCCATGTACGATCTTCCTAGGTATCAACTTATCACTAATGATCGACAAAGCAGATCCGGTGGTGGTGTAGCAATGTATATTCCCATTTCATTTTAGTGTCATACAAAAACAGAATTGTACATTATGAATGATTCATTAGAATCTATATTTGTTGAGATTATAATTCCTGGAGAAAAAAAAATTGCTAGTGGGAGTAGTCTACAGGCCACCAAATGGTGATGTGAATGAATTTATTGAAGAATTGTCTAACACTCTTTCAAGCCCATTATTCAGAAATAAAAAAATAATTATTATGGGTGATTTTAATATAGATTTATTAAGTTATGATCGCGATAACTCTGTTAATAATTTTGTTGATACTTTAAGTACATTCTCTTTGATTCCTCTGATTAATAAGCCAACTAGAGTAGCAGAAAACTCATAAACCTTAATTGACAATATTTTCACCAATTTGCACCCTTTTCCCACTGCTGGTATAATAGTGGCCGATATATCGGATCATTTCCCTATATTTGCTAGAACATCTTTAGCATTAAGGAATTCTTGTAATGAATCCTATGATAAGTTAACACGGAAATTCACTCAGGGAAATATTACCAAATTTAAGAGAGAATTGGAAACTGTTGAGTGGAACGAAGTTTTATGTGAAACAGAAGTTGATAAGTCTTTTGATAAATTCATGGATATAATAGTGTTATTTTATGACAGATGCTTTCCCTTGGTGCAAAGAAGTAAGCAAGAATATAAAAGAGTACCTCGAATGCCATGGGTCACTAAGGGCGCGTTCATGCTTGATTTTGAAGGTAGAATGAGCGATCTGAAACGCTCATCGTAAACGCTCATCGTGATCGCAGTTCCACGGTGTAGCTGTTCATGCTTACTTCTCTGGCTCATCCAGGCAATTCTCCTTGTGTGGCCTTGTGTGACCTTCACTGTGCATGCTACGTAGACCCACTAGAGGTCGGTGCGTTGACCCCATTTAAACGCGTTTACAATTGTAAACGCATCTTTTTGTGAGTTTACGATCGGCGTTCGTGATCGCCGTTTTTCGGTGATTCTACAAAAGTGAGCATGAACGCAAGCGTGTTTTAAACTAAACACGTAACAGATGCCTGATTCTGGCCGTCAAAATCAAGCATGAACGCGCCCTTAGTCTTTACTTAGGTCCATAAATAAAAAGAATCGTTTGTTTTGTATATACAAAGCAAAGCAGACTGGTGTAGCCAAGTTAAGGTATACTAACTATAGAAATATATTGACTTCTGCTCTGCGCCAGGCAAAGAAAGACTATTATCATTTTCAATTCCAATCTACTTGTAACAATGTTAAAGGAACATGGAAAGTTATTCGAAATGTCTTGAAAACCAATCCTAAACTACAGAGTATTACAAAACTCACCTGGAAGGATGGTCTTATTGAAGATAAGAAACTTATGTGTGAAGCATTTAATGAATATTTTTCTAACATTGGTGCTACTCTGTCTAGCTCCATACCTGATATACAGGAAACCTATGGAAATTATTTAACCAGTCCAAATGAAAAGAGTTTATTTTTTGTTCCTGTAGTGATTTCTGAGGTTATAGATGTTGTAAGTGGCTTGAAAAGAAAAAAGAGCCCTGGATATGATGGAATAACTAATGATTTGATAAAAGAAGTAATTTCATTTGTAGTCGTACCTCTCACTCACATTTATAACTTGTCTTTAATGCATGGAAGTGTTCCTAAAAAAATGAAAACAGCTAAAGTTGTGCCTATATATAAAAAAGGGAACTCTGTAGAAACGGGTAATTATAGACCAATTTCTCTACTTACTGTCTTCTCCAAGATTTTGGAAAAGCTTGTATATATCAGATTGATAAATTTTTTGAAGTCGTGTCAAGTTTTCTCAAACTCTCAGTTTGGTGTTCGCGAGAAACACACAACTTCTCATGCTGTGTTATGTCTTCTTGACAAAATATCTTCGGCACTTGATAAACACCTCCATACGGTTGGTATATTTTTTGGATTATTCCAAAGCTTTTGATACGGTGAACCATAATATTTTGTTGCACAAGCTCTCTTATTATGGGGTAAGAGGACCTGCACTCGAATGGTTTAGAAGTTATCTTAGTAACAGACAGCAATTTGTGCAGCTCGGCGAAATTTGTTCAGATATGTTACCCGTCACGTGTGGAGTACCTCAAGGTTACTTTTGGGTCCCCTGCTTTTTATTTTATATGTAAATGATTTTCCAAAATCCTCAGAGACGTTTTCTTTTTTGCTATTTGCAGACGACACAAGTGTATTCTGTTCTCATATAAACTTAAACACTCTTTTAGAAACTGTAAATAGAGAGCTTTGTGTATTGACTAAATGGATTCATGCAAATAAACTGTCACTTAACTTATTAAAAACTAAATACATGTTATTCAGTAATAATGAAACAGTAATGCCTGGTAATGTAGTCTTTGATCAGATAAATATTGAAAAGGTCTCATTTATTAAATTTTTAGGTCTCCACATTGATGATAAATTGACTTGGAAGATGCATACTACTCAATTAAGTAAAATGCTCTCTAGAAATGTATGATCAACAAATTGAAGTTTGTATTCCCAAGAAATGTACTTAGCATGTTGTACTGTTCCTTAATATAATAATAATAATAATAATAATAGCCTAATAGTCCACTCCAAATTTTATTAAACCGAAACGGAAATTCTTTTTGCCCAATTGATCGTGAGCCCGGCAGCCACTGAGCAGCGCCAGATCGACGTTACTCTATCCCTTATTGTTGAACGCCAAACAAGGTAGCAACAACTCCCATCTTTTAACGTCTTTTGGTATGACGCGGCCAGGATTCGAACCCACGACCTCCCGGTTGTGAGGCGGACGCTCTACTGACTGAGCCAACACTCCGGTATCTAATTTTGCCATATTTAAATTATGGTGTGTTAGCCTGGGGTGCCTCAGCCAAATCCTACTTAAATAAAATTCTGCTCATTCAAAAGAGAGCAGTGAGAAGTATTTCGGCAGCTGATTGGCGTGCTCACACTGACAAGCTATTTTATGAAAATAAAATGCTGAAGTTAAAAGATATATACTTTCTATATCTGGGATATCTTATGTATCAGTTGGAGAAGGGTGAAGCTCCCATGGCAATAGCATCTATTTTTGTAAAGAATAACCAAATACACAAATATTATACTAGGCAGGCTGCCTTATACCATGTATCATCAGCTAGAACTCAGCTTAGGATTAATACACTTGCACATACTGGACCAAAGTATTGGAACTCTTTAGACTGTTCTATTAGGCAGTCTGTAAGCTCTTCTGTCTTCAAACGTAAGCTGAAATTTCATCTACTGTACACTTACAGTGAATAGATCTGATATTTATTAATATTCAATATAGGTAACTGGATTAAGCTACAGTCCCATATACGTCCCGGACAGTCCCGGACCATCCCGGACCCCATCCGGGGTGATCCGGGATTCGGTCCGTGTTGACACCGTGTTGGCACCGGGGTGGTTCTGGATGGTCCTGGATGGTCCTGGATGGTCCTGGATAGTCCTGGGCGGTCCGGGAGTCGACCCCGGATGTTTTTGACGGTCAAAAACTGCCGGGGTGGTCCGGGACGGTCCGTGACAATAGTTTGATCCGGGGTGATCCGGACTCAGCACGGTGGCTACACGGTTGGCACCGGGGCGTTCCGGGATGATCCGTGTTGGCACCGGGGTGGTCCGGGACGGTCCGTGGCGGCTCCGTGCTGGGTCTGGAATGATCTGTACTGCTGCTGGGGCTATGCCCGGACGGTCCGGGGCGGTCCGTAGTGGTACCGTGTTGGGTCCGGGGAGACGGTCGGCGGTTGCGATTTTTTGAACAAAACATCCCGGACCATCCCGGATCACCCCAGACCATGGTCCGGGATGGTCCGGAGTGGTCCGTGCTCGTCCGTGCTGGTCCGGCTTTATATGGGACTGGGGCTTTAGCATTCCTCCCCCCCCCCCCCCCGTGTTATACATTATCCTCTTTCCCCTATTTATTTACTTTTCCATTATCTTTATTCTGTTTTTCTTTTTTAGTCTTCCATATTTTGTAAATTAGTGGTAGATCTGATATTTATTTATAGTCTGTATGGTAACTAGATTAGTATTATTAGTCCCCCTCCCCATGTATTGTAACCTATTTCTTAAAAAAAAGTTGTTTCTGTAAAGGTGATCTGTGTTTTAACAAGCTGTGCTTTTTAACAGACCACCTCTTTTTCCCACATTTTGTTAAAGTCTTTATAACTGTTTCATTGTTAATGTATTTATGCTAGTTGACGATGAACTTGTTACTACTGTTCCTGAATGAAATGTTTTTTATGCAAGTGGAAAGAAATAAATAAATCTTGAATCTTGAATTATTAAAGAATCCCGGCAAAGGCTCTTCCCCTGCAAAATTGGAAAGAGTTTTATGTAGTTTGAGCTTCTAACAACCACTCCCGTGGACCTTTTATTATTTACACAAAGGTAAAAGTGTATAGCAAGAATCCCTATTCAGTGAAGGATTCATCCTTTTTATGTAGATGCTTCTTCTACCATTCTTGACCAGAAGTGCGTTTCAAACACAATGATGTGGGCATCATCCCATTGAATGTTGTGTCCAGTGTTAAAGGGCCTATCTCACTGAGCAGCGAATGCTTGCGAACGTTGCGAATTTGGATTCGCCAACTTTTCTGACGAATGTTGGCGAAAATCAGCGACATTAAGTGACGTTTAGCGACAATTAGCAACATTTGAGCGAATGTCTCCGAAAGTGTTTGCGAAAGGCAGTTGGCGACTATTAGCGACTGTAAACAAATGTTAGTGACAACTTTTGCGAAGATTAGCAACTATTTGCCAATCCTTTGCCACTATTTGTGAACGTTTGAGACCTTTTGCTAACTACTGGTACTCAATGGGTCGATTTTTATAAAGGAACCATATGGTAACGTGGTCGCTAGCTTTGGCGAAACACAGAGAACTGACGAAAACAAAGAGCAAAACCGTTTAACAACCGTTTGCAAAGGCTTACGACTGTTTTGCAAACGCTAACGACTGTTTTGCAAACGCTAACGACTGTTTTGCAAACGCCTGCAACTGTTTGCGGAAAATAAATTCGTAAAGAAATTTTGAACATGTTCAAAATTTCTTTGCGACAAGAAAAACTGTTTACAACAAAGAAAACTGTTTGCGATCTTTCTTGCAACCTTTTACAACATTTTACAAACTCTGGCGAAACCCCAAATTCGCTACGTTCGCAAGCATTCGCCGCTCAGTGAGATAGGCCCTTTACGGGTTTGTTTTGCTACTTGCTGCCTAATCTGAGGGCTCTATTGTGCTCTTAAAAAAGAGGACGCAATAGGGGCAGCGCAATTAAAATATCAAGGGATGTATTAGAGTTTATTTATAAAAATGAAATGAAAGGGCTATTTGACTTTCAAGAGCGATAAAAACTCTAATCCATCCCTTGAAATTTAAATTGCATTGCCCCCATTCAGTGTGCTATTTTCAAAAAGCACAAAAAGGTTTCAGATTGAAGATTCCATCTCATAAAATTGTCTATAAGAGAGAAAGAGGGTTTATTTCGAGAGAAAAAAAATGAAATGAAAGGGCTATTTGACAAGAGCCCTTTCATTTCATTTTAGAAATAACCTCTCTTCCTCTCCTAAAGACAATTTCTCTCTTGAAAAGGCTCTGCCAGGCCCCTCAAGCTCTGCCATGTTGTATGGATCCATTATAAAGCAAAATAAGCCCACTCAATAATTAATATATTAAAACGTCATAGCGATTCATCCAAATAAGAAATCCACGTAAGAGGCATTTTGAAAGTTTTAAGAAAATTCCTTTTAATTCCAGGATATTGGGTGTACTTTTTCAGGAAACTCTATTTAAAAGAGTGGAGGCACTGGCGGCTCTGTTTTTTAAAACTGTAACAACTCTCCTTGGATCAGATATAGACCAAAAACAAGCCTCATTATCTTCAGTATATAAGTGTCATTTCGGACCTTACAGCTTTCATAGAAATCGCTTCTGGACCGTCAAAGAAAAAGTTTGAGAACCCCTGGCCTACGCATTATACACATCAGGACCAACTTGACAACTTGACTAAATTTGAGGGGGGGGGTTCGACCCCCCCCTCCCCCATCCCCCTTGCGTTCGCGCCTGCATGTGCATCCCTTCCTCCTTATTCCCTTATCAATCGTTACCGTCACTACCATTTGAGTAGGGCCGGCCCCCTCTTCAATAACGGCTCCCAAGTCCATCGAGAATTACCCCAGAATTGATAGATTACCATTCTGCCGTTCTTTGGAGGGGCCGGGTGCGGCCTTTTCAGAAGTGTTTCTACACTAACCTTTTCATGCACTACGGCTTAACATAAACAAGCATGCTAAGATTTTTTGAAAAAAAGCATAATTCCGACTCAGTTTCGCATAACCTAAAAATAAGAATACGGCCAGTCACCCCTCCCCGCTCCCCTCAATACATCCGCCTTCACGCACCCCCCCTTCCCTTGTCTTTCCCTTATTCGTAGTTACTGTCACTAATTTTTAGTGCAATTTCGTTGTCTTTCTTTCTCCCCGGCTCCTCTCTTCTTTTTCTTTCCTCTTTTTTGAACTTTCTCTCTTTTCTTTTCTTTTTTCTTCTCTTTTCTTTTATCTTCTCCATTTTTTCTTTCTTCTTTACTTCCTCTTTTTCCTTCTCAATTTGTTTGCGCCGCCAATAGGGGGGGGGGGGGGGGGGGGGTCGCGACCGTTTCGGCCCACCCCTGGATCCGCCACTGTTTTGCTATTCCATGTAATGGTTCAGTTTCAGATATCAGTTTCCAGTTTAGTTTTATTTCATATTTCACATTCACATTCATAACATAAATCATTTGCAATAAACAATAAGAATTAATATGTTTTCAGGAGTCGTGCGATCTGTGTCGGATGCGTGTGAGGGATGAGAACATAGATGATTAAAGATTATAAAATGATGACGTGGATCTTAATCAAATGATTGGTTGAGAGCGCACACGTGACCAGGCATTCATTTTGCCTAACACGTGATTTTGATAATGGCCGGTCATTAGTAAATTCATATTAAAAAAAAAAAAAATTATAAAACAAATAAAACATTATTTAATAAAAAAAATAATACACATCAGTTTGTTCGGGCATTAGTAAAATTACCCACACAGGGTTTTGGAACAGTCCTGGTGATACTAATGCCCTCACTGATGTGTATTGTTTGTATAATAAACAATATATAAAAACAAACAGCATCTGTACTAACCTGCCCCATATTCCATATGCCTCGTAGGCCAAGGCAGGGTAAGGATAGCGGTGGATTTCTGTGCGGTATTTCGAGTACCTCTGTCGGAGTAGTATCCAGCTCTTAGAGAGTAAAGTCCCCGAGAACGCCGACAGGAGTAGAGCCACAATAGCCACCACAAGACCCCATGCACCTAAGGAGAAGAAGATAAAAATCCATAATAATAAGAGGGTATACCAAAACTATTTAGTGTATAATGATTTTTTAATAGTTTATAGTTTATTGTGACTTGCCATTTTTTAATTTGTATAAATGGGTTCGGTTTTTGTCATGAAACCTTTCTTTATTTCTTATTACCAGCATCCACTGTAGTACATTAGCCGAACGGGGGAGGGGGCTTCGTAAAGTCTCTTGCACGATTATCGACTTTCTAGTTTTTAAACAGCGCGAGGGGATTAATATACAAATAATACACATCAGTGGGGGCATACTAAGTAAGAATTACCCACACGAGGTACCTTTGGAACAGTCTAACGTTTGGACTGTTTCGAAGGTACCAAGTGTGGGTAATTTTACTAATGCCCGAACAAAATTATGTGTATTATTTGTTTTTATAAGATTACGTTTTATTTGTTTTATAAAATGATGTTTTCTAACATGATTTTGATAATGACCGGTCATTACCATTGGATAATGGCCGGTCATTACCCAAATTACGCGCGATTACGCGTTAGGCAAAATAAATGCCTGGTCACGTGTATACGCTTTCAACCAATCATTTTGATTAGGATCCACGTCATCATCTTATAACAAACAATAGACATGTGATTGAACAAAAATAGACATGTACTCTATAAAGGAATGAGAATTATAAATAGACTATCCTGTTGCATGAATGTGAGAGGATGATCCCCGTAATATCGCTAATTTATCAAATTATTTAAATTTGTTTGGGGGGTTCATCATACCCTAAGCCTCCGCCTCATACGTACATAAAATATCTCGTGATTTTATACCATACGGTATTTCGGCAAGCAAAAAGCCTAAAACACCCGGTATGGATATATATTAAAGGGGCATGTTCCCCGTATTCTAGAGGGCGTTCAAAATACGTACCCGCTGGCGGACGGTGCTAGCTGCCTATTGACATCAACAGAATACGACTCTTACGCAGATGGCATGTTCCGAATGCCCGGACAATGCCGATTATCGCATACATGTGCCGAAGTAATACCAATCGCAGTTCGGCTCTAAGATTCGGCTGCTGTTTCCGCCCACTTTCGTGACGTCGCGATCAGCAGCAATCAGCTGGCTTGGCGAAGGCAGGCCAGGCCGCGCGTACTTTGATTGACAGCTGTATGCAAATTAGAAGTCGACCTTCGGAACCAAGATGGCGATGACTAGAGCAGCGATAACTACACTGGCGGGAACATGCCCCTTTAAACGCATGACAAACAGAAGCCAGAGTAAAATATGTCCTAAATAAGCGCCTCGAGCATCCCTAACTATTTGCGCACTGTGAATGGAGCTATTATCATTGTTATCATTGTTATTATTATTTATGACTTGACAACGATAATATCATCTGAACTTACTTGACAAAGATGGTATTACATGACCTGACTTGACAAAGATGGTATTATATGCCCTGATTTGACAAAGATAATATTATCTGAACTGACTTGACAAACTAGTATTATATGACCTGACTTAACGAAGTTCATATTAGCTAGAGGAAAAGGGGGACTTTTAATCTGTTAAATATGTGCCACATGAATAGTTGGTTTTACTCTTTACCGAAGACTCATATACTGGTTAAAAGGAGGTGGAGTCTTCAGTAACGAGTAAAGTCAAACAGTCATGAGGCACATAATTATTTAAAAGATTTAAAATACACCTTTCCTCTAGCTATCGCCCCATCGGTTTGCTCCTGTACTTTTGTTTTTGTTCGACCTCTCAACACCAGCTGGGCTTATCGCACTTACACACCAATACACACACATTTATAAAGAAGGTTTCAAAGAAACAGTTGAAAGGAGAGAAAATAGGATAGAAATATAAATAAATAAAAGTAAAGAAAGAAAGGAAAGAGAAGTTCATACTCGGCCATGGATATCACTCTTTGCAAAAAGTAACTTTTTTTGTGAACATCGGGTAATTGTAAAACTGAATCTACGGTCATGATCAAGTGAATTCCATTCGCTTAACCTAACAAATGATATAGCAATATACAATGAAGTTGAATGACAAAGTGGGTGATTAATTTTTGACCTTGACGAGTAGGGCAAATGCGAACAGAAGAGTTTGTTTGGAAAGAGAGAATTAAGGTTATGATTACTTGAATTCCATTAGCGTACCCCAAACAAAAGATATAGAATTAGGTTGAACGTCAAAGTGGGTCATTTAATTGTTAACCATGACGAGTATGGTAAGTACGAGTAAAAGAATTTGTTTGGAACAAAGTTTTGGTATGGGGTCATGAATCTGGTTCAAATAAACAAATTGGAAGCTTATGCAATTTTACAATATTCAATGATCGTCGTCGCGGTTGAAATCGAGACTAAAGTGATGAAATTGTGAATAATAAACTCTTTATGTTGAATAGCTCCCTCTCAATACTGATTTTACTTTAGCTCTAAAACAATGTTTCTTGACTACAATCGACCGATTTGCTATTCCCGTTTAGAAATTATATATCAGAACTGCATATTTAGATATTCTCGGGCAAGTTGTGCAAAGACAAAAAAATTCATTTTTTGCAAAAAAGGCTATTCGCATTTGTACTGGATCATCCTTTCTTGCAAATTCAGTACCCTTATTTCAGAAGCTAAAGACATTAACAGTTGATCATATCAATGCTTTGCAGGTTGCAATCTTTATGATTAAATACTCAAACAACCTACTTCCTCCGGCATTTCCCACCCTGTTAAAAAAAAAAAAAAACACAATCCGTTCTTATCCGACACGAAACTCTCAGAAGATTTATTGATAAACCCCCAATTGCTAATTGCGCATAAATCTATCCAACACCATGACGATGACCTATGGAATAGTCTCCCAATTACTGTTAAATCATGTACTTCGATACATTCTTTCAAGGCTGCCATGAAGCGTAAATTATTATAAGCATTATGTGGTAATCATAATTTAAACAGCGCTCAAAACACATGCAATCGCACACATACTTGCACCTGAACATACATAGATAAGAACAGAAATCAAACGTTTAACAACAGACATACACTAACATAATATACAAATTTACACATTTTTTCTTGAACCACTCTTATTTATCATATACATTAATGATAATATAAATTCATCAAAATCTCGTTTGTTTTCATTCAATCATACCTGTTCTTGCGACGGCACCAGGAAGTATCTGAATCCCTAAGCCAGCAATTTTCCCACTGATCAGTGCTGTAGCCGTCATGACCGACAGACCCATACGGTTGAATTGCTAGAAGAAGACAAAAAATTTGATTTTTTTTTTCTTCATGCCAACATGCGGAGAGTTTAATTCCAAAAGGAGCTAAATCCATTTTTGTATCTTAGGAGAAAAAAAACGTTTACCAGATTTGTACAGGGGTCTACGGAAAACTGATATTAGAGGGTGCATTTTTTCATAATTGCTCCCCAAATCTAGGTAAATGATTTTGTTGAAAGACGGTTACTTATTTTAAGTGAACAATGTTCTGATATCAATAACTCAATATTCATCAAAAGTGGATTTAGATCATTTTTGAATTAAAGTCTCCATGCTTGATCAGTTAGAAGTATCATGTATGTGCATCCAAAGACAAATATTCAAAAATTGGTCGAGATTGCATGGGCTTGCCTAACTAACCCAATTCATTTGGGTCGAATTTTCCCGTGAAGTCCATTGACCATAATTCGTCAGGTGTACATCACAAAGTATCTTTAAAAAAACTGACAAAATTTTTTCATTAGGAGGGAGTGTCGGACCCAATAAAGAGTGTCCTTTAAAGATAAAGTTGAGTTCTGGTCATGTGATTGTATTGTGAAAGAAACGGTGTGGAATCGATCAGAAAAGGTTGATCATCTAGCATATAAGTATTTGTGTGTATTGCAAGGTTCTGGAATCATCAACATGATAAGAAATTTGGCCAAGTCTTGGTAAAGTTACAAGCACTGTACACAGAAGGATGTATACAGTGTGAGTCAAAAAAAAGTTTACACCTAGAAAATTGCTAATTATTTAAAAAATCATCTATGAACAGTAAATTATTATACATCTTTTGAAAGAGTGTTTTATCCCAAATCATTTGGTATCATATTTGTGTGGTATGTGTTTACGCTTAAATGAACAGGAGACATTGTTTGCGAGAGTGCGAAAATCGACTTGCGCCAAAGTTGTTTATGTGATGTTTGAATAAAACAATTGGGATTTTGGTATTAATTCGGTCTTTGCAGATTCAAATAGCATCCCTAACAAAATTAATCATGCCACACATATCAAATATCGAATATCAAATAACAACGAACATGTGTGCGCGCGTGTGTGTGTGTGTGTGTGTGACTTTGCTTCTACAAAAAGCACTCGTATTTCAAGTACCGAATTTGTTTGTTAAAATTATGAAAATGTAAGGGCTACTTTAAACAAACAGAACTTTGTTATTCCTGGCTCATTTTTCTTGATTGAGGTATCATATGAAAGAGCAGAAAATGAACCTTCTAGGAATATGAATTTTTCTTTGAAATTCAGATACCGCCCGCCAAATTACTTTTTGGTTTCCTTCCTTCAAATTGCTTTTAATCACTCATGCATGAAATATGCTCTAAGCTTTCCAAATATGTATCATTCATTAATTATGGTTGTGATTAAGTTATGATAAAACATCGATACTTCTCGGTTTCGTTTTTTCTGGGACGCACTGTATATACATTGTATGTCCATGATTGAACTATTTTTTTTATTTTTTTAAAGACTTTGAATTAAACCAGTTATCTATTCACTGTGACTCGTATTAGGTCAAACTGTTTGCTCTGGTAGATGGGTTACAAAAAGAGAAAAATTTACGTAACCATGCTAACTTACTGAAGAATGTGATGTATTCTCGATGTGGTCCTCTTCTTCTTTTGAACTTTGACCTGCGTATGACTTCTTCCTCTCGAGGAGCGGTCGATCCGATCTATTATTTGCCATGGCGACCAATATAAGCTTTTCCTTCCTAGATCGGTAGAGAAGAATGAGTTTTTATTTAATTGAATGGAATTAGTGGTCTTTTCATGCCCATGTGGAAAGCTGTAAAGGAAAATTGCGAAAATGTATACTTTTTCTATAAACTGTAACTCAGATTTGTATAGATACAATCACCAATCGATGATAATAATAACAATTAATGATTTTGATAATAATTGTTATAATACTAACAATTTAAATGAATATAAGATAATGATACCACTAATAACAATAGTGATCATTCAAAAACAATAAGGGCTTACAAAATTACAGAATTTGACGAGAAACATACCAAAGCACATTATTAGACTCAGGAGATAAGTAGGCCTACATCACATTTTAGTATAGGCTAAGCCAGTTCATAGTTGCAGTCTGAGCAAGAGCAGATTTAAGGTCATTGCAGACCAAATCGTGAAATACACGGAGACAAAATACTGGATACGTGCTCATGAAAGTTATGTAATCATTATACATTTCATGCACAAGCTTTAGGAGTGATTTTTTTCAAAATATACAAAGTGGGACCTCTTTATGTTTTGGGGAAATGTGGATATTCGGGGTCACTGGGGACATGTGCTAACCGTGAACTGGTCTATTAATTGAAGAAGTATGTTTTAATGGATCGTTGAAAAGGGGCAAGTAAAATATCTCTGATTAAAAGTGGGATACAGCTGTTCTACGTTTTGGATTTAGCCACTGTAAAACGTGTGATATAGCCATCTCCATTACCCCATACACATACACAATATCAAAGCCCGTGCATAAAATGATTAAAATCATGAGGGGAGTTTTATTTCTCGAATAAGTGGGACTCTTAATGAAAAATACGGGTAGCCATAGACAAGTTGAGTGGTATTATGGGTCAAGTCCGTCTATCCGATTACCATACTATCCTATGCACTCTATATCAATGTTAATTCTAAATAATAATTCTAAATTTAAGCCTGTTAAGGCTAAATGAAAGAATTATTGAATTAATATGTATAATTTTTTCCCTCTATTTACCTACCCTTCCACAGGGTTCTGTTATTAATTGTCAACATAATCATTTCCACAAAAGTTCGATACATGCACTATTTAATGACTTGTCATATAAATATTCAAACAATAAAATATTACAAAATAACCTCGGCAGCACAATAACATTTTAAACTTGACGAAATATAATGTGTACACCAATTCTTTAACATAAAAAGAAGCAAGGAAACTGAACATAGACACTCAGAAACAGTTTGGTAAAATGTAGTAATTTGTTCACGAAATTAGTTTCTTTTAAGATTTGTTTTTACTATAATATATCTTTCCACATCCTCATACGTTTTAACAGCTGACACAATTTTTTTTTCAAACAGTGGCATCTGATTGTTGCATTTGGCTGAATAGATTTATTAAGATTAAGATTTAAAAAAATTACCTTGTTGTTATGACCTCCTTTCAAGCCAAACAATTAATTTTGGTTTGTGAGTTTGGCCTTTAGTATTGGTCTTACTGAAAAACCATTGCTCAAGTTTTGACCATGTTATATTTGAATATGGGCAATAACAAAAAATGTGCATAACTGTCTCTTCACTGCTGTTACAAACCGTACAATGTTTATTAGCAACTATTTGGAATCTCAGCAATGAATCTTTCATGTAAAGTATTCTGTTTAAAATTTTAGAATGGAACCATCTCATTCTTATATCAACAGTTGACTGTTCATACATTTAGAACATTATGCTTTATCTTCGCGATCTAAAACCCTGTTTCCATTTGATGAGGCTGTTATGTTCTTTCACATTATGTGTTTTAAAGATGGATGGAGTTGAGTTCTGGTCATGCGATTGCATTGTGAAAAAAACGGTGTGGAATCGACCAGAAAAGGTTGATCATCTTGTGTATTGCAAGGTTCTGGAATCATCAAAATGATAGGAAATTTGGCCAAGTCTTGGTAAAGTTACAAACACTGTACACAGAAAGATGCATATGGGACTACACGAACACGTGGCGTAAAAATCCTACCCCCGAGTTTTACGATGTTGCATGACATATTTAGAATATAAAGGCATTTGAAGAGCCATGCTTTTCAGGGAACATGTCTTATCTGATGTTCTTCCACACTTGCATAATAAGAATGATAACGCTCACAATTATTTTTCACCTCTTCCCAGAACTCAACCTTCTCTTTAAGAACTACTGGTAAATATGAGAACACCCTCTTTTCTTCATTTTCAACATTAGAGGTAATGCTTCAGGTTTAAAATATGTAGGTTCCATCAACGTTGGCAACTTTGGTATAACACTCTTTTTAAAGCCCCATTGTACTACTCTTGTAGCTACTTGCTCCCTCTATATAGCAAACAATGCCTAATCGGTGACCATTGGTTCCCCATGATCCTCTTTTCCTTATGTTAATTAAGAGCTGATTTGATGAGATAACAAAATGTCAGTGACATTGCAGGGTGGTTTAATCCCTTGTAAACTAGTACAGATGGGCTTTAAAACCGGCCCGAATAGTATTGCATAACCTACAATATTGAGGGAAATTCATTTGAATATCAGATTTATGTAGAAATTCAAAATACGAGAAAACGTACCATCCGTTTCCAAAATGTCATTGAAAAAGAGTACTTCATACACCAAAATTTGAAATAAATTGTATATGTTTATTCACTTTAATCCTGGGATTATTCCAAAGAGGTTGACATGCAAAAGTATCTACAGTGATTTCAACCAGATCAGGGGGGGGGGGGGGGGGGGGGGGGGTGTTTCACAAAGATCCTAAATAGAACTTAACACTAAGTGGGACATAAAAGTATGGACAGCCATTGGAGCCTTAAAATGAAATATATTCAAAAGCAAAAATTCAAGTATATTAGACTTTTTATAAATTCCACATCCAGAACATGAAATCTCCTTGATGATAGAAAATATGAATGATTTGAATCAACATTTTATGCCTTTTAAAATAACTTTTACAAAATATTTTCAAAGATGCTAATGGCTTTCCATAATTTTTAAGTCCAACTTAGAGATAAGTTCAACTTAGGATCTTTGTGAAACACCCCCCTGAAAAGGCAAAAAGAACCTCTTTCCAAAATGGATTAGGCGTGACAATGTACGGATCCCATATATTATGATTGGAGATAATAAGACGGAGGCAAAAAAGAAAGAAACATATGATAAGTAAAGTGTGTATCTTATGAGTCATTGATAAATCCTCCGATCCATAATATCTTAAGAGATTTCATATGTATGAAAATATCTTTTATTTTAACTCCACCATCCTTATACAAATGACACATTTGTTTTCTTCTTATTTTTTAGAGGTTTGTACCCCCATATTAACGAGTAAAAACATCGATTCTCTCTTATTATTTATGAGTTTGGTTCTTGAATTGATAGAAACAAGTCAGGTAGTTTAATTTGGATATAAATACCGAATTAACAAAGGTTACTTATCTTAAAGGGATCGTTTAACATTGTTTAATCTGAGATACACGGTCCCACATGTTACCAATGTCTGTGAGATGGTGTAATATTGAAGCCCTAAAAAAAAATCGCGCTTCAAAATGATCAAGAAGTGCCTCAAAAAAGTAAAAATCTTTAAGTGACCTTTACCATACTCGTTTTCCCCAATAGACTGTAGTGTTATGAAAACCGTTCGGCGAACGGTTTTCAAAATTTGTAATTCCAATCATTAATATCTTGATAATCAGACAGGCGATCGGCTTGTAAAAGTCATGGAGTTCCTGACTGACCTAAAGGTTTATAATTATCATTGCAGCATGAGCTAAATCAAGGATTATTTTTAAAGGTTCTAAGACAAAGTTACCGGATCCCTTTAAGGGGGTCAATGATCTTTTCAACAATAGGGCCATTCGAGATTGTATTTCTTTGATCTTTTCACAAACATATATAAGATATTTAATACTGTAGGGCCTATATTTAAAAAGTGTGTAGGGGGCGGCTTTTATTTTTCCTTTCTTCTTCTTCTTCTTCTTTCTTACTTTTTTAATTCATTTTTATTACTATTATTATTGTTTAATTATTTTTTGTAATCATTATCGTTATTATTAAATCAAATTGGTTATCATTATTATTATCATTAATATCATTCTTCTTCTTCGTCTTCTTATTCTTATTATTATTGAAGTAATGTGAGATTGTTGCCTCCTGTGGCTGGACCTTGGTTTGGTGCAGGCTATTGTGCAGTGTGCACTAAGGCCTCTCTTGCAATGGCTTGAGTGCACGCTGGACAATGACCTGGTCTTGGGTTCGGTTGCAGGAGGTGACAGCTTTCACATTACTGGAGAGGACATTACTGCAGAGAAGTCACAAGTGGTGCACGTGCATAGTGGGCAATTGAGTTACATGACCACAAAGACTGTATTGTACAAGGGCGTACGTTGAAGACAAGCCTTTTTAACATAGTCTGGGCGGGGCTGTTGTGTTGCCTTCAAAATAAAATAACCTTCCATCAACTGCAAAGCGTCTAAGAGTGAATTTATTGGCCTTTCTTTCATTGTCATTATTATTATTATTATTAGTAGTAGTAGTAGTAGTAGTAGTAGTAGTAGCAGCAGTAGTAGTAGTAGTAGTAGTAGTAGTAGTAGTAGTAGTAGTAGAAATATTATTTATTATTATTATTGGTTGCGTTTGGATTCACTTAGTAAAAAAATAACCGAAATAGGTCAGTCAAAGGGTACATGCTTGCTTGCTCTTGATAACCCAGTCACGCCAATCAGTCCGACAAAGCCTTTTTTCACTGGCAAATGACAAAAATCAGTGAGAAATCTGCTGATTACCAATCAGTAACAAGGATTTCACTAGCTTATAACAAAATCTGGCATTTTCACTGATGACAAGCTCTGTGAAATGGGGCCCAGACCGACAATGTACTAAACAAATATATGATTTCAAAAATACTTAGATTTCATTCAATGATATTTTTTTCTTCTAATTGGTTCTCAGTGTATATAGAGCCAAGGTGGGTTACTAATGTATGTTAATGATTCATTGTCGTAGCTGAGATAAACAAGCAATTATTTTATTTCTGTTCTAACTGTTTCTTCTTCTTTCCTTTTTTTAAAAATATTTTTTATCCGAGATGAATGTATGATTTATGCATGGACGGAATCAATAACTGATATTCATAATTTAAAAGAAGAAAGGTTACAATGAGTGACCAAGAACAAGTCGTTTATCCGTCGATTTCGGAGTCGGTTTGGCGGTGCGACTGACGTGTCTTTTCCATTGAGCATGCCATTGTCCTCAGAGACAATAATACCGCGTTCTGATATTGTTGCTTCAGTTTCAAGGACATATAAATATCACTATTGTGCAAGATATTGTCACGTGGCACCGCATACGAAATAACATGTCAACCGTTACTCATTGTACCCGTCTGGCATATCGTGTAAAAATGTTAAATCTGAGATGCATGGCCCTACATGGTATCAGTGTCTGTGATATGGTGTAATATTGAAGCCCTAACAAAATTGCGCTTCAAAATGATCATGAAGTGCCTCAAAAAAGTAAAAATCGTTGAGTGACCGGTTTTACCATACTCATTTCCCCAATAGACTGTAGTGTTATCAAAACCGTTAGGAAAACACAAAATCAAAATTCGATTTCCAATCATAAATATCTTGATAATCAGAAAGGCGATTGGCTTGCTTGTAAAAGTCATGCGGTTCCTGACTGACCTAAAGGTTTATAATTATCATTGCAGCATGAGCTAAATCCAGGATTTTGTTTCAGAATCTGAGACAAAGTTACCGGATCCCTTTAAAGGGGAAGTCCATCCTGATATTAAGTTTGGTTTTGATAAAAGCAGAATACACAGCTCTGTGTTTCATTCCTGCATACAGGATAGACCCTTATTCTGGGACAGAATATTCTGAAAATCGCACGACAGAGAAACATTCTGTTTCCCTTTCTTAAACCAAAAGCTCTCTATTATTCAAGGGGAAATAACACTGAGTGTGGGGGAGTCCACCCATATACCAAGTTGGTTTTAATAGAAGCAGAAAAATGTGAGAAAAAAGTCAGTGAGCGTTTGAGTAAAAACCGTTAAAAATAGTAAAGTTGTGACTTTTTAAAGTTGTTATCAGTGATACATAAATTAGCAACTCTGTGACGTATCTTGCGAGCTTCTCTCCAATTTCTCTGTACAGAAAATGTCATAAACTTACTGATGACGGGATAAATCATCTTCATACAGGGGTTGTATAAAACATATTTCCAACAGTATTATTTAGGGTGAATGAATGAATGAAAATGTCCAAGGGCAAGGCATAACAGGGACTTTTAGATTTGCACAACGACAACGTGGATTGCTACGATCGACGTCCTTTTAATGCCCTGCCTTGAATGGACGTCACACGTATCAGTCCACGCAAATCTAAAAGTCCCTAATGACTATTATTAACACCCTTATAATTTCGTAACAAAATCGATTTATAATCTGTCCAGAAAGTTATGGTAATAAAATCGTCTTTTTCGTTATGTTCCCTATTTTTAATCAAAAGCTCAATGTTAATGACAACATACTAGTGAAAATCTTTTTTAATCAACCAGGTAACATATGCCCAATTTGTTTTAATTTAATTCACACGTGACCAAGGCATGTATCATAATTTATCTTCATCTACCTGACAAGTATTGCATTTTGCATCTTAACCCATTCTCCATTTACATACATTTCTTTTCACAGGCAATAAGTTAAAATAAAAAAAAGTTAAAACTTCAATTCTCTCAATTTGTTTTCTTTTACTTGTAATAAATTCCATTCAAAATATATCTTCCATTTTGTCCAAGTACGAATCATTTCGCCATACAACAACGGTAGTTTCCCATCAAACATTATGTACTTTCCTTCCTTCAAATTGCTTTTAATCACTCATGCGTAAAATATGCATCACGTGAGTAGCATCAAATGAAAGAGGAGACTCTAAGCTTTCCAAATATGTATCATTCATTAATTATGGTTGTGATTAAGTTATGATAAAACATCGATACTTCTCGGTTTCGTTTTTTCTGGGACGCACTGTATATATATATATATATATATTATATATATTATATTATATATATATATCGCCTTATATTATTATATATCGCCTTATATATTTATAATATATAATAATATATATAATATATAATATATAATAATAATATATATTTATTATTTATGCTATCTTAGCAGGCCAGGTAAAATAACCACCACTACAAACATACTTATTATTATTATTATTATACAGGTAGGACCCTGGGGCCCGTTCCTAGAAACCGTCATAATTTAGTCTTAAAGGTGAAATTCAAAGAAAATCACAAATATGTCAACTAATGTATCACTAGAAACTGGTAAGCTAACAGATGGCTATCGTACAAGTTTTAGGTCAGCTACATATCGGGTGATTTATAAAAATACAAATACAACCACCTCCATAGCAGCTGGGATATACGAGAGATTCGCCGGAAAAATAACGATGTTTTCATGACGTCACTATAATTATGGACCAATACTGCCCAAGCGGACGACATCCCATAAAGAATGAACATAATTGCAAAGCTATTATTTGTCAAATTATAATGAGTTTAGTGTATATAAATGTAATGGCATGTCAAACCATTCAAAAGGGGATATGACCCGATTCTGATAACTAAAATCTTTTGCTTGTAAATACACAGGATAGGGGTTAATTAACAATCAAAGAAACCAGACTTTCAAATTGAAAAACCCCTGGAATGATATTAAGGACGGCATTTGTTCCCTCTTGAAACGCCGAACATACCGCGGTGTGTGCAGCTGAATATACAATGGCGTCTTATTTTGTTTACAAGCGACAGATTCCTTTATTTTTGTATTGCTGCATTTGTCATCAAAATAAAACCATGCGCGGGGTTTAGAGTGAGGCAATATAATATACATTTAGCCTGACGGTGGTGAAGTAAGAGAAAGAACTCAAGAGAAGATGAAAACACAGGCACTGTAAATGTCTGAGATGTCATGGGACATCGTCTGCTTGTGCAAATCATGTCCATACTGTGATCTCACACATCTCAGCAGCGTTCGGAGAGCTCTTCATGTGCTATGCCGGGGCTGTATTTAAGCGTTTTGTAATTTATAATAATCACTACTTCAAATGTTTCCAAGCATTGAATTTTGATAACCTTGTCGAATCAAAGTTTCAACTTTGCAATAATGAAAAAAAAGTTAGTTTTTAAAATCAATGAATATCTACTTTAAGCAGGGCTCCCACTTAGCCGAGTTGGAGACTCGAGTTGTGGCGAGCTGGCGCGATCTTATGGCAAGCAGTTTTCATCAAAACATATTTCTTGATATCAAGAATTCAATTCTTGATATCACGAAATCGAATTCTTGATATCAAGAATTACCATTGCTTTACAACATAAAATTCTTTCTTGATAACAAGAATTGATTTATTGATATCAATTAATAATAAAACGGCTTGCCATAAGATCGCGCCAGCTCGCCACAACTCGAGGTTCCAACTCTGCTAAGTGGGAGCCCCGCTTAACTTCTTGACTATCCCATTTGTTAATTCTATAACACACGTTTCAATAGGATAGTCAAGAAGTTAGACTTATGACGGTTTGTAGGAACGGGCCCCTGATTATTCAGGCGATAAATTCAGGCTTCAACTTTACAAGGATCCAGCAGCAATATGCCAATCTTTGTTATCAAATGTATTGTATACGTCTTTGTGAAGTTTCATGTCTTCTCTTGAAGGCTATATTTCTTGCGGAAATGTTATATCTCCCTATGGACTGTCTGCCCAGAAGGGCGTTCATTGTGCTTAAGAATACGATTTCTCACTTGTAAATATGTAATTGTTATATGATTGAAAATGTAATAAACACACAAATATTAAAAAAAAAAAAAAGTTTAATAAATACAATACAATAAAAAATATTTTTTTTAAAAATTTAAAAAAGAAAGAAAAAAACGATTTCTCGCTCCGAACAGACGATACGTTATATCAACCAATTGTATAATGTAAATCGAATCGAGAATCAAGTTTTTATTATTATGCGTTATCAGACAAATTCGACGTTATTCTATTCGTCTGTCGCGCGTGTGCGGTTATGCTGGTAGGCAGTCGTTCTATAGCCTCAAGGGCTCTCCTTATGAATGTTACCTCGAAATCAAATTAATCATTAATCAAAACATAACATGTATGCTTCTACCACCGCCACAAACAATTAAACAATAGATTAATAAATAATGTAGTAAATAAATGTGTAAATATAAATATTTCCTGTGCCCACTTACGTAAGGGACATTTGACATCAAAGAACAAGAATACATCTCATTTTTCAGAATACCTACCTTATTCTTTGTGGCGAGGTGTCCTTTATAACCAGCGTTATATCGTTAACCGCAGGAGTGCGTTTTGCTAGAAATTCTAATTAAATTTTACACTCACAATTCACAATTTATTCAAATTCTGTGATCAAAATGCAGATGTCATAAACTGGTTTTTGATAATTATGTCTAGTCCTTGAGCAAGCATTATGTCGGTGTCAGTAGTAACCACAATTGTGTATTTGCTTACCGTAATAAGTAAAAGTTCACAGATATCCCATTCAAACGTGTGTTTATGTCAATACACGCGTTTCAATGAGATAATAATAATAATATTCAGTTCTTGTATAGCGCATAATACGTTATGAAATAACATCTCTATGCGCTTCCAAAGTGCTTTTGGAAATGATTACCCTAGCTTTAGGTTATCAGCGCACAGAGCATTTCAAGGAATAATCCTACCAGGTACCCATTTACCTCACATGGGTTGAGTGTGGCAAAGGTAGCTAATGTCGTGCCAAAGGACATTAGTGCCACGGTGGGACTCGCACCGCGGACCTCGTGATCCACAGTCCGGTGACATATCCACTGGACCACGACACCTATACAGATGTCGGTATACTTGTATTTATGGCAGCCTCGTCAAACGCTGCCAATGAACCATTATGGAATGAACTTAAAGCTTGCAAGAGGCTTGCCTGACGTATTAACATCTAATGTACAGAATGTATGCAAAGATTGTATCATCCAAATAGACGCCACTGTGCATATAGCAGATGGAACTATAGGGGTTTTGAAGAGCAACGTGAATGACTTGAAAACACCAGTAAAACGGGACTATTGTACATGTTGTGTGATGTGTGATGCATTTCTATTTTATGTAATGATTACTACCACAAAGTTAACTTTGACATTCACGAAGCTTGCCTTCTACTAATCTACATTTGCCACTCTCCACCCAGGTGTTAAATGGGTACCGGTAGGAAGGAATTCCTTAAATGCTGTGAGCACCGAAATCGGCTGCCTAGCAGAGCTGGGGTAATATTGGAGCACCTTGAGCACCTTGCAGTGTGTGTGTGTATTTGGGTTTTTACAGACGTGTATCAATCAGATATGATTATTTACGTCTGGGGACCGACTTTTAACGTCACCATCCGAAAGACGTGACTCAGTTTCGAACCTGCGTTCTCGGCTGAATCAGTTTGTAACTTCCATTGTAGCTGGATTACAGGCGCACGCCACAACGCCTAGTTGGGTGGATATGTGCGCTATAAATATCCAATATTATTATTATTATCATTACTTTCCTGACATAGCATCAAACAAAGTACAGTGTTGATTCCGACTACAAAGACGCTTTCATAAAAAACAGGTCAATTTGATTTCTAGTTTGAAAGGATTGAGGTACATGAAGCAAGTGATGCTTAACTTTGAAGTCATTTTTAAACTGTGCATAATATACCACCTAAAGGGCAGTCCAACCCTTGTGATAAGTTCTTTTGAATACAAGCAGAAAAATAAGAAAAACAGAATGGCGCGCATGTTTGAAATAATTCAATTGGATCAATAACGTGGAATAGTGTGTGGAATCATCAATACGATAAGAATTTGAAAGTCTTGGTAAAAGTAACACTATGAACATAACTGACAAAGAAAGCGGACAAAATATACAGTTCCTCAGGTAGACAAAGGAACATCCCTTTACTGCTATTATGTAAAAATGTGTAGAACAGGTGTCACATGCATATTCACCTTTTTACATAATAGCAGTGAAGGGATGTTCCTTTGTCTACCTGAGGAACTGTATATTTTGTCCGCTTTCTTTGTCTGTCATGTTCATAGTGTAACAAGCCTTGTACACTAAGGGAAAATGGTTCAACGAATGGTAGTATAGCTGTTTCACCATTAAGGCCCGAATTCACAAAGCAAGGTTTGAGCTCAGACCAAGGTTTGAGCTCAAACCTCCTTTTGTTTGTAGGTTTGTAAAAAACGCGTAAAACGCGTCATATGACGTACGAAAACCAAGGTTTGTCGACAAACCTTCTTTGTGAATTCGGGCCGATATGTTTAGATTTTATTCCAATATAACCCTCGGTGAAAAACTATTTTATTCACCCGTTATATATTTTACAAGGCCATAATCAGAAAAGATAACCCAGCTTGTGTGCTTGTTGCTATCCTCGCGCAAGCGCCCTGGCAGCTAGTTAACAGTAACGTTTGATTAAGAACCATATTATTTGAACACATGTCTAAAAGAAAACCCCAGAAAGATCTTTTCTACCATTACAGCTTTTTCTCTGTGTTTGGAGCAGCCGGTTAAAGATGAATTATAAAAACAAACAACAAATCATGAAATGCATGAAATGTTAAATACGTAGGCCTAATGGATTACAGTTATATCATTTTCATTTCAATAATTACTCACCTGTCAAAACAATAAAACTATTCCTGTGATATCAAATTACACGTCAACATCTTGAGAAAGTTGGTATGTGTATGGTTCTGTCAATTGTGTCCGAGTACGTCTACTTGTTAGCCGCAAGACAAAAAAATCACTGCATTTTGTTCTTCTCACTCACAGCGCGCTTGCACAAAAGTTGTCCTAATGGTTACCGCACACAATATGATTGTGTGTGTGCTAAAAAAAGGTACAATATTATTTATGCGGGTTCTATAAAAGTCGAATAGTCGTTCTGGATGGTTGAGTACTATTGTGATTTAATTGCGATGTTCTAGCTGGAACTCGAACTAAAAGGTTTTTGGTGGGCAACAGTCAGCTAGAGCGCGACCCTTGCCTATTATATTGCTCTACAAAACAAATCTGCCACAAATTTTAGAAATAGAGAAAGAGATGAAACAGTTCTCGATTGTACTATATTCTAAACAGAAATTTACTTATTAGCTATAAAATATACTCATCAAAATAAAGGGTAAACGTTAAATTTTCTAATCTTTAGCAGGTGTCTCATTTAATAATTGTTGTGACAGTTGCACTTGAAATTACTTTATCACCCAAGTCATTTGTTTCTTGTACTATTGATGCATGACATGAATACACATATATTTGTAATAGCACTTCCTCAGGCAAGGTGCCTAGTATAGCGCCATATATTTATATTCACTTGATATTAAACACTCAGAAGGCTACATGGACATGGTTATGTTGAGGTACAAGAATCCCCTTTTTGCCAGAGCATCAAGGAGATTTCAGTCATAAGGTTGTCATTATGTCAGGCAAAGAGTTTTCACGGAATGAATTGGAACGAAATGATTACTCCAATTAAAGCTATGAATTCCCGTAGAAGCCTTTGTTCAGACTTTTGATTTATTATCGACCTCGCTGCAGCCAAAATAATGAAATATTGCTTCAGACCATGATTTACGTCAATAAACAATTATATAGTTTTTTTATTTTTTTTATTTGATTTTATTTCTGCATTTTTTCCATATAAAATATAACTGAATAACAAAGAACATATAAATGTAAGGTATAATACAACATAAACAAACAATAATTTCTTTATGTCAAAATGTTTTTTTACATAATATATGTACATATAATAACGAAACTTAATATTTCCATAACATATAATCATAAATTTAAAGTATTATCCGAATTTTCTATTGGAAAAGTGCAGGAGACCGCAATCATAAGCAGAGCTTGACAAGGATGGCGGCCTCAAAAAAAAAAAAAAAAAAAAACTTAAGGTAAACCTTAAAATGAAAAAGTGTTCAAACGATCCTCGTGTATGAGTTTGTAAGTGTGTTGTGCAAGTGTATATACAGGGCGTATCATAATAAAGGATATTGAAGTTTAATGACGATTTATATGAAAACTACTGATTTCATAATCAAGCATTTTATGTCTGTTGTAAAGCACAGAATGTCCTCTTTTTAATGACACCCCGATCATACTACTACTGTCACAGTTGACTGAATAACAAAGCATTGCTGTCCACCATGTGAAAGGTGCACTGTGCCAAGTTTGATAACATTTCCTTCTTAGACACATAATCCACTCATTGTTCAGCATTTCAATATGTCTGGGCTGACACAAGCACTAATCTTTATAATTTATCTGTGAATGCTAACTTGTCACAGTGCACCTTTCACATGGTGGACAGCAATGCCTTGTTATTCAGTCAACTGTGACAGTAGTAGTATGATCGGGGTGTCATTAAAAAGAGGACATTCTGTCCTTTACAACAGACATAAAATGCTTGATTATGAAATCAGTAGTTTTCATATAAATCGTCATTAAACTTCAATATCCTTTATTATGATACGCCCTGTATAATTATATTGTATGTGTGTGTGTGTGTGTGCGTGTGTGCGTGTGTGCGTGTGCGTGTGTGTGTGTGCATGTGCACGCGAGCGTGCTTGTTTGTATGTGTTTGTAACGAATAGTGGAAGTGCACGTAGCTCTGTGTGGTATAGTGGAGTGGAAACAAATATAGCCTTTACAATAAAGGAAACTAAGAATACGAAATAGAAAACAAAATTTGCAAAACTGAGTTGCAATGTGACCAAAATTTGACAAATGCCTATTGCATGTTGAAATCAGTTATGTAGATACTTCAATATAAGAGTTTTTTTGAGAGATGCTTTAAAAGAATAGAGAGATGAACAATGCCTTATTGAATTTGGTAAGGAGTTCCAAACATCTGGTCCATGATGTGACCTGCCAGTGTCACAAATAAGGTATCAAATATGCTTATCTGACCGTAATTAAATACCTAAAAACCTTGAGCTTCAAGGGGCTCCACCCCCTGGACTACACCAATTTATTTATTTATAAGAGCACTTTTTTTTTTTGGGGGGGGGGGGGGGGGGGAGGTAAGAGCACTTTTTTTTTTTTTTAAATTAACAAAAAATTGAGGCGGTTTTCGACCCCCCCCCCCCCCCCCATGCGTACGCGCCTGATCATTACTATATTATCATTATAATTCTTCTTCTTCTTATCATCTTTGACTTTGATCTTTGAGCGCCGATAGACCGGTTTATATTCAAATTGATGATATATCTTTCCTGGTGACGAATAATTCATTTACATGTTATTAATGAATATAACTACAATCCAGTCTGCATACATTACGTGCTGCTGTGTCGGGCAAGCCTCGGGCAAGCCTTCAGGTTGTCAAGAATAACCTGTGATTAAAAAGTATGCACACATTAATTTGTATAAGTTTGTAAGCCGGTCTATTACATTGCCAGATTCTTTGACAAGATTTCATATAGGTTTTTCTTTAATTTTGCGCCCCAATTTAGGAAAAAGAAATTCCGGATGGAACGATACCACAAAAAATGTGGGTGAGAGAAGTGGGTGTCCAACTTTCCATAATGAAGTAGTTGTAGTTTAGCGTAATGTTAAATGATTAATCTATACGTTTTATGATTTTTACATCAATAGTGAAAGAGTATTAGTTACTGGATATCACATTCATTCATTCCTCTGAACATTATTTTATTGTTTGCTCAATATACAATATTTATAAGGCGTATGTTTGAAGTAATTTGTCATTCAAACAATTCAATTCAGTTGATATTTTTTTAGAAGTCAAAAGGGATATCATACATTATTCAAAAAACCTCGTAGAGAGAAAACAACTGAAAATGTCTGAGGAAAAGTTTACAAGATTACACAATTCTGAACAAAATTGAAGCCAGCCAAGCTACTTTCATGAGAGGTGGACCAAAAACACCATTTGATCGCTATACCGTTGATGGCGCTATGTATATTCAATCTGTGTAGCATATCGAAGTATATTCTATCTTGCAAAAAAAAAGAAAATGAAATATAGAAAATAAATTCCATTTAAAATACCCCTTTCCCCTTTGTCATATTTTTTTCCTTCTTTTCCTTGTTCGTCTATTCGCCCTCAATTAATCTCCTTTTACCTGTCCTTCTTTGTCTCTTAGTTTACTTACTTCTTTTTCGATTCAAGCATATATTATCTGAGTTTCGTTTTGCCCAGGGGTGTCCTGAAATGACTGTCCTTTAAAGAGCCGGCTTTCTTTCATTCTCTCTCTCTCTCTCTCTCTCTTCATTATCCGTCCTCCGTCGTTCCCCTGGCCTGTCTCTCCTTTCATTCTCCCTCCCTCCATCCTCCTTTCCTCTCTCTCTCTCTCCTTTCATTCTCCCTCCCTCCATCCTCCTTTCCTCTCTCTCTCTCTCCTTTCATTCTCCCTCCCTCCATCCTCCTTTCCTCTCTCTCTCTCTCCTTTCATTCTCCCTCCCTCCATCCTCCTTTCCTCTCTCTCTCCCTCCTTTCATTCTCCCTCCCTCCATCCTCCTTTCCTCTCTCTCTCTCTCCTTTCATTCTCCCTCCCTCCATCCTCCTTTCCTCTCTCTCTCTCTCATTTCATTCTCCCTCCCTCCATCCTCCTTTCCTCTCTCTCTCCCTCCTTTCATTCTCCCTCCCTCCATCCTCCTTTCCTCTCTCTCTCTCTCCTTTCATTCTCCCTCCCTCCATCCTCCTTTCCTCTCTCTCTCCCTCCTTTCCCCTGTCAGAGAAACAGAATGGCGACAGTTTGAAATAAATTGGACCAATAATTAGAAAGATATGAATGTTTGAAATATAACACCACTACAGCTATGCGAATATCTCAATTGCCAATTGGATAACTCTCCCGTTTGTCCTGAACGAAAATATCATTAATTTCTCTTTTTCTGCTATTAAGTGCCTTCTCCCTTGGGGCAATACTCAATACAGTGTGAGTAAAAAAAAACTTTACACCTAGAAAAATGCTAATAATTTTAAGAATCATTTATGAAAAGTAAATTATTATACACCATATGAAAGAGTGTTTCATCCCAAATCGTTTGGTACCATTTTGGGTGGTATTTGTTCACGCTTGGATAAATAGGAGGCATTGTTTGCGAGAGTGCAAAAATCGACTTGCGCCAAATAATGCTTATGTGATGTTTGAATAAAACAATTGGGATTTCGGTATTAATTCGGTCTTTGCAGATCCAAATAACATCCCTACCAAAATTAATCATGTCTCACATATCAAAACACACACAGAGTCACACTCAATAAGTCACACAAACACACGCACCACACTCGCATACACACACACACACACACACACACACACACACTCGCATAGCAATTTTAGATGTGACAGTTTGGATCGGCCTTCTTGGAAATGGAAGTCTTCTTGGACCCTTCTTCTTTGAACAGACAGTGAATGGGGAGCGCTATCTAAGAATGATAGATGATCAGGTTGTCCCGGCTCTGAATCAGATGGCACGATTTAGGCGTCAGAGAAACGGTCCTTTCAGGCACATTTGGTGGGCACAAGATGGTGCCCCTGCTCACAGGACAAGGATTGTGATGACCAGGTTGAGAGAACTCTTCGGGAACAGGATCATCGCTCTGAACGAACCTGTGGAGTGGCCACGTCGATCCCCGGACCTAACACCGCTTGATTTTTTCGTCTGGGGTTACCTCAAGTCTCGGGTGTACCAGAGCCCACCTGCGAACCTCAACGACCTACGAGAGAGGATCAGGATTGAGAGCGAAGCACTTGGGAGAGACAGGCGCATGCTTCGTCGAGTGTTTCAGGAGATGCTCCATCGCGCTAGAAAGTGCATCGAAAGGGACGGAGGTCGTGTCGTGAAGTAGATGAACGGACAGTTACTTGCTGGTCACAAATGAAGCTTCAAAGGATCCATGATGATAAGCATTTGAAGTAACATTATCATCATAATTATGATGATCGTTAACAATTTGAAGATCCAGTAAAAAATAAAGTATTTTACTCCAAATGAACACCATTATCATATGTTTGTGTGTGTGCGCGTGTGTGTGGGTGGGTGTGTTAGTGTGTGTGTTTCATATGTGCGTGTGCGTGTGTGAGTGTGTGTGACTTTGCTACTGAAAAAAAGCATCTGCAATATATGCATCTCATTTCATACATTCAATTCATTCTCTCACTTTAAGACTTTGGCGCAATTCGATTTTTGCACTCTCGCAAACAATACCTCCTGTTCATCCAAGCGTGAACACATTCCACCCAAAAATGGTACCAAATGATTCAGGATAAAACACTCTTTCATATGATGTATAATACTTCACTGTTCATAAATTATTTTTTAAATTATTAGTAATTTCCTAGGTGTAAAGTTTTTTTTGACTCACACTGTATTTTAAGGATATCATACTCTAATACAGGTCATCTAAAAACAAATGACCATCCCCGAGTACTACATTTTGGACAAATTGAAATTGTTGTATTTTTGTGGTGTTGGAACTAATAGGAAAATTGTCCGCCACTACATCACACAGACATTACCGATTCAGCCAATTTGAAGAGCACATACCTATAGTGATTGCAACTTTCAAAAAATTCCTAGCTCTCTCACTTTTTGTCTGATTTCATTCAACCTTTCATCGGTGTGCTTCTCTGATTTTTCAGCTTTCCTCGAGAGTAGTTTGCTATCAAGGTTGGATTTTCCTTTAAAAATCACTTGGGGTGTTTTACAAAGATCTTATGTTGAACTTATCTCTAAGTTGGACCTTACACTGCTGGTGAGCCATTAGCATCTTTGAAAATATTTTGAACAAGGTATTCTAAAAGGCATAAAATGTTGATTCAAATCAGTCATATTTTTTTTTATTATCAAGGAGATTTCATGATCTTGATGTGGAATTTATGAAAAGTCTAAAATACTTGAATTTTTGCTTTTGAATATATTTTAGTTTCAGGCTACAAATGGCTCTCCATGATTTTTAAGTCCCAACTTAGAGTTAAGTTTGACTTCGGATCTTTGTCAAACACCCCCTGGACTTCGAGTTGGCTTTAACCTAATTGGTATACTACAGCTAGGCCATGGTCGACTCACCCTTCATGAGATACGAGTGGAAATAAAATGAGACACAAAGCCAAGATGATTTCATGTTGAGAACTATTTTAATATGACAAAGCCAGAGTGGCCTTTCTCCTCTTACATAGAAACACATTATGAAATAAAACTTAAAATAGTTACAAAAAAGATAAATAATGAAGAGAGAGAAGAGCAAAAGAAGATCCTTTTTCTTCTTTCCTGAAACTAATAAAAAGAGAATACATTGTGTTTCTACTAGTTAAACTCCTCTACAGGAACATATATAATTTTTTATTTAGTAACAAGCACTGTACAACACAGTCATATAACATGGAGAGAGTTAACAAGGTAAATAGATACAGAATTATTTCATAAATACAATCGTGAAACTGTGCTCCATAACATAGTAATTCACAAGAACAAGGAACAGTTCGTATTCACAAAAAATTTCAACCCCATTCCTCTGATTTTTCATTCTGTTTTTTTTATACAAAGAAATTTGTGCAATGAAAGTTTTACACGTGAAAGGAACTTGGAAGAAATGATACAGGATGAACAAAATGGCGGTTTGTGTGTCTCTTTCACAATGTTAGATGAATAATGAGCTGCTACCTTCAGTTTGGTATACACTCATTACTCTTAGTCCCATGTGTAGCAAGCTATGTTTGTCAGAAGCATCCCCAATGACTATGAAAGCCATTGGTTTGATAATTATCCAACACATACTTCAAACTGATCGGAAGTTTAAAACATTCTAGTTGGTTGATGAGTTCTTGGAAACATTTCATATCAAATTCGTCCATGGGAACAAAAAAAAACACTAATGCAGTGATAAATAGTTCTTCAGTATAAATTCAACCCATTTTTCATTTTCCACCACTTCCCATCACAGGGGCTACCAAAAAAAAGCCACGCCCTTGCAGACACACAGGAGGGGAATCCCCATTTCTCCATTTTAGGGAAATTCCCCTCCTAGTCAATGACAAAGACAGTGTATATACCATCAAACTCACATGGTGTAAGTGCTCTCTCTTTTTTTAAAATTAGATATCGGGGACATCTCAGTGACGCTAAAAAAGTTTTTAATAACTTTAAGGAATGTCAAAATGTAGATTCAGGGTTTTTAACAACTAATTATAGAGATGGAAAGTGGTGGGAAACAAAAATGAAAAGTTGAATTTCAAACTCTAGTGAATTACTGAAATGTTTCTTCATGATCAATGCTCCCATGCACACTCAATCAACCAGTAGTTTTGAATTTCCATCGAGCAAGATGTCGGGTTTCTTCACAAGTAGCTTATTCTCTTGCGAAAGAGTGTGAATCTAGACAGGCGAACAGTACCACTACTAGTCATCCTGTCATTCAAACATCATACCGATCTTCAAAATGATAGGAAATAATTGAACTAAAAAAGCAAGACAAACAAGGGGGGTAGACAGACAGCGGAGGAAAGAAAAAAAAACACAAGTGCATAGATTTACCAAGAAGTTGTGTAAATTCCAACATGGAAATAGTCAACTCACATACAAAAAAAAGTGTTTATTCTTCGAACTCCCACTTGCCACATTATAAAGCACCAATATTAGCCTACAAAATATCTACTCTGTACAGCTGTCCTCATACCATGGACTACATATAGTGATAATTAGAATTTGGATAATAATATTCATATAATTGAACTCTCTGCAATGAAAGTCTATGCAAAATATCCTATTTTTTAATCAATTAGATCGCACTCCAAATGATTGAATGATTATAACCACTTTTCAAAGCCCTTCCCCCGTTTACAATAAAATACGGTGGAAGGGAAAAAAAGTGAACAAAAAAATACACTAGCACCCCAAGCTTAACTGACTTGAGCGATTGTTTCAAACTGCTACGTGATTAAAATCTTACAGAATAGCCCCGATGGCATTTTTGTTTGAATAAGGCAAACTTGTCAGGGCTACTCTCTTTTCTTAATTGCTGTAATATATGAGTTGAAAACTGGACTGCAATCCTATGTTATATAATGAAACGATTGGAAAACACAATGTTCGTACATGCCCCCTGCGTAATTTTCTTCCCGGTATCCAAGGCTCTTGGTTGAATCAAATCATGCCTTCTATTAATGTGTACTTCCTTCTTTGTTTTTTAAATATATTTACAAAAACTTTTTTTTTTTTAGATAGGCACTGCACTCCACACCTGATACAATGGCTTAAGCAAGAGAAATTAAAAAAATGCTCTACAGTGGCTGAATACGAGACTAGTACAAGAAGACAATATTCTTTCTTTTTAAATTCCAGGGATGGCTAGGTGCATGCCATATTACGAGAAAAGAAAAAAAAAATTGAAGATACCATACACCTATTTGAGGTGGTATGAGCGAGTGGTTGAAATGTAGCCCCAGAGTCCTTAAGGCTACTCCTATAGTAATAATTTGAACAGTCCAAGAGAAGGAGAAAGCAACACACACACACGCAAGCACGCACCCACACCCACATTCATACAAACATTGACACACTAAGAATACAAGATTGCCAAGAAACTTAGAAGGAAAAAAAAATCATTGAATTATCATTTATAGCTCCCTCTATTCCCTTTCTTTAAAACCCAAATCATTTACAAAAATCTAAAAAATTCCCTAATTAGTTGAGTACCGTATATCATTTTAAACATCATGTTTTGTTAACTCCTTCTCCCCAAAATTTGCTAAAGCATCAAAAACAAAGGTTTGCAAAGTTGAGCAATTCATAGAGAGGAACAATGTTTTTATTTGGGGCATGATATTTAAAAACAAAAAATAAATCTAAGACATAATATGTAAAAGTGTCTTATTAATTTCCCCCCTTAATTTGACATAAACTATTTTATTGTTATTATGAATTTTGATGTCACCTCATTCGAACATAAAAGGTTTGTTTTCATTAGCATTCAATCGATTAAGCACTGCACCCCCTACATGTGGACGAAGGCACCACACAAAAACATGACTCTATGGACATCAGATCAGAAAGCATCATTATGTTTTTGAGAGGACAGCAATAAAAGATCTATAATTTCCACTAGTGCTTAAACTGATCTGCAAATCAGACATTGAGTGCTACAACGAGAGAATAAAATAGTATCACCTAAAACTCCTGCTACTTTGAAACCTCTATTGAGCAACGTACAAAAGATTTCAGACCACGGCAGGAGAATATTAAATCTTCAACTTCTTTGATTAAAAAAAAAAATCCTAGGCAATATGTTATAATCCTCTAAGGCTTGAGTTATCAGAGTGGTTCATTTGAGAGAGAGAGAAAAAGAGAACTGAATCTGAGATTAAATTGGGTCTCTTTGATAAAAATTGGAGACACCATGGTTTATCTAAAGTGAACCTGGAGTTATCACGCTCCTTTTTTTTTAATAGAGAGAGAAAACCCGTGTTCTAGCCAGGGACCGGGTCAAGAAAGTGTGACCACTATACAATTAAAAGACATTGCGAGAGTTCAATGTCTTGCAAACTTGGGACATTGAAGAGTGAAAAGTTTTTGTCTGAAGCATGAAAGAACAGAATGCGTGAAGATTCATTCTAAAGCAAGCAATTAACTAATAGAGCATTGAATTCCTACAAAAGCTATGCCTTAACATGTGCAGATTGAATGTCAAGTAATGTGTAGTCGTACCTGAGGACTGCTTTAATTTTAAAAATAAAAGGATGAAAAAGAAAAAAAGAAACTACAGAGGGAAAATAAAACATGCTTGCTAGTGACTAGAGTCGAGAAGACACATAATAGCACCGCACAAATACTCATGCATTGTAACTGACTCTAATGATAATCGTAATAATAGAAAAAAATTACAATATTACAAAGCAGTAACAATGCCTTTATAGATACATGTTTGATAGAGCACAAAAGTGCTTTGTAATTTGATTCTATGCACATGTGATGGGTTCTACAAAAAGAAAAAAAATGGAGACATAATGTAGGACTAACATGATAAATTCTGTCGAGTTCCCGTCTCTCTTAAGCTACATCACGCATCTCTCGCTACTCTCGCACGCTCTCTTTCTTTCTTTCGCTCTCTCACGACAACGCAAAAGCACCACTGAGACAGGTGTCATATTATCTAGATACAGTGAGAGAAAAAAAATTGGATGGGAAGTGAAATACGACAAGTATCACTTCTATTCTAAGCGTAACTTAGCTGGTTTCCAACGTGAGATTGGAACTACGCGCAGTGAGAGATACAGCAATCCAATAAATAGATCGTACTGGAAAACAGTTGATAATACACAAGCTTCTTAATTATTGCACACAAAATCTACATTCCTTACCGTTGCTTTTTAAATGCTTACAATCCTACTGTTATAATCAATCACCTTTTTTTTCTTCAATAACCTCAGATGAATTTTCTCTGAGATAAAATAATGAATCCATTCAAAATTCATCTGATATGCTAGTGGTGTTTCTGATCTATCACATCAAAATATAATCATTAAATGAAGAGAAACCAAAAGAAAACAGCATCCAGAAGAAAAAGACGAGAATAAATTCATCCTGATCACAAAAGGAATATTAAACTCCGGTAATCGTTTAACTACAATCACGTAATTAATAATAATAAATGTTTGCTACTCTTGTCTAGATACTACGAGTTTGGTTAAAGTACTCCTCTTATTAACTCTCCAAAGAGATTGTTATCATCTATTGTACAGAAATCTCCACCAATCATCACAATTACAAACAAAGATCATATACCAGTCTCTATTCGGTAAACTTCAGTGAAAAGACTCAGCAAAAGCCCCCAAATCATCATAACATGTAAAATAAGAGAGTGAATCGCAGCGATGAACAAGCCGATCGACCCCCTGGAAGACATTACTAATTGATTATAACTGTTTGATCGAGAAAAACATTTGCTAGCTTATCAAGCAAGCCTATATTGTAACAAACATCCCCAAACATATTAGAGGAAAAAAAACTCCTAAGAGTTGAATGATTATTTCGAGACATAGAATTCAAAGAGAAATTACAAATTGTGAGTATTCATTCATACATATATAATCAAAATGAATACCTGTAATCGAAAAATGACATGACTAAAACATAAAATGATGATGAAAAAAAAATTGTCCATAGCTCTTGGCCCAAAGCCTATCATGGTTCTAGTTCTTTTGTCTCAGCTACGCACTTTTTTGACTACAGAGGGCTCCCTACAGGCTTCATTACCATCTTACGAGAAACGCCAATTCTATAAACAGAGGTCCTTGTTTTTACGCTGATAAAGGGTGTTCCTCTATACCATAAACTTTGGCCTTTTTGTGTTCTTTCCACTTGAATCGTGCTAACATCGCCACATCCCAACTACAGAGGGCAGCATTGTCCCCATCGGGTATGAGAGATATCTCAGAATCTAGCATTGGGGGTAGATTCGTTGAAGGCATTCGGCAGACTCTGTTTTGTAGGACTCTTTTTTTAATAGTTTTCTTCTTTTTTTTCTAAGCTATTTATAAACACACATCCGAGGGTGCCCACTCTGTTCCCCCGGCACACCTTCCTCCATCACGCCCCTTCCTGATTGGTCAAGTCTCGGTCAGCTGATTCGCTGTCGTATCCATCACGCATCCTCCTTGCACTCAGCGCACGATTGGGCATTCCTGCTTAGCCTGACCTTATGACCTCCAGTAGCACCCATCGCCACGGTAACACATCCCACAACGAACAGGGTATCTTCAACAAAGTTCTCCAAGAGCTCAACATTCTGATGCTCGGAAGAACGTTTGATTCCTGTCAAGACTATGCTACGACATTCAGCTACAAAAGCAAAGCGCTAAAGCAAAGCGCTAAAGGACAAGCGTACAAAAAGGGAAGGGGACATATCCATCATTAACAACGGTATAAAAGAAAGACTGAGCGATCTTTCGACGTAAATCATGCAAATGAAGAAGGAGGAGGAAATTGAGATGGTATGAAAACCAATAAAGGAAGACGAGATGGATTTGTGGGGGGGGGGTTGAAGGGTGCCAGCCCTAAGCAGCAGGAATGTCGCGCGTGAGCGCCCAGAATCGAGGACACGTGATGGAAACCTCACGATGGTCGTTCTGGCTGGCGAGACAAAAACTACGGGTGGTGATCGACGATGACGGTGACGATGACGAAACTGATGGCGATGAGGGAGACGATGAGACGGTTTGGAGGCGATGGTGGTGGTGGAGGAGGAGGAGTGCCCGGGGAGAGGGATTAGTAGGCCTCATTTGGATAACTTGCTGATAACCCGGACTAAGGCACCATTCTCGTCCTTCAGTCGCTGATTGTCAGACTTTAGTTGCTCCATGGCCTGGTGGAAACACAGAGAGATGGATGGGGTCAGTATTAAAATACATTGCAATATGTACAAACGGCCATTTCCGGGAAACAAGAACATAGGTCTTATTAGCAAACGTCTATTAATATACATGTATACAAATAATACACATCAGTGAGGGCATTAGTAAGAATTACCCACACAAGGTACCTTTGGAACAGTCTAACACGCCCGAGGCGATAGCTGAGGGCATTTGGACTGTTTTGAAGGTACCAAGTGTGGGTAATTTTACTAATGCCCGAACAAAATGATGTGTATTATTTGTTTTATAAGATTATGTTTTATTTGTTTTATAACATGATTTTGATAATGACCGGTCATTAGCATTTGATAATGACCGGTCATTATCAAAATTACGTGTTAGGAAAAATACATGCCTGGTTACGTGTACGCTCGCAACCAATCATATTGATTATGATCCATGTCATCATTTTATAATAGGTATTTATTGGAATCATGATCCAATTTAGAGGAAATAGCAGTCATTATAGACAGAATCTTTTCTATACTTTTGTCGAATTAAAAAAGAAATAGATAATGTTGCCTTCATGATGTAACAGTGATGACATTGACATTTATATCCAGTAAAAACTTCACTTCATTTTCATTTGCTCCTCTAGACCTTAAGATTGTTCCTGCCAACCACAAACAAGAAGTTCTTCTGTTTTGTTGGATTTTTTTCTTCGTCAAATCTTCACTACGATGAGGGCACTTCTAAAACACATAAATTAGTTCAACCTAACTGCACAATGATAGAGATTAAATTTGACTCATTTTTTCACTCACCTTGAGTTCTTCTTCGAGCTCTGAAATTCTTCGCTCTAATCCTCGTCTTTCCTGAAAGACAAACATGAAGCATATAAATGAATGAATTCCTGAATATAAACTCGGTTCCACTCAACCTACATTGATATACCGTAAATAACATTGTATAAACCGCCCTCGTGTATTAACCGCACCCCTCTTTTTCGCCCTTAAAAAAAAAAAAAAAAAAAAAAATTTTTTTTTTTTTTTTTGCCGAGGTGTTTTTTTTTGTGTGCAAGATCATTACGGTACTGTAAATTTAAAAACAGTAGGGACCTAGGATAGAACCTTGTGGTACACCATGTAATAGAAAAAAATTGGAGGAATTAGTATTATGAACTACATATTGAGATCTATCAGAAAGGTTACTTTCAAACCAAGATGACAGACAAATTTGAGTGTTTGAGTGTTGTTCTAGTTTCCGAGTGGTGAGTCAACACACCGATTACCGAGCTGGGAGACATTGCCAGGCATAGCGCCAGGTGGAGGGGCATAAATTGAAACTTTATTTTTTTTTTGTTATTTTGTTATTTTTTTTGGTGTACCGTGTATAAACCGCACCCCCGACTTTGAAATTTTTTCGGCGGCAAAAAAGTGCGGTTTATACACCGTTATATACGGTAATTTAAATTCCCCTGAAACTTCTCCCAGGGAGGCAGGCCAACATTCAATGAAGTCAATACAATTTACATCTTAAAATCAATGAAATGCTTGGCAACTAATCAATCTTGTACCTATCTTTTCTCTAAAACTTAAGAACTGCCCAAAAGGTATACAATAATAATAATAATAGGCATTTCTATGGTGCTGTCTATCTAGAAATTCTATTCAAAGGCACACTAATTATAACCCCGGCTTTAGCCTAGCAGCCATTACAGCGCTCCAGCATTTCAAGGAATTAATTCCTGCCAGGTACCCATTTACCTCACCTGGGTCGAGTGTGGCAAATGAAGATTAATGTCTTGCCAAAGGACATTAGTGCCGTATTGGGGATCGAACCACGACCTTTGAATTTCAAGTCAAGTGCTTAAACCACTCGACTACAACACTTCTACAACTGGACTTTTCAGCTTAAAACTTACCATTCCCTTCCAGAATTCCACTCACTCACTTGAAATTGAGTATTAAGACAGGATTGGGGAGGGGGGGGGGGGGGGGGGCCTTCACTGTCAATTACCTATATTAACACCATGTTTAGAGAGCGGTTACTACTCTGACAGGCACTAAAATATCATGTAACTGATATCATTATTATCTACGGCTTATAAGCTTTCCATTGATATATTATTCATCTATTTTTTACTTCCGACATGGTCTTCGAAGGTGGTTTAGGGCATCATGTCTGAAGTGAACGTAGCTTTGATATGTTTCCCCACTTACCCTTTTATCCGAGTCGCCCGCCCTCGAGTCTGACCTGCGATCTGATTGGCTCTTGAGTTCAGCGATCTCTTGATCTTTGTGTTTCACATCGCTCTGAAGTTTGCTTATAAGAGAATCTTTATCATCAAATAACTGAAAGACAAAGTGAGAAAATTACGAAAAATGAGCTTTTGTTTGTTTGGAGGTAGAAGGAAATCAATACAATAATTGTAGATGTAGAAAATTATCGCTCTGAAGTTTGCTTATAAGAGAATCTTTATCATCAAATAACTGAAAGACAAAGTGAGAAAATGCTGAAAAATTAGCTTTTGTGATGTTTGTTTTGAGACAGAAGGACATCAATGCCTTTAACCTATTGCCTACTGGAACATGGTAAATCCTATATTAAACGTATGGGAATGAGTGAATTCAGTAACCAATTGGTTAATACAGAGTTAATGCCTTCTGAACGGCTCTGAACAGGCAATAATTTTGTTTCAAATAATTGATGTAGACAATTATCTTGGCCAGTACAAGGCATATTGTCATTGTGTGTCCCCTATGTAATAATTATAATAATAACAAAAACAACAACAATAATAATAATAATGTCAACAACAACAATAATAATAATAATGAGGTTGACAGAAAATTGGTGACAAAATATGCCATCTGATGAAATTTCATTACCTTTAATTCATATAATGTAAACACTGTTATTTTAGCGTGATTAATTTTTCGCGCTGAGTGACCCCAAAACATATTCGCGGGTTCTTAAATTTGGGTTGCATGCGACTCAGTCTGTTAAAAACACGCATAAGAAGTCATGCTTATATTTTCGCAAGTTATAAAATTCCTGCTTGCCGATCTTAGAGCGAAATCCGCGAAAATTAATGTACCGCAAATATTTCTTACCTTTTTGCAAGATGAACAAGCTGTTCCTGAAGTAGACCGCGTTGAGGTTTGATTTCTATCTGAGCCCCCTCTCGATCTATCCAGGACTGATGATGAGTCCCCATACCTGGTAAAGAAAATATTTCAGTTTAGTACAATTGAATTCAATTCAGTTCAGTTCAGTGTAATTCAATTCAGTACAATTTAGTCCAGTGTAGTTCAATTAAGTACAGTGTAATTCAGTTCATATCAGTACATTCTGGTTACTTTGCTTCAGTTCATTTCAACACACAAGTAATTATGTTCTATTCAGTACAGTTTAATAGAATTCTTTTCTGATTAATTTGGTTCACATCAATTCAAATAAAATGAAATCAGCTTCTTTCGGTTCAGTTCATATCTATGAAGTTCAGTTCAATTTATAGTTTTCACTGCTGTTCATGTCATGTCAATAAAGATTTTTTTTTTCTTTTTCTGTGGACTCCCAACTAAAAGGTAAAAAGGAAGCCCTTTATACAATAACCCCTAGCACTACAATTTTCTCCATTTTGTCATCAGACCCTCATATAATGTTTGATACAGACACTCATCTTATATACAATATCCATCAGCATCACCATAACAACAAAAAACTACAATACACTTCGGTTTCCTCTCACCATATTTCATTAAACTATCAAAAGATTCCTCATTAAAAGTATCAACTTAAGAAAATAGTAACTATCATCATCACTACCAACATCCTCTTGAAAAAAATATCACCATGACAACCCATCCACTCACCTGCTTCCTACTGAGCTAGTTGATGACGGTCTTGAGGAGCGATCGGTTGTCTGTAAATCGAGAAGATAGAAGATTATACATAACTATTACTCAAGTATACATTATCAATAGTGATGTTATAAATCATTGATTTATAACATCACTAATATTTCTGTGTAATACTGAATGAATCACAACTGCTACAATTGCTGATCACAATCTTTATGAAATTATGCACTATCGTTAATGGATAAATTATACAGCAAATAGTAGTGGTCCCAAGATCAAACCTTGAGGAACACCGACATAAATATACATTTGACAGTGAAAATGATTATACAACTGCAATGGAGTATTGACAGTTGGTAAACTTTTTTTCAGATCCACCTCTTCCCCAAAACAACAATAGCAGTTTGCTACTTCTTTTCAGAAATAACAAAATACTATGTGACTATAAAAAGTTATTACAAATTATATTTTGATATTTACACAGGTAGAGTGAAGATATAAATTTACCAATTGATGCTCATAAAAATACAAATATCTACTTTTTATTCAATGCAAAGGGCTGCTCATTATGTGTTTTAACAAAGACATATAACATTCAACAAAAGTACATCGACACAGGCCAAGCATTCCTTATACACACATGACATTACTGCTTCACAACACAGTATAACGTTTATCATACTCATTTATAACATATATAATGACAAATAACATACATAAACATGAACAATTGTTTGTTTTTATGCAGATGTTAATCTAATTTACAGACTATACAATAATACACCTTATTAGTTATAAATATACACATGATTTCATGACATGTTTAGTAGCTGAATTTATGTACACCAAGGCGCCATAGACAAAAAATATAAATTTGAGAGACAGCCAGCTTAGAAAGGTCAACAAGTACTTAATCATAATTATCTTTATTATGCAGCAAGTTAAGAAGATATAATAACAAACAGGGTTTTGCTCATCCCATGCATTCATATGAATGATTATAATAAAGCAATCAGAGGACTTACCAACCCCTCAAGACTTGAATTCATATGATTCATTTGAAAAAAGTAATCAGGGGACTTACCATCCCCTGCAAGATAATAACATTTATCCACATGTGCTGAACGGTTGTAGGACACACACCCTGCCAGAGGTGCTCCACACCAACACTTACAGACTTCCCAACTTCAACCTGAGACACCAAACACTATACCTAACCCTAACCCCAACCCTAAACCTAAACCTAACCGAATACCCAATTGAAAATTTATCCCTAAACTTACCCATAGCTGCCAATCATGCAAGGCAAAAATTAGGATTCTCTCAAGACATAAGTAATAATACAATGCATTTTGTATGTTTTTTAACAGAGGTTTTCAGAAAAATAGAAGTTAAAGGTACACTGTCATACTTGTAGCTACTTGCTCCCTCTATATAGAAAACTTCCCAAATCGGTGCCTGTTGGTCCCCCATGATCCTCTTTTTCTTATGTTAAATGAGAGCTGAGTTAATGAGATAGCCACCTGTCACAGTGACCTCGATGGCTCGCTGTGTGGTCTAATCCCTTCTAGCTGCAGTAGTAACGCCTACCTGTAAGGTTTTCTAAAATGACTCTGAAGGCCAAAATTAGGAATAATTTCTCCAAAAAAGGAATGGTTGTCAACCCAATATTTCTTTTTCGAACACACCCCAGTGCGATTTTCAGTGGAGTAAAGGTCGCAACGCCGAGCTGGAGACATGTATTATCCAGTGAGAGCTAGAAGAGCATTAGATGCATTCATATCTATGGTGTCAGTGACACAAAGACGTAACTCCATTTTGGCCATTTTGAGAAAGAGTGGTTTACATGTATGTGTCACTGAGCACTTGGGCCTTAAGGAGTTAAGTCTATATTTCACTAGCCATTGACTTCACAGGGTGTTACGTGGAGTTAGGTCTTTGTGTTTCCTGGAAAGTCCACATTTTTCTGAACATTTTGATATCAAATATTCATTTTGGCAAAATATAAAGTTACGTCTTTGTGTCACTGAACCCTCGATATGATATACCTTGGGGTTAATGCCCTTTACGTGACAATTTTTCATTACAAGTATACCATTAGATTTGACACCCACTGCCAATCGTGCAGCCATGTTAAGAAATTTGACATTAAATGAGCTCAAAGAAAAAGAAAAAAGCAGGGGAAATATTGTATTGCAGGGCACAAAGGGAAAAGCAATAAAGGGTAGGGACTAGGGAGGGTTACTTGCATCAATAACACATTTCTCAATTACATTAGGCCTGTCATCATCAGCTTGAGATTACAAAATAGCCTGCTATTTCTGATTTGGGAAATAAGCCAGAAGTTATGCTATGGTCACATTACCCAAAAGTAGCCTGCTCGGCGGCCGAGCGGCGAGTAATTAACCAATTCTGCCCGCCGGCTGCCTGGCCACCAAGCGGCGGCCGCCCAGGCACCGCTCGTTTTTAGGGCATCGCTCGGTCGCCGCTGAAGTTTTAGCGCGGAGTTAAAATTTGGGCGGCGCCTGCTCACTTTTCACTCGCCGCCCAAAATACGCTCGGTGCCTGGGCGGTCGCCGCCTGGGCACCGACCTTATCGCTGGGCGATGCCTAAATTCCAGCAGCGACCGAGCAGGCTACTGATTGGTCGGTCGCTGCTCTGATTTGTGACCATAGCTTTACAAACCGGACAAATAGCAGGATATTTCGCAAAATTTTGCTAATTGCAAGTTCGGGCTGATGAAGACGCAAATTAACTGGATAATTTGCGATCGGATAGTTCAAATAGCGGGATATTTGGCAATCTCAAGCTGATGAAGACAGGCCTACTGTTACTTGAATGTGGTCGGCTTAGAGTAAGAGCCATAAGGACATTAAGGAACAGGCTTTTACAAAGAGTTAACACCCTTCTGGCACTCAGCAGACAGTGTAATCAAGACCCTAGACAGTGTAAACATCTTTCACGTCCTTGACATCGTTTTTTTCCTATTGTCTTGGTTGTCTCTCTTTATTTGTCACTATTTGCTCAGGCAAAAGAACGTATCTATTCAACTGTTGATAAACACTTCCCTACTGTATATATCATGCACTTCATTTAATGTTTGCTTTTTTGTAATGTAAATGAATCTTTTCTACTTGACTACTTCCTACAAATACATAACAGACATTTCCGTACTCTACAGTTATTTATAACAAGAAAAGAAAAAGAGAAACTAAAGATCTCACTCATGACTGATTGACATTTCACTACTTCACATATCATAATAATAATGATAATAAAAGTGAGTTCTTGAATAGTGCTCATATCTGTCATGCTTGACACCCCTGGATCTCTGGCATGTACATCAATCATTATCAACTTTCCTACCATTTGATTTTTCAAAATCATCAACAAATTTAGAATTTTGAGAGCAGCTTTTCTTTGTCCAAAAATATAAAATGCAATACCAAACTTGTTTAAATGCTTTGGATTACTAAAGGAAGAAATATTGGACCGCCATAGTCATCTTTTATCACATGCCCATTGGGTGTGGAACATACACTCAAACAATGTGGCAGTTCAGGGTTCAGTGTGTAGTGAATGAAAGTTGGGATAACAGTGAACTTTAAACGAATTGGGTAACTTTGCCTCAGATTCTGAAAAAAATCCTGGATTTAGCTCATGCTGCAACCATAATTATAAACCTTTAGGTCATACATGAATCCCATGACTTTTACAAGCCAATCGCCTGTCCGATTATCAAGATATCTATGATTGGAATTAGAAATTTCAGAATTTGTTTCCAGAATGGTTTTTATAACACTAGTCTATTGGGGAAAATGAGTATGGTAAAACCGGTCAGTCAAAGATTTTTACTTTTTTGAGGCACTTCATGATCATAATGAAGCGCAATTTGTTTAGAGCTTCAATATTACACCATATCACAGACACTAATAAGACGTAGGGCCATGCATCTCAGATTTAACATTGTTTAATGATGCCTTTAACAGAGGGCGGTTTCGTGAGATGCAGCCCTGCTGTCTTCCATGTAACCTACAACGGAGCACCACTATCATCATGATGATGTCCTGAATGCAACGGCGATGGGGGGTATCTGACATACCATGGATGCCCGACTGATAAGTGATCATTGGGTCTTTCACTGCTGGTGATACAGATGCATCCCTCACCTAGTCTGGGAAACCAGACCCTTGTTTGAAAGCTATTTGTCAGGGTGTCACCCTCAGTCCGGAAGTTGTTGTGTAACCAGGTTATCTTACTAACCCTATTGCCCTTTTGAGATTTCATAGGAGATGACAGTTTCATTACATCTAATGACAGCTACCTGTTGTGTATTGTCTTGGTATAATAGCTCTATTGTTTCTTCTTCATGTCTCTTTCTTGCTCTCATCCCTCCCCCTCTTTCTTTCCCCCTCTCTCTTTCCCTTTCCCCCCTCTCACTCTCTTTCCTCCCTACCTCTTTCCCCCTTCTCCTCCCATTCTTATTCTTCGGAGTCAACTTGTACCATATTATATTCTAGAGAACACAATAACACAGATCTAGAGTGGTATGAACTACAACAACACTATAATTCATTTCCTATTCTTCCTCTAACTCTAAAATTTGAATGAGGTCAAGATAGAAAAACAAGAAATATCATATATCTTATGACCATATCCTATGCTGTACATGACATGTTATACTTGTTTTCATTGTCTCCCTGATAATACTCTCACTTCCAACTCGCCCATAACATTAGTTATCACTTTGGTAAGATACAATGTATAATGGTATGTTATTCTACCCTCATTCCTAGCTGTGTATTAGTTACTTAGTGTTGTAGACAATATACCAGGGCCATATCTTATAAACAGTTTTGATTGATCCAGATTAATTGGAAGTACTCCAATTGATCTCTTTCAAACAGAGTTGCAAATGATATTAAGTTGCAACCAATTCAAATCAATTGCAACTGTTTATAAAAATGGGCTCAGGAAATTCAGCAAAGAATAATAAAATTATGAAAAAGCCCCTCTCCCCTTCACCATCGCACATAAAGACATCTTTGTCCCTAATCATGTCAACTTGGGATTCAGAAACCCTGACAAAGTTGTCAGAGATAAACTGAAAGTGTCATTTAAGGTCTGTACAGAGACTACTATGTTTATAATGAGGGAGTATGGATGGCCCCTACACACTCTATATAAGGCAATTGGAAGGTAGGCATCGAGAGAGAGAGAGGGAGAAAGAAAGACTGAAAGAGCGAAGGAGATCAATAATATGATAAAGAGAGAGAAAAGAAGTTTAAAGATATTAAAAGAAAAGAGACCCCTAAAAAAGGAGCAAAATCAGGAACATAGGTATAAGAAGTGGAAAGTAAAAGAAAGAGTGTGGGAGCAAAAAAGCGAGAGAGAGAGAGAGAGAGAGAGAGAGAGAGAGAGAGAGAAAGAAATGAGGAATAAAAGTGACAGAAAAGAGAAGGAAGAAAGAAGCAAAAGAAAGAGAGAGAGAGAGAGAGAGAGATAGAGAGTAAGGGGAAAAAGTAAGAGAGAATAAGAATACAGATCTCATGGTAGTCCTATTGTCCAAAGTAAACATTTAAATTGTGCACTGGATATATCCCTTAAAAATGGCAAGGGAGTTCAACCTTTTCTCTCTTTCCCTCTTTCATTTTCTTTTCTTTCATCTATTAATTTTTAATTATAAAAAATATATACACACATATATATTTACAAGTTTGTTTGGAGGGGGAGGGGGAGGGGGTCACTTTAGCCCAAGCCTACCTTGAAAAGGATATCTATGCTAGAAACTTACTAAATGTGATTCTTTCAAACCCCTTTTGAATTGGAAGTGCATGTTCCATGAAGTCATTTTCCTCATTATATGTCGAGCCTTTGAATAGGAGACTGGCAAAACACAAATATTGGATTTCTATTGAACTGTGTGCTTAATTTCTAGAGCAAACAGAATCTGTGTCATACACACACAATACAGGCCCAGGATTCTCTTCAGGAAAGAAACAGAAAATGGTCTGCCGTTTCTATGGAGTGGGTAAATTTGGTTAGAAGAGTAGTGTGAAAATATAAGTGACATACAAGCGATCTGCAAACTCACGAGGACTATCATGCAAATACTTTGCCACCATCGAAGCAGATAGATTACACAAATAGTGAGCTGTAGGGAAATGCATTGTTTGGATTATATGTTCAAGTAATGCATGGTTATCTGTAGGGTTTTTTTGTGGGGTAAATATGCAAAGTTTTAAATTAATAATTTGTGGTAACGATGAGGTTATCCACAAAGCAATACATTCCCTTTTCACCCTTAAACGACTATTGTTGTGGTTTCATCTACCTTATTCAAAGTTATATACTAGCCCCAAGCAAAGATGATCTTACTACATTTTCTATCTCCTCTCTTCCTATTTGATTTTGTCCAAGTTCATATAGCTCTGATTATACAACACATATTCAGGAAACAACTGACCCGTCATCAAATGTGTACACTGGTTGTAATTCCTACCTTCCAAAGTGGACACAACATCCCTAGCCCTCACTGTAAACCTAAAATAAAATCCAACTGCAATCCTTATCCTACATCTTTGATCATATAAAACTTGAGCAAATGTCACCAAATCATATGTCAGATCAACAAAATTGTAGCTTAAATATTGCAAGTCATTGTATTGTAGGTACTTCTGTAAGTGTAAAGGATAATAGTACTTTTCAAAAGTAATCTTAGCAGGGTTTGCTACATGTTCAAGGAGTTCTTACATGTAACAGGTTTGAATTATGAAATTACAAGTTTTAAAATCAGTGACAGGGTTAAAATGCATTCTAAATCAAAATTATTCCTTAATATTTATCTGGTAATTCTTAAAAGTATGGCTCAAATTGCACCAGACAGCACATACATGTAAGACCCCCAGTGTTTCCAGGGACTTTAAGGGGTGTCTTCTCCCGGATGCAGGGACTTTGCTTGGTACACAACAATTGTTTGGGGCCCACCTTCATCTTAAACATGTTGTACCCAACGGAGCAAATCAGGAGCTATCAAAGGTAAAATCTGCTCCATTTTGACAGATTCCTGTTTGCTTTCCAAAATGTATGCTACAAGATTATCCTTAAACACATTGGTGTCCCTGCGTCTGATGCACGCGATTTTCTACAAGTGCAACACACAGAAATCATATTTGCCAAGAGAAAAACAAACAATCCCAATTCAGCCACAGTTCTTGCGGTTTCTTAGAACAGAAGATAATGTACCTGGTAGGCTTATCTTAAATATGAGGCATGAGGAAAATGTACATGTGGGTTCTTACGTATCACAGCTTGAATTAATAGACTTGATAGCTCATTCAATGTTACTTACAAATGGTAAAAAGAACGGCTGACCTCTTTTTAGCTATTTCTAACTTGCTCAATATGATTTGCTTTATGATTATGATAATTGCCCATATGCCGAACCCAAGATGCGTCAGGCTTGGTATCGACCTTTGAACAAAAAAATAATCACTTATGTGCAAAAAAACCCTCAAAAACAAGACTTAAAAGAGAATTTAAGAAGAAGTAATAAGATTAAATCTTTGGCAATGATATTGTCTCTCACCTGATAATTATTTTGATCATCGTTTATGTAGAAAACATCATCATCATCAATATCATAATTTTCCATTAAATCCATTGTAAGACAGACCAGACTTTCCTCAAGTTTAAAATTCACTGATGTACTATATACACTCCTCCAACTTTCAGTATATATCAAATACTGCACTGGAAAAATCACACTTCTTTCATCCTCCAAAAATATGAGAACTAATCCTGCAGACCTCTCTATAACAAGTGATTAGAGATGTACTAGGGACCACAATCCTCAAGTACGCTCCTTTCTGGAGTAAGATTAATAATCAAACAAGTCTTCTTGGTTTCAATTGCTTACAAACAAGAACTAACGGCTGTAGCTTTATCGAAACTATCCACTTATAATGCAATACTTCCATCCTTTATCCTTGCATGTCACGATTGCAGACCTAGATATTATTCTAACAATAGCTATTGTGATGACAGCGGGAATCTTGCATTGTGCAAGAGCAGCAGGTCTTTCCGAACGTCAGACCTTTCCCGCAGAAATATGTCCACACCTTGCACCCCTCGGTTCAAGCTCTTTTTCCTTGGGAGCCATTTCTAAAAGAAAGGCGCTACATCCACATTCTCAAATACTGGTAGCTCCATTATTGTAAAGGAATGCACCCTTTCTTTTCTTTGCGGGAACTTTATAATGTTATCACAGCCGTATGACTCACAAATGTCACACCAAAAACAAAAAGGGATCATTTCGTCTCTGACAGCCAAAAGGACCCGAACTGTGTAAGAAGTTATCCGGGTTAAAGTCCATTTAGCTTTTAACAGCCAATAACTCTTGTAGTTTTACAATGATAGCTGTGGTGAGATGATTTTTTTTATATAATTTATACAGCTTGTGCCTTCTCACTCCCTATCTTCTTCATATTTTCTTTTGATCATCTAATAGGCTAAAATAGGCTAAAATTGTGTAAGGAATTATTGGAGTTAACGTCCCTTTGGTTCTTAACAGCCAATAACTCTTGTAGTTTTACAATAATAGCTGTGGTGAGATGATTTTTTTATATAATTTATACAGCTTGTGCCTTCTCACTCCCTATCTTCTTCATATTTTCTTTTGATCATCCACTAGGCCGCTTGCATTCTTCTACTTGTCATATCACTCAAACGTCAAAAACTAGGTTGTGTCTATTATCAGAATTATGACCAAGAAAAGTACCATTAAGAATACAAATTCTTACATTCTGCTAGGTGTATAAATACACCAATTAGTCTTCCAGTTACACACTAATAAAAAGGCATTCTGTTTAAAAACTATACAGCTACTAACTAATTCATATCTGATCTCATTAGCTGGTCATATCTCTTCAAAAATTCACAAATGCATCTATTTTAAAGTGACTGGGTAACATTGCCTCAGAATGATAATTAATAACCTTTAGGTTAGTCAGGAATCCTATGACTTTTACAAGCCGATGGCTTGTCTGATTATCAAGATATTTATGATTGGAAATCAAAATTTCATCTTTCGTTTTTTCAACAAGTTTTATAACACTACAGTCTATTGGAGAAAACAAGTATGGTAAAACCAGTCACTCAAAGATTTTTACTTTTTTGAGGCTCTTCTTGATCTTTTTGAAGTGCAAATTTGTTAGGGCTTCAATATTACACCATATCACAGACACTGATAACAGGTAGGGACATGCATCTCAGATTTAACATTGTTAAACGATGCCTTTGAGTAGGTACCGGTATTCATAACAAATCCTTAGAAATGGGAGCAGGTGGGTAAATTAATAAAGCCCTTTTTGTCAAGACTCGACCTTCAACCGTGACTAGCTATAGAGAGGTGAATTGCCGTTTGGTCTAGAACCAGTTCGTATACTACCCAATTAGTCTATTCCCATTAGGTCTACACTGAGCCTGTCTACTATCCACATGGTCTAATAATCATGTTGTCTACTTATCATTTGGTCTAATGATCATTTAGGCTAATGGCCATTTGGTCTAATTTCTAATAGGTGAACTATCCATTTGGTATATTGTTCATTTAGTATAATAACTAGTTAGTCTAATGCCTATTTCATCTACTATCCATAAAGTCTAATAATCATTTGAGGTTAAATTATTATTAGACTATATCAACGACATGTTTCTCCCATTTTTCTGCTTTTATCAAAACCAACTAAATATCACGGTGGACTTCCCCTTTAATAGTAACACCAGTCTTTTGTGCATCAACATATACATGTATATGGTATAATGGAATGTTCTGGCTGTATATATACTAAATAAATAACACAGATCTATTTTCATGTTGAACCACTGAAGTATACATAACATACATGTATACTGGCTAATGTGTGAATGCTGCTCCAAATAACTATAGAATATACAAGTGGATAAAATGCCTTGTTCAGTCTACAATACTAAATACATTGAACAGAGTGTGAATGTGACTACTATGAAACATGGAGAGACCATAAACAAATAGTAGTAATGGTGAGATGAGATCCCACGACAGTAAAATACTGCGAGTGTGAATGTGGCTTTCAATAGCCATAGCATTACTACATGGATCTAACATCCTGTTCACACTAAATAGAAGAAATGGAGGATAGTGTGAATGTGACCCGAATGGACCATAGCAAACATAGGTGGATCCAATGCCTTGTTCAGACTACATGAAAGTTTGGACACTGACCATGGTTAGACTATAAAATATGGAGCAACTGCTGAGTTCAGAAATCATGACACTAATACACCAAACTAATGTAAGTATGAATATGACAACCATGAATCATATCTAGACCATCAACAAATGGATCAAATGCTGTGTTCATACTTAAAGAAAGTGATATACTGAATGGAGTATGAATTATATACCCAGCCCATATGATACATGAAGCCCTATGAAAACATCAACACAGACATGTATAATGATACCAGATATATGTGCAGACTTTAGTAAATATAGATACGATACACCAAATTAAATAAACATATACATGTAAATGTTTCTGTATAGACTTACACCTACAACAAATGGTCATCGATATTACGAACCAACAAATCCATACAGTAATACATGATGGAATTGTAGGTTCATAATAACGCAGACAAAATGTGTGATGTCTACAATTATATTGTGAGTAATGTACACTATGTATAAATAGTTCTGTGAAAACACCCAATATATTTCATCTAATGAGACTCATAGTAAAGCATGTACAGAAATGATTGACCTGATTCAAGTAGAGAAGCTTGCATACATGCTTCAGTTTTATATACCATTCATATATGGAGTGTCAAAGTGTGAACCTAATAAATTCCTTACAAAATATTTCAACTCTTTTTTTTTTCTTCTTGAAATTTTAGGCTCATTGATGTGAACTTTGATGACCTGAAACATTGTTTTATCCTGTTGAATATTGAGAGCACCAGCAGTGAATTTCATACCTTATCACATCCAATTTTAGTTGTGATGCATATATTGTATTTAAACTAAGTGGTATCATACAGGTTAACACAAAGGATACTAAGGACAACATTGTCAATATGGAGCAAGGAGGGTAATAGGGTATTAACTCATATCATTTTACACTGAGTTAACACCCTTCTCGCTCCAAAGACAGAAAGCATTAAAGTCACAGCCTCCATTAATACTCATAAACCTATATACATGCAAAGGGACAAATGAAGCAAGGGGAGAAAATTAATAGCTTGGTTTCAGGCTGAATATCTTTACAATTTCAGTATTGTGGCTCTTTGTCTATAGATACATCTACTGTGCCAAATAGAAATTTATATTCTGGGACCAGGGGAATCTAAAGTGAAGGGTAGATAAATAATTTCTTGATATATTTATATTGTTGGTTATTTGTTGTATTAGCTCACAAGGTATGACAATGATGTTGATACTTTATGCTATTCATTTCAAAAGACATACTCAGGGGAAATAATATGAGGCAATATTTCTACTTAAGTCTATTATTACTAACAATAATGATAATAATATGTCTTGTGGCCACAGGGTAGCCTCATCAGTATTAATACTGTTTGCCCTGAAGGCCCTGCAATCATATTATTACCTCAGCTTTATTTACTATCATATGGAGAATTAGAGTTCAACAATGTGTAAACTGGATTGAGAATGATTTCTAGTGGGCAATTACAACTACCACATCTAAAGAATAAATGTACCCAATGTATATAAACACAAGATGTATGATGTACTAATATAATTATACACCGATGAAACATTGTAAATGTAATTGTATATATACCGGTAAACTACATGTAGAGGTGAATAAAAATAAGTGATAAATAAGACATTCAGACTGGAACACAGACTAGCCACAAACAAGAGGACAGTGAGGATTATATACGAGGTGTTTAGATAGATGGTCGAGGTGGAAGATATTTGCTGAAAGGAAATTTGTCAGGTATGCTTACATAAGAGGAATACAGAGGAGACGGTCGGCGACTCTGAGGGAAAAATGCATTTTAGATTTTAGATTTTTAATTTATGAACACGAATAACATCGAAGACAGAAAGCATGTGTATTTCACATGTATTGCCATTAGGATGAATAGCTTCTAAAGGCAAGAATAATAGAATAAAGAGAGCTTTGGAAGACAACAAGGACTGTTGTGGAAGCATTTGCTTAATAATGAACTATAATTGTCCTCATCCTGTTATCAAGGAAAGAAAAATTGGAGGTTAGAAAATAATAGTGATTTTCCTTCCTCGAAACAGAAGCAGTCTTTCACAATATTGCACTTTTTCCGATTAATACATCACATGTAAAAACACATAATCACTGCTGTGTTATTTCTACTGCGACAAGCAGCTCACTTTCACAATCAATACAAGTATCCTCTACTGCTGCTAATTTGACTACCACTATGAATCTAAAAAGCATATGTTTGAGAAAAGGAGTAAATATATTTTCAACGATCCATACAAATCTTGATTTGGAGGCACAAAGCAGCATCAACCGATTTGCACATACCAAACAACAGGTGACATCAACATAGATTTACATTAATCCATTATCAACCAGAATAAATGATTTAAAAATTCACAACAATATAAACATGAATTCACAATCTTTCTCCATTCAAATCAATACATATCTGTACTGAATAAGCATGTGGTATGTCAGTATGTTTACAGCATACAGACATCTACAAGAAGCATTGCATTAATTGGTAGAATAGACAAGAAAACAACAAATTATCCTGATAAATTGCTATAAGAATATATAGATAGACTTGAAGCACTTGTATGAATTAGGAATCACGCAATTGATGGAAGAGGGAGATAGAGAGAGAGAGAGAGAGAGAGAGAGAGAGAGAGACGAGAGAGACGAGAGAGACGAGAGAGACGAGAGAGAGAGAGAATGCTGATAGAATACAATACAGTATAAAGAGATGGAAAAGAATTAAGATGATATGAAAAAGAGGGAGAAACAAAGCTGCTTACTGATGAAGTTGGAGTGTAGCTCCCCGTGGAGCCTAGTCGGCTCCCTGTCCCGGACCCATACCTGGATCCACTTCCTGGAGTGTAAGAGGAGGATCCCGAGCTCCCTGAGCCATAGCGGCCTGAGCCATAGCCAGAGCCTCCGTACGACATGATTGTTAATCCAAAAGTGGGCAGGTATCACAAAAGTGATGCGTGAAGTAATTCCTCACAAATAGCAGTCAGTTGGTTTTCCACAAAGCTTCCAAAAACTGAATGTTTATATTCCATAAATGCTGTCTCTGGAGAATCAGTTTGGTTTATTCCACAAATAAAGCACAGTTCTGTAATACTAGTCAGAATATCATACTGGACTTTGATAATGGAAGATTGGTATCCTGTATGGTCTACAAATCACAGTAGATGCGATGGAGACCCTAATCCAAAACTGTGTCACCAGTCCCACAGGTAGAGATCCGTTGAGGGTTGGAATGAATTCTTGATCGGATCAAGTTCAGTGTTTTATACAGCTAGCTCCTGGACTACAAACAAAATATATGTGTAATTACAAAACCAAGGACGAAGGTCGAAAGAATCATTTCAAACTATCCCATGGATAGTTCGCAAATGATTCCAGTTGATATATTTCAAGTCTCCCCAGCTTAACAGAAGCAGGCACAACCATTGACCTGAACCTATCAAAGGCTAGACTGTCCAAATTCAGCTAGACCTCCAGAGGCTACAGGCAATACTATATTTTTTTCTTCACCTTCTCTGAGAAATGAACTGCTTGAGAAAAGAATTCTCGGCTGTCAATAATGATTTTACCACAAGCTGTGCGCATGGGGTTTGCAAAGAGTTTACTGCCACAATTAGAAAAGGATCCGAGCGAGCACTCCAAAAGAAACATTGGGAGGAAACGTGAGGTTGCCGCTCAAACGACATCAATTTCCTGTGCACGTGGTACTTCCAGGCAAGCCAAATCCACGGGAACGTGCCTTGATTGGCGTAATGACAGGTTTCAAATAACCTTCATGAATATGAAATATTAAAGAGTGAAGCACAATTAATGCGATAATTGGTGCCTCCAGTTGTACACCTGGGCATGGAGCAGGGTGTCTAGTGACTGTACCTGAGTGATAGGCATAATGACAGATATTCTTACAAAGTTCCACTATAAAACCAAGCTGCTTGGGTTCAGTCACACTGATCACTGGTGCCTACATTCCTACACCTGGGTAGAAAACAGGTCTTATAAGTCTAAGTAAGTGATTGGCATAATAACACCTTCTAATAAACCTTCCACAGTAAAACCAAACTGCTCAATTGCAGTCACATCAATGAGCAAGTTGGAACATCAAGTTGGTACACAAGTTGGTAGACAAGTTGGTACACAAGTTGGTACACAAGTTGGTAGACAAGTTGGTACACAAGTTGGTAGACAAGTTGGTAGACAAGTTGGTACACAAGTTGGTAGACAAGTTGGTACACAAGTTCATACACCTTGGTACAGAACGTAAATTATCTTCCACTTTTACGAGAGTGAATGGTGAGATAACGGCTTCTAATAACCTTCCACAAATAGAACAAAGCTGATGGTTGTAGTGACAGCAATCGTTGGCTCACAAGGACTTCATCATATACAATTGGTTAAAAATGGAGACGTTCAATCAACAAACTTCCTCCCTTCTCCAAAGCTCCAGGGGTTAAAGAATTGACCTAATAATGAAGGGTACTATCCAAGTGATTGCTACATGTTGGTAAACATTGGTTCAAGGCACACAGAATTCCACATAATGACTTCATCAATGACTTCCTGCTTGATTGACTGAGAATCAGTTGCTATCCAGAAGAAGAAGAAAAAAATAACTGCTATAAAACAAGGTTCTCATTAAGTTTGTTTAAAACTTAGATTTTGAATGTTGACAGTACAAAAAGACTGTGACCTCAGCCCTCCCCTTCAATGGCAATAAGATTCCTAATTTAGCAAGAGGAAGTTTGGAACTTCCAGGAAAGTCTTGTGACAATTATTGTGCAGATGCTTTGGGGATATACATGTACTTGAAGGAAGATCCATCCAAGCTGACTTTAATGATGCCAGTTCATCCAAAGCAATTTCAAGTTAACAAAACAATAACAAACTAGAAATGCAATCGTGTCACAACGATGTGCGTGCAATGACGCCGAGTTTCTACGTGTCGAACGAAAGAGCTTCTCTCGGACTATCCAGAGCAATTTGTACGAAGTCTGTAGCTTCTGTTATATTGGAGACAGGTAGGGCGAAAGAAAGGCCTCAATAGTGACCTTGATGGGATGGTAGTGACTATGCCTACGAAGTTTGAAAGAAATTGGGATAGGCGAAAGAACCTAGAAAGGGCTCGCAAGCACTGCGTGCAAAAACCAATGGGATTAGTTGCATGTTCGTCATTGCAATCAAGATCGTTCTAGGGGTCAAAAGCGTGAACCCGATTTGCCCCATAGACAATGCGTGTAATGCATGGGCGGAAAACGTACAGGATCTGTATTATGACCGGAGTTAAATTGTGTTTTCTCTCTCTCTTTATGTCTCTTTATGGGCCGTATATGGTATCATTGGAAAGAGAATTTCATGGTTGTTATTGTAAACTACTCTCTTTTTTTCTATGATAATCCTATCGAAACATGTGATGTAAAATAAATTTAAAGGACAAAATGGCGTCTTAAATGGCCCCCTTGACCAATTTCAAAAATCCGGCCACGAGGTGCCCTGCGTATTGCATCTCGGAATGTCATTGCAAATTTTCAAGGAAAAAAAAGGATGTTTAAGGGGCGAAAAGTAGTCTGAAAAAATGACGTCATGGCCGATAAGTGTTATAATCGGGCGGAAACTCGGCGGAATTCGTATAGTGACCCTTGTTCAAATGCGATTTACTCACAATTTTCTGTGTGAACATATACCATACTTGGTATCATTCGAAAGGGCACTTCATTGCGGTCAGTTTGACACCAAAGTCATCTGCGCGCAATGTATTGCACGCATTAAACGCGCTATTACGTAATGTATAGTAAATTCATCATTTTTGGAGATAACTTTGCGCTGACATATTTGAATTTTACCAAACTTGGAAGACAGTTGTCACGTATATGGATACATATGTCTGCCAAATTTCATTGACGTAGGTACAAAGATCGCCATTTTAGAGCAAGTTGAAGTTATTTCTCAATTTTCTTGAAAATGGCGAATTTGGAGGGCATTTTTCTCAAAGTCGGTCAGTGTTAGGGTATATAATTTTGTATATGGCTGGAAAGGGCATATCCTCAAGTATCTAAATCCAAAAAAGGGTACGGGTTTGCCAAGCCATTATGGAGATACGGCCACAGAAAGAAAGCCAATTCCCAGAACTTTATGTTTTGCATAGTCATTTTGCATAGTTATGTTTTGCATAGTCATTGGAGCATGAAATTTGGCATGGCTATGTGCAATTATGAGATAAGGATAATGTGAAATTTAAACACAAAACGGAATTTATATGAGAAAGTTATGGCAGTTTTAGATTTTTAGGGGTCCATTTTTCAAGAATATGAGAGATTTTTGACGGAGTCAGTTTCAGATTTGAATTTTGAGTACGAAGATGGCATTTTGAAGGTCAGGTTATGCGTCGCAGATGAAAGAACATCTCTTGGACTATCTAGGTGAATTTGTTCGAAGTTTGTAGGATCTAGGATAGTGAAGATAGGAAGGAAGAAAGAAAGGCCTAAAAATGGACCAGAAACGGACAAAATGGCGCCTGGATGGTTATGCATGAGTGATTTCAAAAATCGAAAAAGTGGGTGACCTTGATGAGATGCTAGAGACTATGGCTATGAAATTTGAAAGGAAAAGGACATGAGGAAAGCACCTAACTAGGAATAACAAGCATCATGTGCAAAACGAATGGAATTTCCGGACGATAAGGAAAACAAGGAGGAGAATATTAATGGGGCAGAATGTGAACGAAAACAAGGCAATGACGAAGGTCGTCATTGCAATTAATAAACAAATAAGAGATTTTTAAATCCTCAGCTGTGGTATGTTTGCATACCATAATTAACGGTGTGTAAACCGCACCTTTTTGCCGCCGAAAAAAATTCAAAGTCGGGGGTGCGATAATCGGTGTGTTGACTCACCACACGGAAACTAGAACAACACTCAAATTTGTCTGTCATCTTGGTTTGAAAGTAATCTTTCTGATAGATCCCAATATGTAGTTTATAATAATAATTCCTCCAATTTTTCTTCTATAACATGGTGTACCACAAGGTTCTATCCTAGGTCCCTACTGTTTTTTAATTTACATTACCTTAATGATCATACACAAAAAAAAAAAAAGGGGTGCGGTTAATACACGAGGGTGGTTTATACTACGTTAATTACGGTACATGTTCTGCTTTCGTACTTTTCACAATTTTGAAATGGTAACAAAAGTAGCTGAATTGTTTATCAACTTGTTTAGGAGTTGTTAAAAAAAATCCCTGAAAGTTTCAAGAGAATGCATCATCTAGTGAGGTTAGAAAGATAAAAACTTTTATTTCTAAATATACAATGGTCAAAGAAACCCTGAAGTCATTGATATATCATTGTGTCTAATGATATCAAAGAGACCCCATACTATTCTCAAAAGCCATAAATCTTGCTCTCCATTAACATTTTTAGCATACATTTTCAAAGGTTAAATACCGGTAGTGCCTTAAAGAATCTTGTTGATGTTTTGAAAATGATATGTAACCGCAATGCGCAAGTTATCTGCTATTTTCCCCCTGAAACTAATTTACAAAAACCCCAATGTTAAACCATTCACTAAAGTATGCGTAAACAGATACCTTACCAAATAACATGTTATGTTTAATGTACCAATAAGGCAAACATTAAAGAAAAGACAGGTGAAATAATGATCGGCAATCAAACCCTATATAGCCTTCAAAGTGTCACAGCAATAAGCACAACAGGTCGGACCATGTCTGATAAACAAAATTTGTGTCTTGAAGAAATTTTCCAAGATGCCAGACTCACCCACCAAAGAGAAGGCTGAGGAGAAACAAAATAAGGCAAAGGCGATATGGTACCAGGTTGGACCATAGAAGTACATTCAAACCTGTCTATAAGGACCACAAAAGATACACAGGAAAGTGTTCACTATAGACAGGTGATCTTTCTATTCAGGTTCTACATCATATATTTCTTTCTACATGTAGATGAACAATACAAGAGTCTGCATGGTCAAACTCTGTAATGTTAGAAGCATACTTAAAACCTGTCTATTAAGACCGCAACAGATACACAGGAAAGTGTTCATATTAGACAGGTGATCTTTCTATACAGGTTCTATGTGTAGATGAAAGATACAAGAGACCACAGGGTCAAACTCTGTAATGTTAGGAGCACACTCATAACCTGTTTATAAGGGCCATGGTTTTGGATACGGAACAATTGGTCATACTGAGACAGCCGGCTTTTCTAGACAGGTAACTCTTCAAAGATGAACAACATAAAAGACCCCGATCAACTGGAGACCATCAAAACAGATTTGACTGTATAACAAAGCAATCTACTCCAACAAGTCTGCAGAGGCTCTGAGAAGGTGAGAGGGAAACCCTTTGATGAATCCAATAGCTGTTGTCATTGAATACCAGGAAACGAGGATTCATTCGAGACTAGTTAATGAGTCTCATGTCTGTCTTAGTAATGAGACGTTCGTAAAGGAAATACCAATGAACTTAGTATGAGCGTCATTTACCACTATTAATTGCATGAGACAAATAAACCATCAAACTTTAGCAAAATAACTATATACACATCATTCACATGTAAGAAGTGTGATTTAACGCTGGAGAGTTAGAGCTTAAACACAACTTGAAACATCTCAAACAGTAACAATGGTAACCTTTTAAACAAGCTCTGGAAACAAACGAAGAAGAAGAATATGATATTAATCCAAAGAAAATCTCACTATTCCTGTCCAAATCCAAAGGACACAACAGAGAACCAAAAAAGAGCTTTACACAGTTCTGGACAACTGAAGAATAACACTGAAGCACAAATCTCAACCTGGATTAAATAGTGTCGCAACCATTTAGCACACAGAGGTATCACAGATGCAAAGAGAACAGACCCTTGAAAGTGACATATGGATTCCATGAGCGGAATCAATAAAAATCAATGAAGACCTTCACGGAGGGAAAACAAAAGAAATTGATAGAGATATGCTATAAGCATATGCTCTGAATCCATAAGGCAGTGCAACTCTACCACAGTGCTGTGTGAGGTCAGTTCAGGTAGCATCGATGTAACATTAGATCTGTTTACCGCAGAGATAGACAATACATGTAAGTGAAGATGTCAGATATAATCCCACGCGAGTAGAATGGATGTGATTATCCGAAGGGTTTAGCGTTACCCAAAGAAGGTATATCCCACTTTCCTATCCCAATCCCAAAGCACGGGGTAAACGAGGGTGAGAGCGTACGATGCTGTCGGTCCTGTGATGGCGTCGGGGATGATTCGCGGCGACAGACAAATGGATTACCTAATCCGTGGATCAACAGATCAATGGGGGGATTATCCAGGTCGCGAGAGGCATACAACGTTCGGCGGGGCTTAATCCTTACGTGTAACAAAGACGAAGCCACGACGTGACAGGTTCAAATGTGGCGTGGTGTGGGTAAAGCGCACTTCGACCGAGGCGTGCTGCATGAGATGGGATGGGACTCTTCTACCAGTGCATGGAGATCGCATCCCAAGCCAAGGCATGTTAATGGGATGCAAGGGATGATGGGGAGAGGGATGAGGGAGAGAGAGAGATGAGAGTCAGATGGGGATGGAATCTCAATCATCTCAGGCTTGGTGGATAGGACCACATTCCTCTCACAGCTGGGATTAAAGGACAAGGGTCAGACAGGATTCACAGATTGAGCCATCCTTCATTAAAGGGACAGTATTAATCATAAAAATAATCCCCATTTACACTGCAAGCAAAAATCACACATTCATCTCACATTCCAGTATTTGGTCAGTACCAGCAAACAAGATTAAAAACCCGAATAAAATTGAAGAATCCTTCTCTGGAGTGTTTTTTTTTAACGCCCGCCAAAATTTCATCTAATTTTGCAGTGTTAATCAAAATGTTGGAACGATTCTGGTTTTTCTTCACATGAATCTCAGCACTTCTCACCAAAAATTCAATAATGAATACGAGCAAACACCTTTGACGGTATTCATATATCGGTCTGCATTTTACACAAATTTAAACCAGTCAATAAATTATAAAGCTCTATCTAAAATAAAGTTTTGTAAAAAGAAGGAAGTCTAATCTAGTCAAGTTTTTCCTTTGTTTAACATCGCTTTGAAGAACAGAATTACTGGAATATGGATTGATAGGTGCAACTTTCTTGAAAGACGATTCTCTTTAGTTACCTCAACCCATGTAGGATCGTATGCCAAAGGAACATCCTAGGAATGCATCACATTACAAGCAACCAAATTATTTCTGGGGTTCTCTTTAAAAATTAGATCGACAAGACAGTATCACAAGCAATTTGGAAGCCAGGGCGCTGCATAAATTGCTGTATGAAGAACAGCAGGAAAATAAATCAGACAAATATGACACTTTGCAGCCACAGGGTTCATCATGTGCCAGAGTTATCATCATGGTATCAACACCCTTCTGTATCTAAACACACTCAAACAATAAAGAGTGCGAATACAAATATTTTTGGGGTTCTCTTTAAAACAGACCAACAACAGAGTATAACACCACAAGCAATTTGGAAGCCTGGGCTGCGATATAAATCGATGTTCAATGAACAGCAGGGAAATAAATCAGGCAAATATGATACTTGCAGCCACAAGGTTTATGATGTGCAAGAGTTATCATCAGAGCATGAACATCTTTCTGTTTCTTAAGTCACTCTGTTCGCCTGTCTTCATCAGACCAAAGTTGTTGCAAAATAACCGCTATTTTAACTGGCCCGATCTCAAATTAGCCAGCTATTTGGTCAAGAAAATACATAACGAATGGACAAAGTCTAAAGTCTAATACACTAGGCTTCTTCTCACAAATGTGTATTTTTGCTATTGCAATAGACAAATAGTGGTCTTTTGATGATGATAAACAGATTAACACGTATGCCAAATTTGACTTTATCATGACCTTCTCATCTTTGAATCCAATTTTAAAATGTCAGGATGATATTACTATGAAAGATGGTAGGTGGCTTTCACTGCAACAGAAATTGAAGAAAAGCATGGTGAAAATTGTCATCTTGCACATAACAGAGTTCTTCTTCTTCTTTTCATTCTTTTTATCATCTCAATTTCATTACTGAATGTCTTAATTTTATATTTGCCTCTTTTAGATTGTACCATTTGCATTTATTTGATATGCTGCAGTTTCATTTTTAAATACAAGATGTATCAGCTTTTAGCTTTGACTTTAAATTGTGTATCAATAAACCTTGTCAACTCAATTCAAATCAATTCAATTCAATCCAATCCAATAGGCCATTTTCGTAAGGTAATCAAATTTAATGCACAAGTCTTTGTGAAGTGCCTCAATACACACTATTTCAATAGACAGAACCTGAACTGCATACATTAGTTGTTACCAGGTTGGACAAACATTATGGCTTGACCTACCTAGCAACACTTATTATCTGCAGTTGCATTCTGACTATTGAAATAATATTATTCTTATCAGGTGAATGAAATAATTTGTATTGAGGCACTTCACAAAGACTTGTGCATTGAATTTGGTTACATTACAAAAATGGCCTATTCAATCCAATCCAATCCAATTCAATTCAATTCAATTCAACTCAATTTAATTTAACTTTCAATTCAATTTAAATTTCCATACAAGAGTGAGAAGACATGTAGAACCCAGGCTGAGCCAAACACAACAGGACAAGGAACAGGTCATCTTGGGTCAACTGATCCCAAACAACCGTGTTGATGATCGCTCCGAGATTTAATGAAACCGTCACTCGTCAAGAGATGCTGGTATATGATATGAGAGGCATTCATTGGATTGATAACGATAGCTTGTCAACATGAGACGATGCTAAAGGACTGGAGGGGGGAGGGGGGGGGGGGGGTTTCTAGTATATAAGATATATGGTACGCCTAGGAGATATCTATGGGCTATTGATACAGGGGTATCTTTTGGTATACATCGCATCCAATTCAAATAAATGCGAGCATTATGATATACAAGGCATCCATTGGATTGATAACATTTGCTTGTCAACATGAGATGATGCTAAGGGACTGGGGGAGGAGGGGGTGAGGGTTTCTAGTATATAAGATATATGGTATGCCTAGGAGATACATACATTGTATATCTACGGGCTATTGATACAGGGATATCTTTTGGTATACACAATGCATACAATACAAATAAATGCGAGCATTGTGATATAAAAGGCATCCAATGTAGGTATATGCTAGTCTCATGATAAACAAAAGTCATCTTATAAAGACAGATGCTAGTCTCATCATACACACTTCAACCCGTGATTTACGATGCATCCTTATACCAGCTCCTTGATAGTGAAACATGAGGCATCCCTCCATTTACAATTCATCCAAGAATGATTGATGATATGTAAGGCATCCCTCTCTCTCTATGTATACAAATGTGTGAAATACGATGTTGCATTCACATGGCCAGATGGATAACACTAAGGCCCAAAATACTGCACTTAATGAATGTGAATTGGGCCCATGCCTGTGTAACAGCAGCAACATGGACATCCTTCAATAACATGTGTTCAATATCCATGTACATACATTGGAGATAAATCCATTCCAAACGTATGCTTTCTAAAGAAATAGGAACTCATAACAAGGAAGGTCATGCATTGAAATTGATTTTCTTTCTTCTATTAGTTCCTGTACTACATCTGTTTCCGTATTTCTGAGGTTGATTCGGTAGTCCCTCTCCAGTCATAGCAGATGTTATCAAATAGCCACACAATCAAATGTTCAATGTTTCCTTCTTTGTGCACATTCTCAACTAAAGAAATAAACAGAAGCACTGTTGTGAGAACAGATATTAGGATCCATGTAAAGAAAGGAATATTCCTCTGCTGAAAGATCAAAACAAATTAAGACTTCAATCACAATCCTGGAGCTCCAATGTAAAAATACACTGTAGTCCCATGCATAGAGATTCCGAGCAGTACTCAATGGCATCCTCAACAAGTGTTCTGCAGACTCCTACATTTTCTACCTTATTCCATCACACAATCAAATATTCATGGTTTTCTACCTTTGGGCACATTCTCAACTAAAGAAATAAACAGAAGCGCTGTTGTGAGAACAGAGATTCATGTAAAGAAAGGCATCATTCTTTGCTGAAATATCTAAACAAATTAGACTTCAATTACAAATCTGTAGCTCCAATGTAAAAATACACTGTAGTCCCATGCATAGAGAATCCGAGCAGTACTTTATGGAATCCTCAACAAGTGTTCTGCAAACTAAAACATTTTTTACCTTGTTCCATCACAAAATCAAATATTCAATGTCTTCTTCCTTTGAGCACATTCTCAATAAAAGAAATATAAAGAAGCACCGCTGTGAGAATAGAGTTCCATAAAAGAAAGGAATATTCCTCTGCTGAAATATCAAAACAAGGTAGACTTCATTCCAATCTGCAGCTCCAATAAATATACACTGTAGTCCCACATGTAGAGATTCTGAGCAGTACTTTATGAAATCCTCAACGAGTATTCTGCAGACTCCCACATTCTACCTCCTGCCATCATAAATCAGCTGATGTAACACTAGATCGGTGTAACAGAAACCCTACTCCAGTCCAGACACAACAAACCACAAACCACAATCCATTGAAGCCCTGCCTATAAGCCAGTTCACGGTTGCAGTCTGAGCATGAGCAGATGAAGGTCATTGCAGAACAAATTTTGAAATACACGGAGACGAAATACTGGATACGTGCTCATGAAAGTTATGTAACATTATTCATTCATGCACATTCAGTGCACTCCATGGTACACAGGTGGAAGTATTCTTTGAAAAGGGGGAACAAAGGCTATTTATATAGCACCTCCATCTGTAGGAGTGATTATTTCAAAATGTACAAAGTGGGACCTCTTCATATTTTGAAGATCTGTGGATATTCGGGGTCATTGCAGTAAGGTGCTAACCGTGAACTGGTCTATTATTAAACACCAGATCCCCTTTGCTCCACTAATCATATGAGATATGTTCAATCATTAAAGTTTACCCAGCTGCAAATGACCTGCATCTCCTTCAATACCTCCTCATGAATGACATCCAACTGCCCAATCTGGTTTCCAACAAAAGCAATCGTTTCTATTGACTTCACAAACATGTGTTAAAAGGATTAGCCAGATTTGGGCATGTTCTACACAAACACTCATTGTGCAATCCAAATGCAGGGCGACATTTCTCCCTGCTATACTCCTGGCATATTTTCCCTGGACAATCTTGTCAGCTTTCAAATGTCTTCATTTAAAGTCTCTCCAGCATGCAACAAATACAGTTTAAACCCTCTAGAGGAATTCCGGCACAGGTGCTGAACTCGAACATACCTCAGAGGTACATCCGCCAGCAAACGTGTGAAAAAACAGGATTTTTGAATAGCAGCAGTGTCGATCCCACCATGCACTCTCTCTCACACACACAATAAATATCACTTTGATTATGCGGCCTATTCATGAAGTGCGAAGCAGCAAAAGACCCCCGGGATATTATGTGCATGCAGTGGTGTCAAACGCAGGTGATCGTGATTGTTGAGAGAGAAGGAGAGGGAGGGAGAGAGATGCATCAAAAAAGGAAAAGAGGAAGAGAAAGAACTGATATGCGAGCAGTGCTGCGATGTAATTTTTTATATGTAGGGAATAACCAATTCCATTTCACTTCATTCATAAATCAGCTAAAGAGAGGGAGAGAGAGAGAGAAAAAACATAGAGTGAGAGGGAGACAGAGAGAAAGAGAGAGACAGAGATAAAGAGAGAGAGAGAGAGAGAGACAGATAAATAGATGGACAGAAGGAGAGACAGACAGACAGAGAGATAGAGATAGAGATAGACGCAGAAGATATATATATATATATATATATGTATGTATATATATGCAGAGGGAGAGAGAGAGGCAGACAGAGAGAGAGGGTAAAAGAGACCAACACTGTTAGCTCTACAGATCATGATCCTTGTGATCATAATACATGAACAATAGTTCACAATGGGTAATATTAACAGCAATCACGGCTCTCTATTATCCTCTCCCAGACAGGTTGCACACAAGACCTAATCAAGTGTGACCATACACTAGAAACCTTATCACATACTGTCTCTCTATCTCTTCCTCTCTCTCTCTTTCTCTCTCTCTCTGTGTCTACTCCTCCCCCTCCCTTCTTCAAAGGGGGCTGGAGAAGATAGAGTGTGTGAGTTACATTTTTCTTTGTCACCTCCTCTTTTACTGTCCACCTGCTCATCCTTTTATCATCCCCTCTCTCCCTCTCTATTCCTCTCCCTCTCCCCTCCCCCTCTCTCCTCTCTCCTCCTCTCCCTCTCTCCTCCCCCCTCTCTCCTCTCTCTTCCTATCTCTCTCTCTCCCTCCCGCCCTCTTTCCATTGCACAGCATTCCGATTTCTAAAGCTATATGAAAAACAATGAATTTCTATCATGAAGACCTTCAAGACACGCTTACTAAAAAAATAAAAAAAAATACTCCGATCCATTCCTTCCTAAATTACCAATGGAGTATCAATCACCACAGAAAATGCGGCACTGCAATAATGTAAACATTTCCTTTGATTCGCAACATGGCCTAATAAAATACATTTTGTAAACATGATACATTTTTCACCATCAATCATGCTAGATTTACAATTTGATCCCATTTCTATTGCCTTTCCAAGTCCCTACCGGTAAATCCTTTCTGTTTGATCTGTGCTCTAGGCTGGCATACATCTATCATAATAGAAAATGTCTTCATGTGAATGGAAAGGAATACTGCGGATCAATGAGCATTGGGCAATAACATGTCAGAACCAAACAATCGTTTGAAAAAAAATGATTTGAATGAAATCTTCGCATTAACCGTTTCGCAACAATTATTCCACATTTTGCGGTTTGTTTCAATAACTTTTGATTCAGAGCACTCAAAAATATACCAGATAAAGGTGTACAAAGGGCAACAATTGCTGCACATATTGCATCCATTTTTGTTTCATGACCTTATTGCATTTGATGCTAGGAATTTTAGAAAGGAAAATATCTTATAATCATTAAATTGGCAACACTTGAGAGATTAAATCTGTGTTTTTCAATAAAAACTGGCTATTTAAAAAACACTTTGATATTCTCGCACATGTATAGGCCTATTGTTTTCAGACACAAGGGCCCGAATTCACAAAGCAAGGTTTGAGCTCAGACCGGGTTTGAGCTCAAACCTCCTTTTGTTTCGCCAAACCTCCTTTTGTTATTTACAAACCAGGTTTATAAATAACAAAAGGAGTTGGCGAAACAAAATGAGGTTTGAACTCAAACCTTGGTCTGAGCTCAAACCTTGCTTTGTGAATTCGGGCCATTGTATTTTATTCTATCATTGTAGCGATAAAAGCAATACATATTGCTGCCAATTTGAGGACCAATATGTGATCAATTTAGCCCTTTAAAAAGTTCCTGTCCTCAAAGGGTCTAAACCAGACTACAACAAAAATGCACTCTGCATATACTCTCAGCATTATAAAGCGTCTTCCACATATGGCACACTAAGTTTTTTTTTCCTAATCTTTTAACATACATTTGAGAATACCTGAAGGATCTTTGTTGCAAGCAGTTGCTATTCATTTACATGTAATTGAAAAAACCTGAAGTATTTTATTGCAGCAGTTTACCACACAAAAGCTGAATGAGCCTTAATCAAATAATAAAACTCACGGAGACAAGAAAAGTGGGAACTGTTTAAAAACCCTAAAAAAAAATGTTTCGATTCAATATTTTACGAAGTGCTGAATTAAATAATTGGTCCTTATGAAAAATATTGAAATAAAAGTGAAAAATAGAAACAATAACGTTCACAAAAGTATCTTGACTAAAGACTTTAAAAAGTTTCACTAAAATCAATGACAATGAACAGGGCTGGGTTATTAGCAGTATACACTACACCGACATCAGTATGAATGGATGGGACTGTGTTAGAAGTGCACAGACTACTAACATCAATCAGAATAGATAGGAAAAGCTTGGCAGAGCCGGACTAATAATAATCAATAAAAATTGATGGGACTTGGTTAGCAGTGCAAAGACTGCACTAACACCAAGACGAATGGATGGGACTGTGTTAGAAGTGCACTGTCTACTAACATAAATCAGAATAGATGGGAAAAGTTTGGCTGTGCCAAACTATTAAAGGAATACAAAGTTTTGGTATGGGGCATGAATTTGGTTCAAATGAACATATTAGAAGCATATGCGATTTTACAATATTCAATGATCGTTGTCTCGGTTGAACGAGTCTAAAGTGATGAAATTGTAAATAGAACTCTTTATGTTGTATAGCTCCCTCTCTTGACTAAAATAGACCGATTTGCTCTTCCCGTTTGGAAATTATATATCAGAACCACATATTCTGGGATTTTCATGGTCACAGCTACCATGGAATGGCCTTGGGCGCTTTTTGAAATATTTGAAATTTACCGAGAGCATCAGTGAATTTTGATAGTGCTTATAATTCATCCACAGGGGCATCAAAATATATCAACATTTTAAAGAATTAATAATATATATCCATCCAATTTTCAAAATTTCCCAAAACTTTGCATTACCTTTAATATCAATAGGAGTTGATGGGACTTGGTTAGGAAGTGTAGCGACTGCGCTAACGCCAAGACAAATAGATGGGACTGGGTTTAACGATAGCAGACTACCAAGGAAATGACCTATAAGATTGCGAGGAATGCAGTCGGGAGGTATGTCAGGAATGTTGGACTTGGAGAGGGGGAGGGGCAAGTTGGAGTGGCCGGTGGGGGGCCGCTGGGAGATAGGACAGGACGAGCATGTTACTATTCATGATAATGTACGTCATGTCATGTTGGCCTTGTATCTAGCATGTGTGGTGTGGGGGTGCGAACTGTTACAAGTCAGTTTAATATGCCAGGTTTACATGACTGAATTGCATCATCACATCCTTCATAGTATTTCTTCTAGTATCCATTCTGTCTGCAGGTTTGTCTATCCCCCCCCCCCTCCACCCGTCCACTGAAATGACAAGTATTACAATGTAACAAGACAAACAAGAGCCTTTAAATGATGCTTCCTTTTCATCATTCTAACAAAACATGGGTCTGTATTATCCAAACTTTAATTCAACACTTATATGAAACAAATAAATATGATTGCTTGAATATTTTCAAAATCATGTATCGAGATCAAAGGACAATGCAATGCAATGTACTGTACTTCTGTGACTGGTTTAAATGCTATTCCGTCTATTCATGCTTTTTGTTGACACAGACCTCAATAAATAGAAATGATTATATATACCTCTCTATAAACAGCTTTTATTTTTAAATGTGCTTCGATTTCCCCCTGGTTTTCACTGAAGTGAACAAAATCTTTCATTCAAGAGAGTTGTTTTTAACTTGCACTCATAAAAAAAATACATTTCCTAACAGTGATGTTTGAGTATTTTATTGATATATTTATTGGACTTCTATATAAGTTTTAAAGCACTCCCTTTATAGCTTTCAAAATTTGAAATGTCTCCAAGGGGGGGGGGGGGGGGGGGGTTACACTGGTATGAAGCGTAAACATTGTGCCTCTCTGATGTGAACACTGTTTTCAATCAAGATAGTTCAGAGACGAGTAGCAGACCTTAAGGCACTGTGCTGTCAATTGAATCAACAAAAACAAAATATCATATCACGCTGCCCTGTTATTCTAAGGCCAGCATGAATAAACAGCACTTTAAAGTTCCCCTTTCTGTAACCAAACACTCAAGAGTTTCTCTAGAGTTACTTTATACCTTGGTCATGACTGAGCTACATTTAAAGAGAAGGCTGCCTTCTTGGTAAAAGAGAAAAACAATTTGTAAGTTTACTCTCAGTTTCTCTAGAATTACTTTACGCCTAGGTCATGACTTAGCTACATTTAAAGAGAAGGCTGCCTTCTTGGTATAAGAGAAAAACAATTTGTAAGTTTACGCTCAGTTTTCTATGGGAAGTTCATCTCATTTCTTGACAATTCCCTTGTCTTTGTTCCCCCCTAACGCCCTCTTAGAAAGAGGATGGACCGAAATTTCACTCCTTAAAGGCTGCAGAATATTAATTGAAGCTAAAAGAATGAAAAATTAATCATGTAAATGGCCTAAAATCTTCCTACCCTGAATTTCTTATCATACAATACTAATAATTGGAACACAGAGTATGATATATGGTGATATCTAGCGGATTTCTTTTCTTTCTTCAAAAACAAAGTGACATATATACCAGTTGGTTTTTAGAAAACTAATCCGATTTCGATAGAATATGACGACTAAAAGAGGCCCAGAAGAGAGATGACAGATTCTGAAAACTGGCATCCTTGAAATAAATTTGTATCCTAAAATTATGACAAATGAAATATATGTTCTCCTCCTCCTTCTCATGGCTGACATCTCCTAGCAATTAAACATTCGACCCTGGAACACCATCTGAGGAACCCACATAGTTCTCTGATGACATCATCCAATCACTATAGCAACCAATGTCATCAATATAATACTAAATAATAATAGGTCCATTTATAAAGCACAGCTACTATTTGAATACTCTACAGTGGTATGTGATTAATAGTATCATATTATTACCCCGGCTGTAACTGAGCCATCATAATAAGGCGTTAAAGTATTCAAGGAATTTCTTCCTAAGTTCCTACCGAGTACCTATTCACTACACTTGGGTGAAAAGTGGCAAATGTAGATTAATGTCTTGCCAAAAGGACATTCATGCTGAAGCGGGACTCAAAACCTGAACTCTTTGATCCACGGTCCAGTGTCATATCCACTGGAACAAGACACCTCTACTAACCTATCTCATCCAATCCCTGATGTACAGGGTTTTGATCACCCCAAGTGATGCGATCTCCTCTCAAGTCAAACCTGGCCTCATGGTCTCTAAAACCATCCATTACCAGTCTTCCATATAATTGCATATCTACATGTATCTAGGGACTCACAGATAACCCTCAAACATCTTGAGCACATCTAGGGAATGACAGATATCAGTAATCCTCAAACATCTTGATGGAAGCACATTTTCCATGACGTTACCCTCGTACAAATGCAACATCTATACAAAGATCTAATCCAGAAGGCTTCTCTACCAGGCATAAAATTATACTCTTTATCATCAGAGAGTGGCAGATCAATGAAAGCTTGCCCGACATAGCAACAGGTAATATATGCAGATTGGATTGTGAGTATTGCAGTTCATTCATTAATAACAGGTTCATGGAATAACTCGTCACTAGGTTAGCAGGAAGGGAACATCAATGTATTTGAATGTATTTGTAAACCAGTCTATAAGAGATTCCTCTTGGACTATCTTTGAATGAAACACAAGTTTTACTATATATATCGTAGGTATCGTTGCTCCTAAAAGCCAATAAAAGTACAATTAAATTTACAGCTACATCACGTAAGACACATACCCATAGACATAAAATCATCAATCTTTATCATAGGTATATCATTTCACCACCTAAGTTTATTAAGCAAAAAAATAATCCTTAGTATTCACAAATGTCTTCTACAGATCATCGTTCATTATCAATGGAAAGTTGGAAACAACTTCAAACAAGCAAGGAGGTATGGCATGACTGTAGCACTCAATGGCTTCTATTCTCTGGGAGAACTGGGGCATAGCGACTGTGTATACAGTGAACATGGCGCAGCCTTGTAATAGTCACGTTTTAGTCCTAATGACATTTAAAGGGATCGTTAAACAATGTTAAATCTGAGATGCATGGCCCTACGTGTTATCAGTGTCTGTGATATGGTGTTATAATTGCGCTTCAAAATGATCATGAAGTGCCTCAAAAAAGTAAAAATCTTTGAGTGACCGGTTTTACCATACTCATTTTCCCCAATAGACTGTAGTGTTATAAAAAACGTTAGGAAAAATGAAAAATGAAATTTTGATTTCTAATCATAAATATCTTGATAATCAGACAGGCGATCTGCTTGTAAAAGTCATGGGATTCCTGACTGACCTAAAGGTTTATAATTATGATTGAAGCATTAGCTAAATCCAGGATTTTGTTTCAGAATCTGAGGCGATGCTACCGAGTCACTTTAATATGACACTCAAAATATTTGAAGTTGTGTAATATTATTAATGAAGAATGTAGTGATCTCAGTAGACAGGAATCCTTCTCGCAGGCCTGAGCCCTGTCTTAAAGAGTTACGATTGATCCAAATGAATCGCAATTCCTCAAATCAATCAAAAGTTTGCAGTCTCCTATCTCTTATATACATAGTTGCGATTGATATCAACTTTCAAAATGATCTATACACTCAGATAAGCTCGAGATGTCCAACAAACAGTAAGAAAGACAATAGGCACGATAGCGGCACAAACTCAAAATTTTGCCTACCTTACCTGTTGACGCCTCAGTCAGTCCAAAATTGGCCTTTTCAGCCATCAGAGAACACACAGGAGTCTTCAAAACCAACTGTAGAAGTAGCTAGACATCCTCGAAATCAAGGCGTCAACCATTGATCAAACACTCAAATATACATGTTGATACATGCAATAAATTAACGTAATATACAGTCTAAGGCATCAAAGGATAATGAAGTTGAGAAATTGATATACTGATTTATAACTAATCAACAGTGAATGAACATTTTCAAAGAAATAATTCTACCATAAAATCTGTTTTATGGCATACTTGCAGTGACTTGAAATCTATTTTGTTGACATACATTGTACTGTAGTCAATTTTTTGAGAACATCAGACACATCGCATACAAACAATGATTCAATCACATTCATCACTCAAACAAATCTGATTCTAAATCTGCATGTGCATCACAAGTAACAATTTTTATCACACATAACCTGAGGGGAAAAAGTCTTGATGTATCCGCAGACAGCAACTGCTCGAACACTGAAGTATTAGTACACAAGCATTAATAACAGAGAGCTTTTGATTTCAGAAAGGGTAACAGAATGTGTCTCTCTGTGTCGTGTGATTTTCAGAATAGTTCTGTGCAAGAATAAGTTTCTGTTCTGTATGCAGGACAAAACACAGAGCGGTATACGGTGTATGTGAACACATTGCATGCATATTTTAGATATATTCGCAGAGACTCCTTAGACAGTTGTGAAATTGAAAAGGTAAAACAAATAGGGTGTCTTTTATTCTGCATCTCCCAGGGAAACGCAAAAAGGGGTCTTTATAGACAGGTTCCTTTAGTACATGTTTCAATGGGAAACCATTTTCAAGGGAAACAAAAAATATAGTCTTTGGATACAGGTGGTCTTTGTAGACAGGTGGTCACTAAAGCAGGTTTGACTGTATAACCATCCTGGATCAAGAGCTCACTCATTTACTTAAAACTACAGGTATAGAAATACCAAAGGACACAATATTTAGACAATAAAACAGAACACTCACACATACACAAAACATATACACAATACGAGCTCGAACAAACACAGTACAGGTACATACAAAATGAAATACTCATAAATATATGACATTAATACACACACATATTGAGCAGCCCTTTGTTGAATTGTTGTCGATCGGGGTGAAATCATGAGATTTTATGTATTTCACACTACTTCATTTATTTCAAAACATTTTCAACTGATTTGGCGAGCAGAGTGGAACCTCATTATAAAGAACACTGCTGTAACAAACTCTTTGTTATTTAGCATCAGTTGATAATCAAAAGGATGTTAGCTCTGTGTTAAAAGTATAGGAATTAGCGCCCTTCTGGTTCCAAACAGATGATATTATGCCGTTTGTGAGCCTTGATATATCACGACTATCATGTAACAGTTTCATACAAATTTAGGCGTTTCCTTATAGTGAGGTTCCACTATGTTTTAAAGGTTATTGACCTTTTGAGTATTGCACAGCAAAAGTTCACTCACCTTTGATGGATCATCTTCGTCCTCCTCGTCCTCGTCCTCATCCTCCTGATCGTTCAATGATGGGATGAGCAGATGATGGAGACCGGTTGAAGGTAGAAATGAAAGATGGAGGAGGGAAGAAGATGAAGAGATGGAGTAGAGGGAAGAAGAAGATGGACAAAAGGAGAGGGAGGGATGAAGATGGAGAGATGGAGGAGAGGGAAGAAGTTGAATAGATGGAAAATGAAATGAAAACAGATTAGAAGGGGGAGGGGGTGAGAAGATGAGAGATTTTGGAAGGTAGATATTAGATAGAGAAGAGAAGTAGTGGAGGAGAGAAATGATGAGAGAGAGAAGGTGAAAAGATCAGAAGGGGGAGATGAGAGAGGTAGAAGGTAGAAATCAGTTGGAGAATAGAAGAGGAAAGGATGGAGAATATGGATAGGGTGAAGATGAAATACCAATTGATGGTGGAAATGAGAAGGAAAATATAAGAGGTGGAGGAGGGAAGATGATGGAGAGTGGGAGATTGTGAAAAGATTGGAGGGGGAGAAGATAAGATAGGTGGAAAATAGATATGATGAGTAGAAGAGGACAAGGAGGAGGGACAAGGAGAAAAGGGAAAGACGAGAAGAAACCAATGGATGGTGGAAATGGAATAGAAGGGGAAAAGGAAAGAGGAAAGAAGATGAAGAGAAGGAGAGGAAGAAGGTGAGAATATCAGAAAGAATGAGGAGATGAGACATTAGAGACAGGTAGAAATGATATGGAGCATAGAAGAGGAAAAAGAAGAGGAAAGAAGATGAAGAGAAGAGTAAAGAAGATGAAGAGAAAAGGAAAGAAGATGAAGAGGAGGAGAAGGAGAAGGTGAGAATATCAAAAGGAATGAGGAGATGAGACATTGGTGACAGGTAGAAATGATATGAAGAAAAGTTAATGGAGAAAATCAGAAGTAGATAGGGAGGTCAAATTAGGATAGAGGGAAAAAAGAAGGAATACCACACAGGATAGAAAGTAAAAAGAAGAAGGAAGGAAGGATAGGAGATAAGCAGTGGGAGAGAAAGAAAACATGGTAATGATTAATAAACGTCCATATCTTAAGCATGCACATTCAACGTGCAGTGTACAAGATGAAGGTGGACAGTGCATTGGGGGTAGACAAGGGCTCTGAGACAGACACTGCAACCAAATGCCATGCTTTTAAATCACATACTATAGCATCCATTTACTGCTACATCCATAATGAAAATGATTCTTTTAAACCTGGAATGCTCAGAGAGCAAGTCTACATATTTAGTTTGAAATATCTAAGGGACCTGGGTATCTTTCACGAAACCGTCATAATAACAAATTTGTTGACATCCCATTGAAAAGTGTGTTTAATGTAATACCTACGTTTCAATGGGTTGTCGCCGAACTTGTACTTCCGACGGTTCAGTGAAATGCTGTCCTGTAGATTTAAGTCCTCATGTGTAAATTGGTATTAAAACTATACCCTCATGCAATGGCACAATGTTTTTTGTTGTTCTTCAAATAAGGATCTCCCTGTTTTGACCAGCCATAAGTTGTACCCTTTCATGCAAATATCTACAGAGTTGTCCACTGTACCACAAAGATCTGAAATGAGCATCCCCAAAAAACTATATCTTCAAAGTGAAGGATATTGAACAAAGGGTGAACTATTCTCTATAATTCCACCATGGGGAAGAAACAAAAATCAGTCACATTTGATAGTCCAGATATTATCAACTTAAAAACAACCTCCATGGTAAATTAAAAAAAAAAACGACCGAAGAGATACTTTCAAATACAACATGGACCTGCAAATTAAATGCTGCACACAAAATATCTACAAATACAAAAAAATTAACAATGGGTGCCATACAAAAAGCACATGCAAATAAAAGTGAAAGACCAGTAACTAAGAATGAGGTGTGTAAATCGCAATATGATAAGTTTCTATCAATGGTATCCGGATAAAAGTCCCTTATCGTCACTTTCATCTTTCCCAGTAGTTCTATTTGTTCTGCAATAATCCACTATTGGGAACTTGTGTCCTCACGGTTTACGGTAAATATTTCTGTTCTGCACCCTCTAAATAAATATCAAGCCTATTGATGAAATGATGTATGAATAAATGAAGTGGTTGATGAGAATGGTAACAATGAAATGATATGAAACAATTTTGATGAATGTATGCAATTATAGAGAGCCTAAATGTGAGTAGTTGTCTATTCAGATGCATGCCAAGATTTGTAATTGTCTCAGAAAATTCTAAAAAATTTGAGGTGACGAATAATTAGAGGGAATTTTATTCATTTTTGTAAATGACCAAAAAACAAAATACAGTTATCTGTCTGCCATCTTGCTTTCTCTAAAATGCAATCATTGAAACACTTGACAAAGTATTTAAAAAGAAGGGAATGAAGTGAGAAAATCTTGAAACTTCATCACGAAGCTTACTAATAGATGCCAGACAACATTTATGAGAGGGCTTGGTCATCATCTATAATGAGCTATTTTGTACACAAGTTAAGTCCGAAATATGGCATGAAAACACCTGTCAGGGCCTGCAATCAAGGTTTTGCCTACAAACTGGCATCCTTAAATTCTTTAGGACCGCCTACAATGGATGTGTTAAGTACTGGTTGAATTTTTATTTTTTATTTTTTCCATTTATTGGCCTACAGGAACCAAGCAGTTTAAGTCTTAATCCCTAGGGAAAAGAGAGCTTTTTCAATAGTTTTAAGTTAATTCAAGTCAAACTAATATCAAATCACAATTAGACACTTCAAACACTACAAGTTAATTTGCATCCATTGTGTCCAGCAGTCCAAGGCAATGCATATCTATTTCTACTGCGTACAACTGGCTAAACAATTTCATTTCTTTAAATACAAATGGACAATTTCAAAGCAATTGGCATTTCTAAATGTACCAAAGCACAACAGGAATTTTCAAAGCTAGCCTGCACTTTTCCACTGCTTTACTGTATGAATGATTGATAAGATCAAACCAACATGAAACTTAATGCACTAAAAAGCTTGTAAAATAACAGTTTTGCAGTTTCCAAAATTTGGGATGAAAGCAGGAAATAGATCATTTGGGAATGAAAGCAATGATATTGCGATTTATACTTGGGGTGAAATGATATGAAAAGTTTGTGGAAACCAGGAATAAAATTCCAGCAGAGGAATACTCCATGCAATGTATCTTGTATGAAATATGTTTTATTTCCCATAAATTTCACCCCAAATGAATAATACCTTGATATTACAATTAAATAATGGTATCTTTTGGTATCGCTACCATTAGCAATGGTCATATATCAATAGATTTTTCATTCAGAGATGAATTTTGTACAGGATACATTGCATGGAAGCACCCAAAGATGAAGTGAGATGAAAAAAAGGGATAAAAGGAAATGATTTCCTTTCTATTTGAAGCATACCTTGAGATTCTTCTATTAGCAAACCAATGAGATGTTCAGGGAAGCAACAAAATTTAAAATGATACAACAATAAATTTCTTTTAATAATATATGCAAGATATACTGAGCACAAGACAAGGGAACTGCCTACTGAGCTAAAAGCTGGGGGATTTTTTTTTCAGAGTATAGATTTTTTAAAGGAAAATATCATGCTTCCCCTCAAGAGGGGAGAGTTGAATCAAATTCATGCAGAGTAAAAATGCAACAAACCAAACTGGGTAAACTTGCGGGAGTTTGAGTGGATGCATGAAAAAACACAAAAATTGATTTGAAAGACCCAGCGTTGACTGATTTTAGTGAAGCTACATGTTTGCTTTGGTGTTTTTGGTTGTCGGTTTCATTTTTATAGCAAATGCTCTTTTTGCCGTTTAATTTTGCACGGGTCAGTTTGCTAAAGCCTCCATTTTGTTTCTTTCTGAAGGCATGGCCAGCTAACATCAACTGGATGGATGGATGTTGCCGGGAGCTTAAGAAAGATTAAGTAGGTCTGAAATGTGATATTTTGGAAAGGAAGAGCGGTCTGGCTCTCCAAAGGATAAAGATAGAGAAAGAAATAGAAGCTGTGGATAGAATTTTGTATGAATCACAATCACGGAATGGATGATAAAAAATATTGTTAGAGAAATCTTTAATAAAGGTTGTAAGTTTCAAGGTTGAAGTTCATCAAAGGGGATTGTGATCCATAATTTGTTTTGATGTGTTAGAGAGTAATTGAATTGAAGACAGTTGGGAAGAGACATTGTGAAAATGACCATGGGAGATTTGAGTAATGTGTCTACAGTGGAGTGTGAATCGTTAGCAATTAGCATCGGATCTTTGGTGAAGACTTTTATCCGGCTTGATGCTGTTGCTTTTTATGAGCCGAGAGAAAATGAATCAAAGTGGGTCCTTCACCTCTTCTTCACGATAGATTACCCCGGTGTCTCTCCTCTTTTCCCTCGGTCGTCTCCTGGAGAGCGCTGTACTTGTACCGGTGCTGTTCTTTTTCAGGGCGTCCTGTTCCTTCTCTCGCTCCTTCTCTCGCTCCTTCGCCCGCTCTTTCGCTTCGTCAGTTGCTGTGACAGAAGAGAGAAAATAGGTGTTTCAATTGAAGAAGCATAAAAATCTTATAGCACAATACAGAAGATAGGGGACAGAGGTCTTCTTACATACGCCAGTGATGCAATAGCCAAAATACATCAACCCCACACAATGAAGACCAATGTAAACTGGACCTGTTTAAAATGCACGATATTTTCAAGTCTTTAGGGTCGTAAAAGCAGCATTATAGCCTGTTTACAACAATATTGGAGTTGCTGTGACAGAAGAGAGAAAATAGGTGTTTCAATTGAAGAAGCATAGATAACTTATAGCACAATACACAAGATAGGGGACAAGAGGTCTTTTTTACATTTGCCAGTGATGTAATAGCCAAAATACATCAACCCAACACAATGAATACCAATGTAAACTGGACGTGTTTAATACACCTATTATTTTAAGGGTTGTAAAAGCAGCATAATAGCCCGTTTACAACATTTGTGGAGTTCCTCAAGGATCAGTCATGTGACCTCTTCTATTCACTTTTGTTTGCACACAAAAAAATCAGATTCAGGATCATCTAAAAAAGCATATTATACTATACAAATGTTTCTTCTTATATTTGTGAAGTCAAACTCAGTTTTAGGAACAAACCTGATTTATCATCCCTGTTGGCTCTTCCTAGTCTAGCCGTAGCTGTGGGGGTATCGGTCGAGTCTGTGGCCGTGTTCCTACTCGGGCGCGCCACAAAGGTCATTGTTTGAGGTTCCTCTGGCTTCTCATCCTGCAAATATAAGCAGAAAAGATTTCAAAATACATTCAGTTTGAAAACCACACAGGAGACATTGAGAGATGATATCTATGTGTTTATTATTACAACCTGTGTGAGTACAATTATATGCTAAAAGAAAAATGATATGGAAATACTTCGAAAAATTCAAATAAACTTCAGAAATTCCTCCGCCCAATTAACAACTTGGAAACTCATTCACCACAGCCACTGACTCCTCAAAATCATTCATTAGCCCCCCTGTCACTCTCCAATTACTCACTCATCTCACCCACCCACTCACTCACCCAACCCACCCACTCCCTCACTAACACCATCCACTCATACACTCACTTGACACATCCATTCACGTAACCGACCCAGCCACCCACTCATCTCACCCTCCATTTACTCTCACACTAACCCCATATCTATTCACTGAACCCACCCACCCACTCACCCACACACTCAGTTATCCACTCACATCCTCTCATACCCACTCACTCTCACACTAAACCCATATCCATTCACTGAACCCACCCACCCACACACTCAGTCATCCACTCACATCTTCTCATACCCACTCACTCTCCCCAATCACTCTAACATTAACCCCATATCCATTCACTGAACCCACCCACCCACTCACCCAACACTCACTCACCCACCCACTCAGTCATCCACTCACATCCTCTCATACCCACGCATTCTCCCCAATCACTCTCACACTAACCCCATATCTATTCACTGAACCCACCCACCCACCCACTCACCCAACACTCAGTCATCCACTCACATCTTCTCATACCCACTCACTCTAACACTAACCTCATATCCATTCACTGAACTCAACCAACACTCACCCACACTCAGTCATCCACTCACATCTTCTCATACCCACTCACTCTCACACTAACCCCATATCCATTCACTGAACCCACCCACCCACTCACCCAACACTCACACACTCAGTCGTCCTCTCACATCTTCTCATACCCACTCACTCTCACCCTAAACCTATTTCCATTCATTGAACCCACCCACACACTCACATCTTTTCATACCCACTCACTCTCACACTAAACCCATATCCATTCACTGAGCCCACCCACCCACACACTCGGTCATTCACTCACTCTCCCCAATCACTCTCACACTAACCCCATATCCATTCACTGAACCCATCCACCCACTCACCCAACACTCACCCACACACTCAGTCATCCACTCACATCTTCTCATACCCACTCACTCTCCCCAATCACTCTCACACTAACCCCATATCCATTCACTGTACCCACCCACTCACTCATCCAACACTCACCCATTTGCCCCTTCATCTGCTGTCAATTCTGTCACTCAAATCACTAAATTACACTCTCACCCCCTCTCTCTCCATCAATAAACTGACAATACCTTTATATTATAAATACAAATTAAAGTAATAACTTTCTGCGATGTAAAACCATCAAGATCTGGCACTATCACAGCTTCAGATGTAGACATAATAGCATCTGGGACCCCGTTCCATAAGACTTGTTATCAATAACAAATGTCACATTTCTAAAACAGATTTGCTCGCAGCCAATCAAATGCAACAATTTCAGTAGCTTGTAATAGCTATTGCAACTTGTTATTGATAAACAAGTGTTATAAAAACAGGGCCCTGAAAACTGCCATAACAGGTACTCTACGAATCAAAGTACAAATGGTGATGTAATATACACATATGTCGAAAGTTAAATGGTTCATTAGTTTCCATTGCTACATCTCATGCATGTTTACATGCCAACTCAAAACATAGATGAAATAATGCAGATTAATCTGTAAACATAATACATATCCTCTCCTTGAAGCCAATAGGCTTTGGAAATAAGTTACAGCCTTTCTCACTCTTAGCAGACATTGTGCATTGTTTTAATACATTGTTACATGGGAGATTCTATAAATTAAGGACCCACTTTGTGACATTGTTGGTGTCCCACTTACATTAGGAACCCACACGTATTTGTGGCTCTGAGTAAAGACTTAAAAAGTGGAGTCAAAATGATTACTGATTCTAGGTATGAGGATTCAATATTATGCTTGGAAATCACTCAAAAATCTCACTCCACTATTTAAGTCTTTTCCCAGAGCCACAAATACGTGTGGGTTCCTTATGTAGTAAGTGGGACATGCTAATTTATGGAATCACCCACGTGAAGGCAAGATCCACATTTAAATGTGCGAGGCATTGCAGTGACATCACCCTTTCTTTTCACTCTATGTTATACAAATGATAGGAGTTACAGCCTTTCTCAATCTTAGTAGACAATATGCATTGCTTCAATACATTGTTACATAATAGTGCAGCTACGACATCGCAATGACAATAAACTGTCTTACCTTTATCTAAATTCTCACAAATTTACTCAATTTGTCTGCTTAAAATTTCAACTGGCTTAATTGTTACTTGGTAAACCAGGTTACGAACAAGCATCTGGAATGATGCTTTGAAGAACCTTTACATGGCTAAATGTAATAATATCAACATATCAAATAATTAATAAACTAAAAGTTCAGTAGAAATTAATGAGGTACATGGCAGTTTGTTTTTCCTAATAATTGATAATGATAAGTACAGTATTACTACAATTCATAAGCATATGAAAAAAAAAATTATTCTACATGTATTATACCAAAACATGATAGATCATTTTCGTTCCAATTATTATGACAGTGCTTAACGTTTAAAGCAATGAGGTATTAAACCATGCTTGATTTATGTCTAAGTTTGTGACTCCACTCATTTTGCATTGATTTTGATGTTTGAAATCCAATTCTCACACTAGCAGATGTAAGTTACAGCTATGCTCATATAAATTCCTCCCCCCATGAATTAAAAGCTACAAATGAAATGTGAATGGAACGTAGGGCGTCTCAGAACAAAATATTGTGCATCTTTCCAGCAACTTTTTTAGCAAAAGAACTCATCCAATTAATTATAAGGGAAAGTCCACCCTGATATCAGGTTACTTTTAATAGAAGCAGGAAATGAAAAGAACAGGTCAGTGAAAGTTTGATCAAATTCCGATTAAAAATAAGAAATTTATGGATTTTTGAAACACAAATTGGCAATACTGTGACAAATTTTGCTAGCTCAGCTCCATTTGCTACGTATATAACATTTCATAAACTTCCATTTTCTTCATTATTTATGATGGAATAGATTTTTTCCATACAGGGGTTGAATGGAAACATTTTTGTTATGATTATCTCCAGGGTACATGTATGATTGAACATTTTCTAAAGGGAAATTTTCAATTGTTTAAGTTTTTTAGTACAGGGCACACAGGAGGGACCTCACAAGATACGTCACAGAGTTGCCAATTTGTGTTTGATTGATCACACCTTGAAAAAACTAATAACTATCTTATTTCTAATCATATATTGTTCAAACTTACACTAATTTGTTTCTCCCATGTTTCTGCTTTGATTTAAACCAACTTAATATCAGGGCGGACTTCCCTATTTTGCATTTTAGATCTAGCAATCCAGGTCAGGCATGAACCAAAAGAATGAATTTACAAGTGGTGAAGGCCTGTCCTCGATAGGTAGATCCCCAATAGGAGCATAAGTGACATGTTGATTGACAAGACGAGTTACCTTGTTAAAAAAGACATGCCACCGATTTCTGTAAGACCCCTTCCTATCATGCGTGACATGCAACCCCATGATGATATATATGTAGACCTCACTTGGTTTCAAGAAGTAAATCTGGTTTTGTCAAACATTCCTTTTCAGATTGAGCTTTGTTTTTACTTTTCTTTTCTTAAAGCAATCTGTGTGTAGCCTGTTTTGAGAAGTGCTAGTTTATGTGCAATGCATGGTGACTATAAACAGTAGAGCCTCTGAAACATTATGAAGCCAGTTGAACTCAAAATAATGACGTGTAACATAATTACATGATGCATTTGAAATCAATCTTTCATTCTATACACAGCCCTGCTGTTAATTGGTTCATTTCTTGCCACTGATTGCATAGAATACATTCATTCAGCTAAGTCTGCCAATCAGTCTACTAGGACTCAATAAAAAACAAGGGGATCAGTACTTTGATTGGTTGTCAGCTTGTCCGATTCTCACTGACATTTCACCATCAGCCGGAAAAAAAATGAACCCAATTTTGATTGGTTGAATTGATTACTTATCAGAAAAACACTGACAATCTCATGATTTTACTCAGGAGGTTCTTTGTTTGGTAATCAGTTATTCACCATAATGCAATCACAAACAGCACCCTGATTGTATCCATTGTCTTATTTTGCAATCAGAAGTGACCCTCTTGATTTTCATTGGTTGACGGCAGAAATAAATTTGAATGTATGAGCTTGCAATCAACCTTTTGAGTTATTTTTACAGAATAGCCTGTAAATTGTGTTGTTGATGATGCAGTTAGTAACATTGAACTGTATGAAACTAGTTCTTACAAAATAAATAAAAATAAAAGTAAGTTCTACATGTTTAGAGTCTGGTAAGAAATTGGAGTTCTGGGTTTATCTGGAAATCCATCTGTATAATATGTGTAGCATTGATTCCACTGGTGTAAGTAATTTTGTTATTCCTTGTGATGATAATCTTAAACAATTTTATACCAAACCATGATAATTCTTTGTTTGTGATATTTAAACCAATTTCAAGAAATATGTTGATATCTTTCAAAATTAACTGTATGTCACGTCAGTCCTTCAATTTAATTCTCACTTTTAATATATTCTATATCTATCTTAATAACCAACTTTTCCATGTTGTAAATTTCAATAAATATATAGAATTCAATTTTTCCACTCACAAATGTTTTGTTTCCCAAAGTATATCAAAATATCCAGAACTCCAATTTGTTGTTAATAATGTGTTGTTAAAAAGCTTACTGTAAAAGCAGAAAATTTCTTGTGCATGAAACATTCGCAAATCACTCATTTCATGACAAAATACTAGATTCATAACTGAAAATTGCGAAAGTTTCATGTCACCAATTTCTGTTTTTACAGAACTCTCTCTTCTATCAGCTATCATTGCCCCATACAACCTAACATGCGCTTGATATGAAGTAGACGTGCCAAGATGTGTCGTTAAGATGTCTCTATTATCATTTTACCTTCTTCTCTACCGTAGAGGCCGATATCCTTGGTCGCAATCTTGGCGTTTCTTGCTTATTGTTATCCTGCTCATAGGAGTCAAAGTTCAAACAACACACCGTCTCACTAACAATGAATGTTTATATACATTGGATAAAATCTGGGCCAGTATCTAATTCAATACTTCTGTCAGAAATATGAGTATTCTACTTAGTTTTTGGCTTAGATAAAATACTTAGCCAACTTTGGTACTCAATTCAAGCTTATGGTTAACTATTTTACCCAAGATTTAAAACAGCTCGATTGCAGACTTAAACCAATTTCTTGGAGGCCTTCATTGACAAGCATGTGGATTTCTAATGAGTATAATAATCTGCGCACAATTGCATTTTATTATGCAACACATTAATTGCGCATTATGAATATCAGTAAGAATTTTAGCTTAAAGTCAAATTCACCAAGAAGAATATTCAGATGCGATCTGAATACAGACATATTACTTAGTGAAGTAAAATGCTAACTAAAATACTGACTTAATCTGCGTATTGAATTACATAAGGCCCCTGGTACCTGGTTAAAGGGGAAGTCCACCCTGAAATTAAGTTAGTTTTAATAGGAGTAGAAAAATGAGAGAAACAAGTCAGTGAAAGTTTGAGCAAATTCCGATTAAAAATAAAGATTTTTTAAGTTGTGATCAATCAAACACAAATTGGCAACTCTATGACGTAAAATGCGAGCTCAACTTCCATTTGCTTAGTACTAAAAAAATCTAAAATTTTCTTTTTCCTCAAGAAAAATTTCAACCATACATGCACCCTAAATATAATAATTGCAAATATGTTTCTATACTCCCCCTGCAAGGAACAAATATATATTCCGTCATCAATAACGAAGAAAACATGATTTTATGGAATATTATGCACAAAGCAAATGAAGGAGAGCTCGTATAATAAGTCACAGAGTTGCCAATTTGTATTTGATTGATCACAACTTCAATAATTCATAACTTTCTTATTTTCATTCAGAATTTGCTCAAACTTTCACTCACCTGATTTTCTTATTATTCTGCCTCTATCGAAACAAACTTATTTTGGGGGTGGACTTTCCCTTTAAGGCTCCTTAGTTTTAAATGAGGTAGTATACCACTTCACAAAGACTCATTAAGAATAATGAAAACCACTTTCCAATACAAATTCAATAGCATTCTTCACATTCAAGTACGATGGACACATATTATAAAACATAATAGTTTACACATCAGAGGTCATTATTTTGCCTCAAGGAATAGGGACACCGTGAAGGGAATTCTTTTACCGCCTCACATTAGAATAAGCTTATGCAACCCTCATAAAACAGATAGACAGCTTCATTATGCCTTCTAGATAGGATGAATCTTTGTCCCTTTACAAATAGTCATTGAAAGTCTATACACAAGTAGATATACATGTATATCAAGAACAATTAAATTTAATTACAGAATGGGTTCTCTTTTTCATTTTTATTTAAAGTCCAACGTTTTTCATTTTTTTATACCAATGGCTTTAAAAAAAACACACAGATATTCTTAAAATTATCTCTAAACACCTTGGTAAACAAACATGTGTAGTGTATACTTACAGCCACTCTGTTATCTTGCGTCTGTAGAAAAGAAGCAAAAAAAATGTCCAGATTTTCAGAAGTGTTTCAGAAATGTCCAGATATAAATTTAAACATCAAGTGGGAAATTGAAAATTAAAATGCAATGCTAATAAAAAAAGATTATCAAAGCAGCTCAGAATGTCAACTTTTGTGAATATTTTGAGCAGTTGAGATTCACAGATTTTGTTCCCATGAAGCAGACCGGGCATCATTACTTTATGAGCCATGCTTAATTAATGCAAAGTCAATGTGAATATACATGTTCCACATAAGATGATGTCATCAAGTAGATAGCAAGCTTTTAGGTCGGCAACATCCCATTTCCAAGGCTTTAGTTGTCTAAGAGCTGTTACTTCTCTCACAGACACTAAAATAGCATATAATTGATATTATTTTAATATATAACTTATAAACTTTCTGTTGATATACTTCCCACAGGGTCTTTGATGAGAAGTGGGTTCTTACCTTGAGTTCATTGCATTTGACGGCACTCTCTATATCTTCTGCTGAAACACCCTGTAGTTGTAAAGAAAAGCAAGAAGGAAAGCCAACATAAGCAATGTGACATTAAGCTTTAATGAAGTGTTTGCCCTAGTGTACAAGCAAAACAGTCAAACCTGCTAGAGTGACCACCTGTATAGAAAGACCACATTCCTCCCCCCCCCCTCATGAAATGGTTCTTCATTGAAACAAGTTATAAAGCAATATAGCTGAATATATTTTGTATAAAAGATTATTACATAAAGCTCACCTGTTTATATAGTTCCCTTTCCTTGTCTGCATTGAGTGGTCTTTATGGACAGGTTTCACTGTATATCCTAGCATAAGGTATCGATTACTAATGGCTCAACATGTCCCTTCAACTTTTTGCCATTTAATAAAGTAAATTTTGACCAAAATCCCATCTTGGTAGCGCTTTAATCAATAATTACACTTCCAACGGTGTAATGCCGGTGGAAAACAGGTTTCCCCTTTTTTGTGGACAAAAATACATGAATGATCATATTATTAATTTGACGGACCTGCGTTGATCTCCTACTTGAACGTTCCCTCTTAGCTCGTGCTTTCCTCTGTGTTTCCGACTCCTCCTCCTTCGACGGTGTCATGATCGACCTAGAGGGGGTAAGAGGTACAAAGAATTATTATCAGCCGAGTCACTTGGGAGTGCCTTAGACGGTATCATCAAGTTAGAGCAAACGTTCACTGCTACTATCATCGGTTCTAGGTTAAGCCTGCTGGTTTAGATCACAAAAAAGAAAGAACTAGGGGAAGTCCGACTTTTTTGGTGGACGTTAGGTATGCAAGGTTGGTTCAATAGCAGAATGGAAGGTCCAGTTTGCAGTATGGCCTGGCAAGCTTTGAATTCGGCATTGACCGCTTGCTACCGCATTGGTCAGTTGACTATACTTGCAAACTATCGTTCCTGGGACTAGTCTTACCCATGCACTACAGCCCCACATAGTGTTCTACGCCAAACCTTTGTGCAGTCCGATTCTAAAAGGGTTAACATCAACAACGTGCACTATTGAAATTATAATTTGCCAAAATTAAAGAGACTGGAAATATTATACAATGTCATTCTTAAGAAGTGTTGTCACACGTTCGGTTAGTAAGATAGCGGCTTTTACAACCGCGAGTTGGTCTGTTCAATGATATAACCCTGTCTGGTTTTAAGTTGTATAATCAAGTGACAACTCTGTGAATCCTTAGCAATAGTAGTATCTTGGTTTAAATAACAAATCTACATTCAAAACTATTTAAATGCAATCAAATGAACAAAGCCCGTCTATTTGAGTGCTAGAAGGGTACAAATGCCCTGTAAACTTTACACGGCACTTAAGCCCAACAAACACTCAATGGACAATGCAACCCATGCATAACTAAAAAGGAAATCACAAGAATGATCGACACAGCAGAAAGCTTGTTATCAACCAAAAAATGGATGTTGTAAGCCCCAATTCCAGTCATGATTGAAGAAATATCTTTTAACAACTCATACAAGATTTTTCAAAGTTAGGACGGACAATTATTTAGTCATTGCAACAAAAAGATGGTTTTTAACTTGGATATTACAAAAAATACCAATGTGCTAGAGTCAAGTTAATGATGCATAAAATCTCATTCAGACTTTGAGGTTTGAAAACAAAGGGAATAGCGGATCTATCAAACTACTACTGTCTAATTACCACAAAATTAAAAAGCAGTAAAAACCTAAATCAATTTTTGCTAATTTAGTTGTGCCCGGTCATCTAAAAGCAATAGGGAAGTTTATGCTACATCTTCCTCAAATATGTTGGTTAAAAACTGCATGAAACCAGTTGAAACCAGTTGAAACTAGTTGAAACTGCATGAAACCACTTTGGGAAAGATTAATCTGGCCCAAACTAGTTTGTCAAGAAAACCTTTAAGGGCATCTGAGCTAAACGACACTGCCAGTTAAACTGCACAAAACCGGTTAAAACCAGATTTGAGGATTTGTATGATACCTTAACATGGCAGAGGAGACTGGATACTGCTGGTCTGATCCGGTTGATGGTGGATTTCAGTAAAGTATCTACGCTACGTTATTCAACCAGAAGAATTGCAAAACTAGACGGCAATACCATGCCATTTTCTCATACTCAAAACGTGAAACCAACCATGAAATGTGATTAGTGTTCAATCATGAGGTTTTGATTGTCTGAATGAGACCGTTATGGGAGAGAATGTGGGGGGAACATGAGCATGATATGAAGGGAGTGGGAACATCGTTTCCACTGAGAGTAATGACGTTTTTAGAAACGTAGTAAATGTACTGTTCGTATTGAGATGGACGGTATGGAATATAACTGATGTTTGTATCATAAAAATCCATTTCATTTGATTGAGTAATACAGGTGGCGAAGAACAAGAATGTAAGAGTGCAGTGACATTTTAGGAGATTTTATGAGCTCATGAAAAATATAAAATAATGCTCGAAATATAGCATATATACGATGGCTAGAGGGTAGGGTATTCATGGAACTTCCAGTGTGCAACCAAATGTGATAGTGAAATATAATGTATGAGTATGAGATTGTACTTGTGCATCTATTCCCTCGATTTCTTAGACAATCAAATTAATATACAGTAGGCTTGCGGATGCACCATGTGAGAGAGAGGGAGGATTGAGGAGTCCTGAAAAAGGAATCACGGTAATCTTTCTTGAGGGTGTGTAGTCCTGTAATCAAATTAATGTTTGGAAGAGGATGCTACATGTATAGATAACAAGGTATATATACTGTATGTGATGAATCGATGACTGAGAAGAAGTTAGCATCCCCCAAATATGCTGGGTTGTCCAATTTTAATTGTTAAGAAGGGAAAAAGATTAGGGGAAATTTGGTTGAAGAGATAATTTGGACAGATGATATTAAATGTTACCAGAAAGGATATATCTTGAAAGTACCTCATGTATTTTTAATTCATATTATTGTCTTAGTAATGCAGAATAGGAATAGACATATTGAGAGAGTGTCTTAGGGTTCAAAATTAATTTGAAAGTTTAGGTCTTGTGTAAAATTTTTATGTAACTTGGGGTTACCGGTATGTAATATTATCCGCTGAAGGTCTTTTAAAAATCTTCAGTCTATTTGGTTTTCATGCGAATTTCATTAAGTTTTGTTCAATGAAATTTGAGATAATATAAAACTAATTGCTTGAATCTTTTTATATTTAAGAACAATCAATGTAATCATGTGGATTATTTCAAAATAATGATGCATTCTATTCCATCACATTTGTCATCGGTAGGTTGAAAAGAAAGTGAAATAGACATTCTAAAGAATTGTCCTTAATTAGGCTTCATTTCGTATCAAATTTAGTAGAGGTTGAAGTACCTAACCTTTGGGGACACCAAATCATACCCTAAATCATTAGAAGAGGTGCACTGTTTAATATATGACCATATAAATACTCTGATTTGGTCTCATTTTCTATCAAAAATTGTATAGGTTGAAGAGTCTAACCCTGAGGGACACCAGATTGTACCCTTAATCTTACAAGAGGTGCATTGTTACGTAACCTTTACCCCCTCATGATGTTACCTTCGTGATGATGGTACCGTGGTGGTTGCAGAGCTACCCACGGGGGTGTTATTATTGCAAGTGGTGGAGGTGGTATCGTTGGTAGTACTAGGTGTTGTGATCGCGCTGGGAACGCCCCGGTCCCGGATAGTGCGATCCCGGGCCGGCTCCGTCCTATCCTGATCTGTGGTAATCTCAGCAGCGATACGGCGCCTTCCACTTCCCCGCGGGGAGGGGAGTATCACCTCTCTACTCGGAGGGATGGGTTTGGTGATTTTGTTTTTGTTGGAGGTTTAGATATGAGAGTTATGTAAGAGATGGTGGGGGAGGAAAAGGGTAAAGGAAGATGATGGTTAGATGTAAACACACACCACAGCATAAATAACAACAGGGACCCGTTTCACAAAACTTGTCATCAGTGACAAATGACAGTTTGTGTTATAAGCTACTGAAATCCTTGCTTCTGATTGGTTATCAGCAGATTTGTTACTGATTTTTGTTATTTGTCATTGAAAAAAGGCTTTGTGAAACGGGCCCCAGGATTCCATAAATACAGAGAAATGTGAAGCAAAAGTGTGGGAAATATTTCCACATGAGATATAAATAAATAAATAAATATATATATATAAAATGGAAAATATGTATGGAGTATATGATTTAACCTGTTATCATTAATAGACCAATGTTAATAACCTTTACAAACCAAGATTGGTTTTGGGAATTATAAGAAATGGTTAGTAGTTTATTCATCCTTCTGGTTTAATAACGTTTTTTAAAACGTTTATAAGTTTGATTTTCACAATAAAAACGTTTGCCTTTTAATCATATTGCCTCTATCCATGAATCTGTTTTGTGTGTTTGTATTTCTATAGATGCAATATAAACAATATTTTGTTTCTTCACCACATCTAAAACGTATCTGAGAGAATATTCGATTGATTTTTTTGTTTTGCTTCACAAATCTATCTACAGACTGAAGTTATTCAAATCATGTACTGAACAAGATGATCTGTCATGCCTTCAAAAACAGCATGCACAAATGTTTCAAAATCCATTCCAACATCTACAAAGTCAATCTAAACTTGTAATAAATAAAAAAGCAATAGATGGTATGAACACTCTGTAACATAAAAGGAATATTCCATTTCAAAATGGGTTTGAACACCTCAACAGCATGGGAGGGGCATTCAAACACAGCAATTAAACTTGAAAATACAACCCTTGGGATTTTCTAGCAAGAGTACTTACTTATCGTACGAATCTTACAACAAATATTGTACTTCGGTCGATTGGTTATTTAGCTTAACCGTGGAACACCAAACCCACATCTTCATATTGAAACCACACATAAATGCATTTTCTATGAAACTTTCACACAAACAAAACACAAGTGGGTTAAATTCATGTGAGGAATATGCGAAGATGGCTGAAAAATTGAGTATGATCACGTTTGGAGTTTGTAAATGTTTTCATGTGGTCTCAACGAGGAGAAATGAGGGTTGGATGTTCCGGGTTAACCAGTTTAAATGGTTTCACTCGTAAAGATGTACTGGCTCGCAGACAACACTGCCCTCTACTGTCAGTTCTTCATTGTGCAATGATATTGAAATGAAGCAAGCAAATATGGCTCTTGTAACTGTCTATGCAGACTGGTATCATTTTCCACTCCTTACATGGCAAACAATGAGATAGAGAAATGTCCTATAAACTTGGTTCCACTCTTCCTTCTTATGCTATTAAAAACAAGAAATAATGGGAAATGCAGGGTTTTCAAACTACATATTTTTCCTATCAAATTCTAATAAATGGTTAAAACTATTCAAAAAAAATTAAAATCAAATAGTTAAAAATAATAAACAGCACCCGTTGAACTTTGTCTTGTACAAAGAAAATGGAAAAATACAGCAATAGATGGGGAAAAAAAGACTACATGAAAGCAAGAACAAAGCAAATAGCAATGTATATATTACAGTATGATGTAATAGATGACATACTGCAGGAAAAAAAATTGAAAGGTGATCAACTTGCAAGAGAAAAATACAGTAGACAGGAAAAGTTAGAACGGAAGAGGCCTGAATGCTCAATTAACCCTTTGGTTTAATACGGTAATGAGGGTTGCGATTGGAACTTCCTAATACGATTTATTGATCAGATGAAAAGAGTTAAAGAACTTTCATTGTGCCTTAAATTTTAAATGTTTATTTTTCTACAGGACCGTAATAATAATTTGAGTTGTATTACATATGGCTCCATAGAACCAATGGTGTTAAGAAAGATATTGAATAGATTTCATGACGATATTGGAAGCGATCTTTTGAGATCCTATGATAACAATTTTCATCAGTGATAGAAGAGGATATTATTTTTTAAATTCACAATGAAAATAGTGAATATGGTGCATGTATTTAATAGAAGTCACAAAAAATGCAGGCTAAAATGATCAATGTTAAAATCATGTCCAATTGATGGATGGTAGCAAAAGGATTTGAAAATATGACTAAAAAATGGGAGGAATTTATTATTTTGAGTAGGCCTATGTTATGGTTTAATAAAGGAAGGTGTGTAGCAAGTCATTTAAGGATTTGTGATGAGTGAACTTCAGGCTTCAATGAGGTGGAATTTTGTTCTCCTTTTCTTTTTGGTAGGAAAAATACTTAATCATGTTTTCTTTTGAGAAAATGACAAAAAAAAATTGTTGAAAATTCCTTAACTAAGTTATGCCAATCCGCTAAACTTTCCATTATTAGAAACAAGGCTGTTGTTGGAAATTATCTACCTGTTTCTTGCCGACATTCAAACACATCGCTATGTCAAGCATGCTCGAACTCTCCATAAGAGCTTGCCCAACATAGCGCAATATAATCTCTATCTCCATATGGCAGACCGATTACTTGTCTTACAGGTTAAAATAAAGTGGCCTAAAAGATGTCTTCAGATTTCCCCTGAGTCCCATGTTATTTGGCGTGGAAAAAATGGAGGTATTTGACTGACAAAAAAAAAAAAGCAGTTTGAGCTTATTCATTAAAACTTGATTTGACAAATTAGTGGTCATACTATATTCTCAATGACCCTACAGGCACTTAACTTTGTATAAAGACTTTCATTTGAATAAGCTTTTTAAATATCTTGCATTTAGTGATATTTCATCTTGTGAAGTTGCCACAACACCGACCCCAACCCCCTTATTATACATATCCATCTTGATACATTTGTTGTAGGGATGCGAACCTTATTCTAAAGAGGTAGAAACAGGAAGGGGAAAAAAAGTCATTTCAGAAAGAATGGAAAGCAAAGCAAGAATACATGATCATCAATTAAGATCAAAACAAGAAAATCCAAAGCTTAAGATTGTTTCCTCAATCTTATGGGCTACTTTTCTCAGCTAACAGCTATGAGAAAGAAGAATTTCAAGCTGTTAGCTCTAGAAACATCTAAATTCCCCACTATTTATAAGCAACCATTTAAAACATTTTAAATGAAATTCCTGAATTATCAGGGTAACCCCCACTTTTATAATCTAACTTTCACATATAACATGACTGCAAGAGAAATAATCTGCTTTACAATTACGGAAATCTATGCACATTGAAGAACTTTCTTACAGGACAGACAAAGTTGGTAAATTGACAATACTTGTCTACAAACAAAATTGCACAAAGAAAGAGTCCTACTTGCATAAATGCATTCAATACAGATCTCCAGAAGGTACATTGCACATAAATAAGAATACTTTGGCAAAGAATAATTGAATCACCCTTTAAAGAATATATTTGGTACAATTCATGACATTATCGCTGCTACTGTCCAAAAACGCAATTAAATCAACAAGATTTGTACAGCTAACAGAACTTAATACGCTGGATGAAGGAAACTAGTGCCAAGGCCACCCATGTAATACAATAATAATATCGCCAAGCAATTGCATGTTACTTCAACAAGATGGTAGGGGCCAAGCAGGTGATTTCCTGTGAATGAGAAACCACGCCACACCCAAGAGGACCGGTTGGGTGATGCTCTCCATCTGGGAAGGTCCTCTAAGGACCGATGGAGGGTGAACTGCGGAGAGAGCCATCGCTTGATGCATCAAGGGATATCTCTCGTAAGGTCCCGACTGTGTTTAGGGATTCATCCTTAGATGTTTCAGGCCTCGATTCTTGTTTGGTTTTAGATCGTGAGATGTGGCCTTCAGCAATGCGTATGCAACGTGATTGTCTTTCAGCACCCACTTTCAAAGTTCCATTCTGTCCTGCAGCATTTGATGTCACAAAAACATTGGATTCTACCTCAAGATGACTATCAAACAAAGAATTCTTAAATTGAAGAATGTTCTCTAGGTGGAAGACAAGCAGTTCTAAATCCAAATGCAATTTGGGAAATCGCTCAGTGTCAAATGGGAGGACTTCCCAAGATTAAGGACTGCTGCAGATGCATTTCCTTGTCCAATACTTGTCTTTAGTATACATTCTAAATGATACAGCTGATAAACATGGACTACAGAACATCTGCAAAGTATTTTCCAGACCAGCCTTCATAGGCTATGAGCAATTCATGCTCATTGTTTCAACACGTTAACTGTGTAAGCATCAGTCAAGATACATTAGCAGACGTTTTGGCTCGTTCTTTATCTGGAAAACACAGCAAATTTCTGATTGTTGTCCAATGGTTTTTTAAGTAGAGAAAACTTGTGTTGTCATCTCACTCTACAGTTTGATTTCAGTTATGATGATGCCTTTAATGCAGACTCATCTTGAAGATCAATGAAATGATGCAGATGTAACTTGATTTCTTCTCAAATGTCACCACTCCCTCCTTGGGAAGTGAAAAACCGTCTAATGATCTGTTCTTGGAAGTGATGTACTGTTATCCAAGAATATGCTTGATGAATTCCAGCTCTTTTGTTGGTTGGTCAGAGTCAACAACAGCAAAACTTCTATAGTTCTATTCCTACAAGAAATTCATAAGAATTCAGTTCTAAATAGCCAATGCTGGCGGTTCGAGATGATGATGATGATAATGATGATGCCAAAGAGTGACAATGGCTGGTTGATTTGTTGAATCTTAAACTGTTCAATTCCATATCAGCAGCACTGGACTGCTCTTTGTGAACTGCAGGACATTCAAGAGGGCCTTCAGAGACTTCACGGCTCCCTTTGTTGGTCACATAAGGTTGACATCAAGATGACTTGAGCTATAGATCCTAATGTACTAAGACACCAGTTGTCCTAGAGATCTGTCAGAGTAAGCTACGAGTGACTTCAGTTTGTGGCACCTGCTGTTGGCAACATTGAGGTTGGCATGAAGAGGTATAGAGCTGTTGATACATGGACACCCACTAGCCGTAAAAGCTGAGGATACAAAGACTACTTGGTTCAGCCCGATAGAAAAGGTTGCAGACGTTTTGATGGGCTGTGTGTTGAACCAATGAAACCCGACAAGCCAGATCAGTTTTACAGGAACTGTTATGTAAACTAGATGTTCTGTTGACTACCTGAAACATCTTTATTAGAAGAAAGTGTATGTCCAGATTGAAAATGTGGCTGGACTGGTAGATTCCAAACCATTTAATCTTTGAGCAACAGAATGACATATTCATTTGATCACATGAAGATCCCCTTTCCAGATTTACAGATGATGGCGATAAACTGCTTTAGCTCTGCAGAACTTTGATGCACTCTAAATCCAAGAGAAAGGTCGTTGATGAATGATGTAGAAGATAAGAACTTCTCCTTGAAATTGACTTCCTGGTGTTTGATTGCTCTTTGTTTCTCATGTCAAATAGCATACACCTGGATGATACTAATGATGTATCCTTTGGGATCCTTGTGAGACAGGACTTGTGTCGCAGATCCATATAAACAATGTTCAATTTCTCTGACGATTACTAAGATGAACACAGCTTCGATGTTGTCGTGTCTCTGAATACCTTAAGCCAAAGTCAAAGGCTCATAGCCACATTTGTATATGTTGCCACTGCATATCCTGAACAAAGTGTCTTTTGGATGTTGCAGTCCCATTGGTGTCTTTAGGTGTGTGCTGGCTGATATTCTTGATGGGGACTCCACCCCAAACACAATCTCCAGGGATTGAAAAACATCCAAAGACGCATGGAGCAATGGCTCGTCACTCCAGATTGCCTGCCTCTGGCCCTCAGAGGACCCGCCAGAAACAGAGCAAACGCAGGATGGTCAGGCAATCCCACTAGAAAGGCATAAGTGCCATCAACACTCTTTGGCACCAAGCTGTCAACGCCTGAACAATGCTCTTTGATCATTTTAAGAATACACACAAAAAAGACAACATTCTAATCATTCTAAAATTTGTTGACAAAAATACATCAAAACTTCTCACAAGTAAAGCCATGAAATAAGAAAGACGATATATACTGTAAGGCACTTCTTGGACACACGCCCTTCTAGTGGGTTGCCTGACCTATCCCTATCTTAACTTTCTCCTCCCGGTCCTCTGCAATATGGCATGGTTTTTCCGCACAGGACCACACACAGGGCCACTGCAAATCTTCAACCCGCAGGGCAGGTTAACTGTTCTAGTTTCAGCAATTTGCAGAGGTGCAGTTCTCCGACTGCACAGAAAAACCACACCATATGTAAGAGGAACACAGCTTTGACACAGTTCCATCCATCCAGTCATTGACTACAACCAACAAATTATAACAATCTCTTTGAATAATAGGAGTAATCTAACCAAATGTTCAAACTTGCAACTTGGCTTTAAATCCAAACTTAAATCCATTCCCTAAATTCTATTTCAGCTCAAATACAAAGGAAATCCTTTGATATATGCACACTGTATTCATCTATAGTTCTTTCAAATTATTGCATATATATCTCACAATATCTCACATAATATAATTATTTGAATACTGAACAAGGAAAGTATCATACAGTTCTACTATACAGCTAACATTAATTAGTTCAAGAACAAAAATGTGTAAAGAAAGAAGTGTAAAGAAAGAAGTGATGACATGTATACGGAAATAACAAGAAGTGTAAAACAGAGGTAAAAATAACTGACTCATTTGAAGATTGTGGTGATGAATAAAATGAAGTATTAACCATGATACAATGTGTTTCTTATACGAGATAATATATCACAACAGGCTATAGAGGTATTCTCTGAAGACTCTGACATTAACATAAATCTGATGCAACAGCATTTCATCGAGCGATGTTACGCAACTTCAAAGAAGAGCTGTAACGATGCAAGGTGACAGTTTTTCGGTGTGCTATTAAAGAAAGGACTGCTTGTATCAGATTTGTGTCAATGTAAAGAGTCTTTCACATCAGGTTAAGAATACCAGACATAGACTAATGGTATTAGGACTGGATGACAAGAAATACATTGACTTGTTTGTAGAATGGTGAATTATCTTTTTTTAATAGGCATCTTTATAACAAACCTGCTCGGTTCCGACTCCACTGTTTTGGTGGAGGAGGGAGGCGCTGGTCGTGTTGCCCTCTGGTTCTCCCAGGGCTGTATAGAATTGGAGACAGAGAAACAAAAAGACAGAAACAGAGAAAGAGACAAAGAGAGGATACAGAGAGAAAGATGGAGACAGAAAAAGACAGAAACAGAGAAACAAAGAGACAGGAAATGAGACAGAGACAGGGAAAGAGAAAGAGAGAGAGAGAGAGAGAGAGACGGAGAAAGAGACAAAGACACAGAGAGGAGACAGAGACAAAGATGGAGACAGAGAAAGATGGAGACAGAGACAGAGAAACAAAGAGACAGGGAAAGAGACAAGAAAAGAGACGGAGACAAGAAAAGAGACAGAGACGAAGAGATAAAGAGACGAAGAGATAAAGAGACAAAGAGATAAAGAGACAGAGGGGAGAGGGAGACAAGGATGGAGACAGGGAAAGCGATAGGGAGACAGAAAAAGACAGAGACAAACAGAGAGAACAGGAAGGAGGATATATGGGAGAAGCAGTAGAGAAAAAAAGAGTAGCAAGAAGAAAAGAGAGTGAAAGAGAAGATACATACATTTAGTTAGTCATTGGCAGATATTAAGGGACAGGTCTATGTATATAATGGATAGCATAAACATATACACTGTCAATCCTTGTTACTTTAATATCTTAAATTCTAAAAACTCCAAAGTTAATCAAATTCTTAAACAAAACAGAAATCAATAAATAAAAGAGGGTAGTGATTAAACAAAATGGAACATTGTGCAATGTGAGTATAAACGTTAGGAACTTGATTAGGAGTTACTGTAAGATTGTAAGAAGCTCTTTACAAGAAATATACAGTAACAGAAGGGCAAAAAGAACATGGGCATTTTCAATTTGCTGTGTGGATTATTTTATGGATCCATACTTTACTTTACTTTTACTCTTTTTTTTAAAGTAAAAGTAAAGTAAAGTATGGATTTTTGTTTTTGTTTGTTGTTGGTGAAACATTAAAAAAAGAGAAAGAATGGACATACTGCTGGAGGCTTAGTTTCTGGCTTTGACGTTGGTATTCGGGGCGTGGAAGCGGACCGGGCCAACTTATCGGCCTGGGTTTCGGTCTTCTTGGGTTCCGGGACCGTACTGGAACTGGTGGTCTTCCTGAGACCGGTTCTCCAGGCCGGGACTTCTTCTTCTTGTTTCTCCTTCTGCTTGGGAGGGGGCAGCTTGACCTGCGCTTGCTGAGGGGCTAAGGGCTTAGGTGAAAAACTAGGCATCTATGGGGCACAAAGAGAGAGGGGGAGAGAGGGGGAGAGAGAGGGAGAGGGAGAGGGGAGAGAGAGGGGGAGAGGGGGAGAGAGGGAGGGAGAGAGGGGGAAAGAGAGGGAGAGAGGGGGAAAGAGAGGAAGAGAGGGGGAAAGAAAGGGAGAGAGGGGGAAAGAGAGAGAGAGAGAGAGGGGGAGAGGGAGGGAGGGGGAGAGGGAGAGAGGGAGAGAGGGGGGGGGGGGGGGACAGAGAGAAAGAGAGAGAGAGAGAGATGAGGGTATAGGAGATGAAGAAAAGGCGAGAGGAGGTAGAGGGACAGTAAGAGGTAGAGAATACAGAAACAAGGAAAAATTGGAGTAAAAGAGGGAAAGAGAAACAGAAGGAAAGAAAAAGAAAAAGAAGAGAGGGAAAGAGAGAGACGGAAAGAGAGAGAGGGAAAGAGAGAGAGAGAGGTAGGTAACAAGAGAAGGAAGGTAAGTGGACGAGAAAGGGGAGGACAGGAACAGGTAAACAAAACAAAATAAGTTAATCATTATGTTCACAACAAAATAGTGCGACCACATCTTTCGTCAGCCTGGCTTACAATAGCCCAGCTTTCTTTTTAGTCTCTCACACGACTGCTAAAGTTAACCATCAATAACCATCTTTACAAAAATAAAGGAATTTCTCCTCACAGATTTCTCTTTCTTGGTAACCTACCAGTACCTAGGCAATAAAAAGTGTACTGCCCTCGAAATCTTACATCTTCTAATGTAAAAATAAAAGTACAAACTTAAAATGATACCCTGCATCTTTTTTCTTGGGGATTCTTTCTGTCTAGAATACTCCATTTGGCTCAGATTGAAATGATAATGTAAGTTTGCTGTACCAGGTAATATGTTTTGTTGCAGTGAGTAAATAACCCCAGTGAAAAGTGCTCCAGCCTGATCTAAGAGACCAAGATTCAAAGAATGATCCTACAAAACAATTGGACTGTAGTCCAGGCTAAAACAAAGATATCAATTCATATTGTCAAAGAAATAAACAAAGTGTCAGTAGAAAGTGTCTTCAAACTGGAGGCAAAGTGGGATGAAACCTTGAGAGGACAAAAAGTGAGTAAATATGGACAACAGAGAAAAGTAAAACCACTGCAAGGGATCATGTTCTTCAGAAGGAAACTTGAGGAAAACGCTCTTATTCACTCATTCCTGTATACAACCATAGCTAGCAATTTCAGGAGGGATAAGCAATTGTAACATCACTTTACCTGTGAAAAAAGGGATACAGGGAAATGGACAACAATTTTAACAGCTACTGACAACTCCAAAAGCGATCTAGGAGCATGAACAGATCTCCTGTGAAAACTGAAGGGACAAAACAGGGACCTACGATTACAAGTCCTGTCCAAGGTACGAGTAATTGAGCAGTAATGCCTTACCAGAGGCACTATGGCACTACATTGGTTTTGAACCCAGAACCTTACTGTTTCAAGACCATCGGTCTAAGCATCGAACCCTCCCGGCGAAATCATCAGGATTTTCTTTGATTAAATGAGAGTCAATCTCAGGCAAATGCTTCAAGGGAAAAACAATGAGTATGGATATTCCTTAGAAGGGAAAGTGATTCTTAAAGGGAGATGGTCGTCACTTTCCATGTGCAGAAAGCCATAATTCGCTGACATCAGATTCGATGGAAATACCATTAATGTGTATACAAGCCTGCACACAGCAAATCAATACCTGTAGGCCTTTCAAGAAATACCCCCTTTCTGGTGAAGGAAAAAGTAAGATGATGACTTTACCATATGTAGGAATGGATGGAAAATACAAAGCATCACAAAAGGCCTGTCATAAAACTAAAGGTTAATCCTGGTAATCGACAACACCAGTTTTGGGGTAAACACCCAAAGAATGAACTGGTGTCGAATTCCGCATGAGAGCCCAATCCTATGCTTCTTTAAAAAGTACATATCCGACTGTATTGAAGTCAAGTTATTCCCTGATAATAGAATGACCCGGAGAAATATTCAATATGTCCAGAACACAAGTTTAAGACCCATCTTCAAGGGTGCATTTGGGTATCAAAGTGTAACATTCTTTTGAGCGAGGTTTGCGGTCACACCACGTATTCTTGTAGATTTTCAAAGTGTGCCCCTTACAGGGCCAACTAACCCCGTTGAAATATTACGTGGTGCAACAACAATCTTCGCTCAAATCTAACCTCACTACAAAAGCCTTCAAAGATTGTAACATTCTTGGTTCTAAAAAGTTGCCAATTTTGTAATGGGTAAGGGTAAATGATTCAAAAATAAAATTTTTAAAAATAAAATCTCATTTCTATCCAACCTATAAAACCTGTGTTCACCCAATTAGGGTTTGAAGCTCTCTATAGAATGCCTAAATCCATCTACATATCTGGACTGATTTTCATGGGTGCATTTTGATTTTACAGTTCTACATCCTCAATTCCAAAAGGTTGCCAATGTGCAATGGCTGATGTGGCTAGTGATTCAGCTGTGAACCATCTCTTTGACATCGAAAAACATTACAAAAATGCTGTTTAGCTGAAGTCTGAGAGGCTGCCTGTATCTAAATAACTCTGAGCAATAGAAGAAATTGTTATTAATAATATTGCTATCACCATTATCATTATCAACATTTCCGACTAGTATTTATTTATAATAAAGTGCTACTGATATTTTCTGAAAACCTGAAACACTGTTTTCCGATCCTCTTTGTTTCTGTTGGTCTATGCCTACTGTCTCAGCCTACGACTCTTTCACTACAAGCAAGATACCATTAATTCCACTATGTAGCAGGTAGCAGCGAAATACCATTAATTCCATTATGTAGCAGCGAAATAGCATTGATTTCATTTTGTTCTTCTGCACGTGAAACTGTTAGGATTGAATACAAAGTATGTGCGAGTGTGTTGATTAAACTGCGGAACATTAGATTCAAGATTTCTAGTCGGATAGGCTATAAGAGGAGTGTGCAATCAATATTAAATTCAACTATCAAAAGCAAAAATGAAATAATAGCATGCAAACTCATGGAATATTCAAACTACACCACGCCACAGTAGAGTCAGTGTTATTACGACATGGTTCATGCCTACAACAAGAGAGAGAGAGGGGAGATAAAAAGAGAGAACAGGTTGCCAAAACATAGAGAGAGAGTCGGCACACAGCCATCGACACAACAGAGAGAGAGGGGAACTCAACTCGACATGAAACAACTTCAAATGACTTCATAGACAGACGTGGACGTGATTTTCGTAAACGATTACAAAGAATTCCTAGGACTGTCGAAGGGGAACCATCCACCAGAACAGTTCGGAACCATCCACTAGAACAGTTAATGTTTAATTATTTAAACTGTTCTCTGGAATTTCATAACTCACAGACAGTACACCATGGTTGAAAGCTAACAAATATCAACTGTATCTAAATAAATACCTGTACATACTTTAAAATGCAAGTCAAATACTGCTTGAACGATGGTATGCGTTGCTGTTCTCTACTTACAGCACTGTAGAAAAGAAACAATTTCTACAAAAATTGTTCACAGCAAAATGTGCTGTGTGCATACATACAGGGCTGGTCTCTAAATGGCAACAAATTTGGAAATTGGAATTTGGTTGGTCACATGAGTAATTTTTCTATTTTTAATCAAATAAAAAAGATTTTTGGACCACATGGTTGCTCTCCACTAACTGGCCAAGTACTACTCTTTCTACATTGCAGTGATGCACAGCTGTACACTTTAGGTGTCCTTATATTAAAGTGCAATGCCAACACCTATTAAGTGCTGTGTAGCGACAATTCTACTTTAGCACTGAACACCTCTCATTCAGAGATGTGTGTTAAGTTCACAACCTCAATACTACATGAGCATCAAACCCTGCTGTTTGTTAACACTTAAAACCTTACAAAATTAACATCAACACTTCATGTGTTACTTTAACAAAATTCATTAAACTGTTAATACTTCAAAATACATTTACTTCTAAATGTGCATCTATTTTTTTCCTTCAATTTACACTTTGTGTAAACATCTATAATTATTATGCCAATAAATAAAAGCTGCAAGAATTTTTCTCCGCTAATTCACTTCATATAAAACAATCCAATCACTTCATTGGGAAAGCCCCTATAAAAGGGGAAGCCCCTACAATCTGTAGTGGGGAGATCCCCTATAATCTCTCTATACAAATCCACATGTATACACATTTTAAAAATTCAAATTAAGCACTCAATTTGAAGCTTTGATGTGCCATAAATGTCTATTGTTGCTACCTTCTCTGCAAATTTTTCATATTACAAGGAGTTATGTTAACAAAGTTCTGATTGCGTTTAGAATAATGTGTTCCCAGTTATTTGCTTGAGCCTGTCGCCCGTGCATTTCTATGCATTACAACTGTAGTCTTTTCTAGTAGCATATTAGGTGTGGTGTGATGTGATCCGACAGCTTCTGCTAAATTGAGGCTGTGCCTAGCTACCCATCAGGGCTGTTAGGATCATTACAGAAGTGAAGAAGAAAAAAATGACAAATTGAATAAATCTTACTTTCTTCCAATGCTTTGATGAAAGAAGATGAAAAAATAAAAAATATAATTAATGAATAGATTGTTAAATAAATCATTAATGTAATTGAATATTTCCTTACAGCCCCTCCCCCCCCCCCCAAAAAAAAAAAAAATGCTAAATGATAACTAGAAGACTGCAATAGTATTTTAGACCATAATATAAAAAAAACAGATACTTTTTGTTATTCATTCTATGAAGAATTGGATGGAGAGATATAATGTAGCCTTGTATTTTTAATGGTAAGTAATTGTAAGAATCTAGACTTCCATGTCATGGTGCAAATGCTGATAGGTTCATCATCAGGCAATCAAATCACATTGTAATCCAGCCTTCGTAAACATGGAATATGGAATACAACTCCCCATACTTCAAGAGAGAACTTGAGGCATTCAATCATATTTTAGACCATAATGGCAATAACAAATAACGTTTGACTAACAAGCAGTGAATGCTTCCCTTGAAATGATCTTTTAATCTACTCTGCAACTTAAAGGCCACTCAAAATTAAGTCAGATTAATTGCAAGGATGAATTATTTGAAATCTAACTATGTCACACGTTACAGATTTAATTTTCAATGAAACATTTATAATCAAACCACTACATCCCGACCCTTAACCCTCAAAATTTGATCCTCACCCTTGGAACCTTGCCATTTAAAACCAAACACAAGACCCTTATCCTTGGACCAAAATCTGACTCAAACCCTAGACCTTAAACCCTTCGGGCCGTACTCTAATATAATGCAAACCTGATGGCGGGCTCGAGCTTTTGTTCAAAATTGGTTTTAAGAAAGGAATTTAGTCTTAGGTCTAAATTTTCCTTTGTTAAATATGATCTTAGACCCTGAGTCGGGTCTAACTTAAATAATAGAATATGGACCTTCGACTCTAACCCAAGCCCTCTGACCCTAGTCCTAAGACCCTAACCATAAGGCCTCATAGTCTCTGGATCTCGACTCTGAGACCCTAGAAGGATCTTTATACTTAGACCCTGACTTTTGAACTTGACCCTTGAACCCTAACCTTTTACACCCTAGGGCTTAAAATGCAGCCCTTATCATCTAGTCCTGAAACCACAGCCCATACATGTGCTCTTGGCATTTAAAAAAAGAAAAAGAAAGACTAAGGAACAAGCTATTTTACTTCTTTCTTTGATGGGACCATACATGTGCTCTAGGCATTTAAAAAAAGAAAGACTAAGGAACAAGCTATTTTACTTCTTTCTTTGATGGACTGGCAGGTTGAGGAGTGATCGTGGGGCGGCCAAGTCTACTGTTGACCTCTACTGGCCTTCGGCTTGGGGTCGGATTCTTGTCACTGTTCTTCTCCTCTTCACTCTCTTCCTCGGAACTTTCCTCTTCGCTTTCGCTCTCCTCTTCGCTAGAACTCGACGATTCCATCGTTTTCTTGACCTGAAAAACATTAGAGAATGCACAGAGATGGCAATTGGGTTAGAACATGAGCTGTTTCACTGATTTTAGAAAAGTTAATTTGTCAGTCTCGGATCAAAAGTAGATGGCATCATAAGTGACATCATAACATTTGTCGCTGGTTTCGCACACCAACGCAAGCGCATTGTCGTAAGTACGCGAGTTACATCGGTTTGCAAAACTAGTGACAAATTATGGTAAGCCACCCCTGGTTGAATGTTGTTGTTTTTTGCTGATGTTGGCAAGATATATATAGACCTTTGTAACAGAATAGGACAGAAATAAATTATTGTTTACATTCTATCATTGTAAAACAGAGCACAATTCAACCTGTCAATTAAGCTAGCTAGCAATATCCCTCCCCTTTTAATTTTCCCTCTGTTTCTATCTGTCCATCTCTCCTCTCTCCATTTCTCAACCAATTTTCCCTCTTATTTTCTTTATCTCTCTATTTATATGTCTCTCTCTTTCTCTCTTTCTTTATCTCTGTAACTCTCTCTCTCTCTTTCTCTCTCCGACTCTCATTTCTGTCTTGGTTCCAATCCCTATCCATCTATCGCCCCCCCCCCCCTCCCCCTTACCATCCTGTATCACCTAAAAAAAAAAAAACGGTATTGAAAAGGCATGATACAATAAACACAGGTACAGTAAACCAGTATGTGTACAATGCTCTGCAGAAGACCGACATCATGTCATCAGAAAACACCTCTAGAAGATCATATCATGGTCATACAAATGATTATTTAAGTTTCATTTGAATGTTTTTCAACTTAACACTACTTTACATGAGACAATGCTGTTTGTCTTCCTATAGTAAAAAATTCTTCAGGATTATACCTTTTTATATTCATAAATTTCTTCAATAAACCACCTGTATTATACATTGCAGTCATTTAAAATAAATAACAGTTATAATGAGAAGTAAATTACTCAAGTGGCAATGCTATCATTTCCATTTCTTTGTTAAAGAAAAAAGTGCCTATTCACTCCTAGATCACTCTTTTAACACCACCCTCTCACCGTCTCCTACAAACTTGCCACAACATCCAACTTTACATTGTATATTGTGTCAACTGGAAATATATGCTTTTAAATTAGACATAAACCATAATAAAATTCATCGCAATCTATTGTTTGAAAACTAGCACTGAATCAAGTATTTGAAAATTACTATAGGTGTCAATTTGGAGGGGTCAAACACTTTTTTCTTTTTCATGAAATTAGTGGGAAAATTACTATCAGACAGACGGTGGTGCTATGCTTAATTCACTGTAAATAGTAGACAACTTTTTTCATGTCAGATGAATGAATTTCAATCATATCATTTACGCAATCATTAGAATATACTCACTCTTTTAATAGCATTTAAAAGACCATTAAATAGCCTAATAAATCAATGATACTAAACATCGTTCATGGTTACCTAACTTTACAAAAATCCTTTTCAATCCTTTCGAAGTTCCCTCCTTCCTATCTTTCTTTACAGATGAAGATCAAATTCCTATTTTCTGACAGTCATCAAAAGGATCACTGTTAACAAACCTCCTACAATTTTTTTTTTTTTTTTTTTTTTTTTTTTAAATTTCTTTTCTTGGTTAACAAGACAAGTTCCATCTACTTCTATACTGATGAAGTTGAAATACAGTTTCAACACAGGTGGCAAAAAAGTCCACTATTGAAAACTCTCCTTATAAAAAAAAATGTTTCTTTCCTTTCTTTTTTTCTTGGTGAACAAGAAGCCAAATTTTTCAACAAGATACAAGCCATTTTCAAGCCACGAGAGTTGTCATGCACAAACCAGCCACTGAAACACACTCGCCCAAAGTGCAAAACAAAAGTGAATGAGGAAAGAAAAGAAAAATAAAAGAAGAAAGAAACAAATTGTAACATTGATTTCATACTCATTCCTGGCTGGAGAAAAAAAAATGGATGATGATGAAATTTCTGTCATGATCAAACTTGCGTTGGCATGGTTGATGTCAACTTCAACAAAAGCATCTAGCAAAGATGAAGAAAATTTGACTGAATCTGATAATTATTTTTAATGTCCTTTTCACATTAAAATACCTGTAAGACAGCCTGTATTTGCAGAAAAATAGATAAACATCGTCATGCACATGTACCGGTACACATAATAAGATATACGTATCTTACAAATCAAACTGAGAAAAAAATAACTAACTCAATTTTCAACAAAGTTAACCTGTACAATAAATGTAATACTTCGAACAGGAATAGTCTTCAATGCTATAATAGTCGCATGATAGAAATTCAAACTTTCTTCCATTTTTGTGATTTTCCATGCCGGTTAAGTTTCGAGATATTAAAGTGGCATTGCAAAAATCACAAGAACCTGCCATGCTTTAATAGCAGTGCAGGCCCCATTCCCACACGAGACGTTAAACCGTTTTCAATAAACTTGCTGCAACAAAATAGCAACCACTTTACCAGAGGCAGTAAATAAAAAAATTAAAAAAACGATTGCAGAACGTAAAGGTCCAAGAGCATATGAACTGATCTATCTGTCATGAAAGACCCTGAACCCAATGGTTCCAGAACATATTTTATTTTCCTGTGGCAAAGTTTTTGAAATAGTTTTACAGTCTGATGTGCGAAAGGGGCTTTTAATACAGTGATCAAGATAATGACAAGAGAAAGGGGCGGAGACATGGATGAGAGAGATACAGCTGAACTTTCTGTAACGCTCTCACCAAGAGTGGAAATGCATTGCAGGTGCAAATATCTCCCTCACAGACCAATGGCGGCAATTTCGAATGGGGATGGTACTTAAGGCAATCATTTGGGAACAAAAAGGGAACTGAATTATCATTACAGCAGGAAAAAAATTAATATTTATTTTTTGGAGGGGCTACTTTTCAAGCTTTCCTGCATGAAAATAACATTCTAAAATTTGTTTTGCATTGAACTGTATGCAAATATACAGGGGCTCTTTTTTGATTTTCGGGGGCTATTTTGGGCATTTCGGGGGCTAATTCGCCCCGAGCCCCCGTGTATTTATTTCACTGCATTACAAGGATCGAGCCTATGAATGCTCAATAAATTAATTGTTTTTCCACATTTTCCCATTTAACATGCATTATTAATAAGGAATAAAGAAAACATTTTTGAAGCAGAAATTCAAGATCTTGACTTGTTATGGGCTGCTCTTTCACAGAGAACACTTAGTGTTAACTTATACAAATTCTAGAGCATTGAGTGCTCTCCCTACAGAGGACTTCCCATTTTACCTCCTATTCGAGGGACAGACCACCATCGTCTATGAGGGAGAATGGTACAGTGAGTGCCAACCACTACAGTATATATTACCTTATCCCCTCCGTGCATTTTCTTTTCTAGCTCTTTCCGTTCCTTGGCCATGTCTTGATGTAGGAGCATGTTACGATCAGGAACGCTTATTCGAGTAACAGACGATCTGACGACGAAACGATAGAAGAAAAAAACAAGAGTGAGTCATTATCTGTTACTAAATAGATATAGACATTGGAAAATGATGTTGATCAATGAAAGGAAAGTCAAAATACTCCCATGTCTTAAGTGCCTTAATAAGTGTTATTAATATTATTTCACAACCCTACTAAGTGTTTTATTATCTGATTGAAATAAAGGACACTGTTCTTTGAAAGAGCATCTCTTGAGGAAAAAACATCTCTTGACAACAAAAAAAAGAGTCATGTCTAAGCCTTTGTACCTCAATGGCCACAGCCACAGTTAAAGCATTTTCACATTGTCTTATCTTTGTCTTACATCACCAATAATCATGAGACCTATTCAAATAGCAGCACCAACTTACTGAAACCACTGAAAATGCAATTACTACTAACTGTAATCAACTTTAGTTTCACTACGCTTACTAAATAATGTATCCACCTCTCTAGAAACTTCTTAATGTCTCATCTTAGATAATGTTAATGAGGATTTCTTTAGTTTTGATTACGTACGGTACAACTTTCAAGATATCATCTCAAACACATACATGTAATATAATCAAAATTTACATTTGTGCTATTATAATTGTATAGATATACTGTATCATATAGTTGTAATAATAAAATGTGTGCACTTATACTTCAATGGAAATTTTGCATGGTATGGTTATGTTGTGCTAGATTAATGTAGAAATTCTGATACAGAAAAAAGACGGATGTAATTGTTCCATGCATGGGTATTTTGCCTGTATTGATTTTTCAGAGAAAGGGTTATGTGTTTTATGAGTATTACATGAAATTGCAATGGAAATAAAATATCTTCATTTTTTCAGTCTCCTCATAATAATGGAAAGTATTAATAAGTAAAAATTTCTCATGCTATCAGAAAATTAGTTAATATTGTATCCAATTTTTCACTGCTCCCTCTTTACAATAAGTAAATATAGACATGCATGATTGAAATAAAAATGTTATATCAACTGAGAATGTTACAGGTGTTACCTCGATATGTTGTTGGTGTTTTAAAGAATGATGTGTGAATTTAAAATTTGTATGACATTGGTGTACAAATATGAGTATACGTATGTGTATCTTAACGCAGTGTGCTTTATTATCATAAATACTGACCCAATTACAATAAGACTTTTGATATGGCATTAATTTCCAAACTTACCGTAACAAAACAGTCAACATGTACGTTAATAAATGTTTAAGAGGTTCCTTCAAGACTGAACAAAAGGAGCTCTTAGATACTCACTCAAAGTACTTCTTCTATATAGCAAGTATCTATTAACCGACTGATTCTTTTTTTCTTTCTTTTTTGCAAAGCTGCACTTTAAGCTGTTTTTTTAAATTTCTTTTCACACAGCAAACAGCAGAAACACAGGTTCACTACTTCATCAAAAGAGATTCAGAAAAGAGCACTTCCAACATCTTTACTGTGACCAAGACGTAACTTCAGTACAAGTGAAACGTCATAAAATTTGGTGCAAACGTAGCGTCAACAGAGATTGTGTGTGTGTGTGTGTGTGTGAGACACATACAGAAAGCAGAGTAGCATGTATTGACCCACTACAATGTAAAGTGATATCAAGCATACACTTTGAGAAAAAAACTGTCATCAATGCCTAGGCAATACTCTAACATTTGCTTTTCAAGCGCACTCCACCAATTACCCCTTTGATGAATGACCAACACCACAAACTTTTAATCATCACATGATCCAACTTCAAGTGATATATAAGCAACCAAATAATCTTTGACTGCATAAAATGAAGAAGGACTCGATGTTTATTTCCATTTGCAAATTCTTGCTCTGTAGGTTTTTTTTATAAATCTTATAACCATCAGGCACACTGAAAATGAAGTTTTACATATTATACTGCCTTTGGTAAAGACTGAGCTTACACTGGAGGCTGGAGAAAACATTGTTTAAAATGTAAATGTATTAATGTGATGTTGGAAAAGCACCATGAAACGAGGAGAGAAAAAGCATCACTTAATTTTCACACGCCAATGGCGAAAATAATCAGGATGTTTATGTACTTTCTTCCAGATGATAGGCTTTCGTTTGAAGGCCAGATATTTGAGATGGATTGAAGAAATCAAAAGAGTTGAAGCAGAAACATGATGAAGCGCAAGGTAACTTGCTCTCACACACATATTTGTCTTGATCATAGCTAGCTGAGACAGATAGTTGTGTCACTGGAAGTGGCTTCTGATTTGACAGTTATTAAATGAGTTTGTGCCTGTCTAATGTCTATGGCAAAAATGATTTAACTCCAATTTTTAGGTTACTAGATTGACAAAAATCCGCTTTGACCTTAAGCATATAAGGTGATAATATATGCAAATTCAAATATGATTTTGGAACCTGCTAAAATTTGGATTCCCTGCCACATGAGACTGTAAACATATTAGGCTCCACAAGTGACCTTCTGAACCTGCACAGATATGATGTCACAACTATATCTCTCAATTAGCTATGGTTCTGTTATAAAGAAATGTTTCATTCAATATATACATCAATGATTGAAAGTTAAATCTAATTTGAAGATATACAGAGGGGCAAGAAAAATGAAAGCATTACTATGATCTAGCATGAATGTTGCCTCAGCGAAACCATTACCTTTGCTCTGATGATGCTCTTCAAGAAAGACAAAATGGATGAAAACATTAAATGATCTTTAAAAAAACAAAGACTCTTTATGATTATAAAAGAGAACGTGAAAAATGTTGGAGTTGTGTCCAGGGTCAAAAACTTGTTCAAAGCCTTGCAACAATACCTCTGGATCTCTATACAGGTAGTTCACAATGTTTAAATTGAAATACAACATCTTGTAAAGTCTTAAAATATATATATTGTCTCACATGGGTCTTTCTCTGTTCCGGCTCATGATTTTCCCTATCTGTTCTCTGACAGCCCTCCCCCTCCCCAATCTCCTTTTCTGTTTTTCTATCCATGTCTCTCTATCCCAACTTCTTCTCACTCACTCCTTCACTGTCACCCACTCACTCACCCACCCTCACTCATTCACCTACCCATCCTCCCTCACCCACCCTCTCTCACCCACCCTTCCTCACCCACCCTCACTCACCAACCCTCACTCACCCAACCTATCTACCCACCCTCCTTTACTCACCCACCCTCCCTCACTCACTCACACACCCACCCACCCACACTCACCCATACTAACAACCTACCCTCCCTCACTTACTCACTCATCAACCCTCACTTACCCACCCAGCCTCCCTCACTCACTCACTCACCCACCCTCACTCACCCCAACATATCAACCCACCCTCCCTCACTCATCCACCGTCCCTCACCCACCCACCCTCACTCACCCACCCTCACTCACCAACCCTCACTCACCAACCCTCACTCACCCAACATATCAACCCGAACTCCCTCACTCATCCACCCTCCCTCACCCACCCACCCTCACTCACCAACCCTCACTCAACATATCAACCCACCCTCCCTCACTTACCCACCCTCACACCAACCCAACGTCACTCACTCACTCATCCACCCTCCCTCACCCACCCACCCTCCCTCACTCACCCTCACTCACCAACCCTCACCCACCCAACATATCAACCCACCCTCACACCAACCCAACGTCACTCACTCACTCATCCACCCTCCCTCACCCACCCACCCTCACTTATCCACCCTTCCTCACCCACCCACCCACCCTCCCTCACTCACCCTCACTCACCCTCACTCACCAACCCTCACTCACCCAACATATCAACCCACCCTCCCTCACTTACCCACCCTCACACCAACCCAACGTCAATCACTCACTCATCCACCCTCCCTCACCCACCCACCCTCACTCACCCACCCTCACTCACTCACCCAACATATCAACCCACCCTCCCTCACTTACCCACCCTCACACCAACCCTCCCTCACTCACTCACCCACCCTCCCTCACTCACCCTCACTCACCAACCCTCACTCACCCAACATATCAACCCACCCTCCCTCACTTACCCACCCTCACACCAACCCAACGGCAATCACTCACTCATCCACCCTCCCTCACCCACCCACCCTCACTCACCAACCCTCACTCACCCTCACTCACCAACCCTCACTCACCCAACATATCAACCCACCCTCCCTCACTTACCCACCCTCACACCAACCCAACGGCAATCACTCACTCATCCACCCTCCCTCACCCACCCACCCTCACTCACCAACCCTCACTCACCCAACATATCAACCCACCCACCCTCACTCACTCACTCACCGACCCGCCCTTTGAAGGCTTTGAAATTGAATGCATTACTAATCCATGAATACAGAGCATGTATTGGAAAAACATGAACTTCATTTTTGTTGTCTGCATGAACCACATTTAATTCCAAATAAACCAATTTACTTAGTACTATGTTATACTGTAGCGTCAGCTTCTCTCTCACTCTCGCACATTCAATCTTGCTACATGTTAAAAACTCACTTATTCAAATCCCTCTTATCAATTCACGTTTTTTTAAATAAATATCTGTTTCTATTTAGTAGTCCATATCATGGTAGTATTATATCAAATTGTAATTTTGGCACTGTTGTGCTAGCTCTCTATTGGTTAGAAGTACTATGCTTTACCTAATGGCTGCTAGAACAGCACCTAGAAATATAGTATAAAGCTTCTTCAAAATTTGACTTATTATTATTCTTCCTTCCTAATTCTTGATGTTGTCTATCCATCCCGCAGTACGTCTGCCAATTAACCCATTTCAAAATGATGCCTTGCCTAAGGACCTACTTGCAAGCAGCATTAATGAAGCCATGAGCTAACGTAACTTTCATCTTGCTAAATAGGAAAAGAAAATCCTCTTGGCTGAGGTTTCAGACATTCCGTATTAGCCGACAATCAAAGTGAATAAACGTTACCAATGTACCTCTTTACCTAGCATACTACCAATGATTGCTATGAACTTAAGAAGCATACAGGAGACCTACTTGCAATATATTATCCAATAGCTTTTGAAATCTAGCAAATTCATGATTCAGAAGCTACCAATTCTCTTTATCCCAAACACCATATGAAAGCCAAAAGTACACAGTAGCCCATCCTTGACTTTTCCAATATAGGAGAGAAATAATGGCGTTCTAAATTAATGTGTTTCTTTTCCATATTTATCTTTATCCAACAATCGATTCGTCCGAAAGAAACAAAATGTTCTTGCTCAACCCAAACACCATGTTATGTATTACTACACCTAGCCAACTAGAAAGCATGTTATCAGAGCTCCGATGGGCCGGCGGCAAAGACAACCCTTCTAAACTAAGCTGTGAGCGATTTTTCTTTAAAATTGTCTGTAAGATTTAAACGTGAACCTGCGAGGTTGTTCCGATTTGTCTTGGTTGGCTTGATATTTCCGCAATAGTCTAAGTGCCATCTCTATATCCTCGTCGTCGGTCCTTAGGGGGTGGCTGTCTCGTCGATGACTGCCACGCCTGAAATTGTTTCGTGATAGAAAAATTCGGCATAGGACCGATCAACAATGCTTCTTACAAATGAAACTGCTAAATTCAGTTTGATACTTATATGGTGTCAGTAATAGCCTGGACTGGATAATGACAAGATCTCTTTTCTATAGGGTGGTTATCAGCATTTTTAATCAGTTTTTGAAAATATCTCCTTTTTTTTAAAATCAATCTCTCTTTTCAACTATTAGTGGTAGAGCTTAAATTAAATGAAATGCCAATTTTGGGTAACCTGTGAATAATGACTTGTACAACTATCAGGCCGTAAATTTTGTGACTTGTTGATAATGGCCATTTGCACAGCAAGAAACTGTCACAAATTGCCAAAAATTCAGTACTGTGGTTAATTTGTTTTTCTTCACAAAATGTCTCAATCTTGACCACTGGTGAAAATTGCAAAAGTTTCTTTCTTACAAAAGTTTTCAATTTTACAAAACAAGAACAAAATCTAGGCATGTTTAGTATAAAAGAATTTGCATGACGCCACTTTTTTAAAGCTAAAACCCCTCTCTTTCAAGTTACAATTAAAGATTCAAATGGCAAGAAACTCCATTTATCATTGTTAAGGTTACTGGTGGTAAAGTTAGAAAAGAGATCTTGACATTTCCACAGTATCATTTCATCTCCGCACATTCATCACGCACGACTGACCCGCAAAACCCTGCATCACACCCCAAGATATCACACAGTGTCTAATATGTACACAAGCCCATAATACATACAAAAGAAATTGTCGTTGCAAGTAGGCAAAACCAGCAAAATGGATAACAAATAATGCACGTTTATGACATTTTTTTTGTTTTTTCACACAGTGGTCTTTGATGATTTGGTGCAATCTTTTTAAACACAAATTAAATAAGCTCCTTTCAAAATGGCCATTTTGACTTTTGCATATGAATATTTTCATAAAGATAATTGATTTTTTGGTGGATATTTCTTTTTGGAGGGATGGGCACAAAAACGAACAAATTTGCGTACAAATGGCCATGGTGTTTTTTCACACATGATTTATTTTGAATATATATGCTTGATATTTTTAAAGCTTTTTTGTGCAATTTTTGAAAGAAAATTTCCGTCAAAAAGGCTATGGTGTCTTTCACATACAAACAATTTGGAAGCCCCTATACAACCGCATAAAACTTCAATGATTTAATGCATTGGAGGGGACAAAATTGCAGTGCTGCTGTTTGTGGTGCGTGCAAGGTTTGCCATATGTGGGATGAGCCCCTGGTACGACAATTTCTTTTGCTGAGCTTTATGGTTCATGATAATAAGCCTGTTCGGTAGTGTTAGTGCAATGTGCATTGATGGCATAGGCGATGTTCAGGGTTCGTGATAACTTTATTTCAGTACATTTTCTTTGTTGAGAAAAATATAGTTTAATGCTGCCATGGTAACATGAAATACTTCAAAGTATGAGGATGAAGTAACAAAAACATAAAACCTTTTTTTCCCTTTGCATAATTTGCTAGGTTTCATTGACTTCAGGGGTTAAGGCACAAAACACTTTTCTTGTTTCTTTTTTAAACATATAATAACACAGAATTCCCAAAAGCTATATGAACAAGCAATAAAAAATATCATTTTGCTTGCATACAAAGAAAAATAAGCATTTACAATTTTTCTCTTCCCAATTTGATTTAGAACCCCATGTTCTTTTGATGAACATGGAACAGGAATATAATCCCACAAAAATATATTTTGTAATTTACCCTAGACAAATAATTAATGATTAACGAAAACATTTGCATACAGATGTATGAGCTTTTGTGGAAAAACGACAATGGATTTCTTGACACAAATTCAAAACACATAACTTATTTTTCCTTTCTTATTTTTGCTTTCCCTACACCTGAACACGCCTGTTGCATGGAGGCCTAATGTTAGTATCACAGGTGGCCAGAATGCACAAATATTGATTCTTTTCTGTAAGAATAATAATAATAATCAAAATAAGAGAAAAAACAAATAAAAATCATGATACATACCCGCTACCTGACGATGACAAACGGTGTCTGCAAATATAGTCATATTTACTTAAAATAGACAATAAAGCCACTTAACCAAGATAAGACATTATTTATCAATGTCCATGAAAAATTAAAAACCATTAGTACTAAACAAACAATGCAATAAATGCAAACAATGGTATAAGTTTTCTATGATAATCATATATTGAACAAGAGAATATGGAATATCATGGCAGCGATTCATGAAACATTAAGATATAACTATTTTGAATTACTCAATTCCTAGAAAAATGAAGGTTATTTAACTGATTTCAAATGTTCTTGTCCACATTGTGAAAATCTGTTGTTCACGGAAAATAAAGGCTTAAAATGTTTAATTATTACAATTTTTTCTGGAATAAAAGCATATGCAGAACAGAACTGATTACAACTTCTAGGTAAAAATGGGAAAGATTGAACCTTTGTAATTTATTTCTTGAAGTTTTCACCCTGTTATCAATTTGGACTATAAATTACATCTACTTTAATATTCCTTATCAAAAGAAAAAGTGAAGGATGATTAAGCCCCATTGGAATCCATCACCGTTTTACTGTTAAACATTAGTTGACCAAGAAATATTAATATATCACTCATCAAACTGTGAGACAGAAATGACATTAGTTTAAGGGATACAATTCATGTTCTGAATATGAATTCACACATCGTTATCTATATCATGAACTGACAAATCCGTACAGTAATATATGTGACAGTTTTGTTGATTCTTAATAACGCTGACGACATGAATAACCCATTCATCCCTGTATTACATTCATTATTTAATGATACTGCCAAGAAGTCAAATCAAAAGTATTTTTTAGTATTTCATGAGTTTCTGCCATTCAAGGTGATTCAAGTTTAGAATGTAAATTCTTGGTTTAAAGATATGACCTGGATTTTTATAAAATGAAAAACTTTTGCAAAGAAAATTTGCATTTAGGAGCAGATAGGGAGAGGGAAACCATGGGATATCATATCATTATATTTTAATTTTTGATTCATGAAAATACTTCAAAGGCTACAAAAATAGTGGGCATTTAATGGAAGGGTGGATTCCTTTTGCAAAGAAAGTTTGCATTTGCATAGGGGCAATAGAGAGAGGCAAACTATGGGATATTCATCATAGTTTAGTTTATGACTTATGAAAAATACTTCAAAGACTAAGAAAATAATGGGCATTTAATGAAAGGATGGATTTCAACGCTTGATTATAGGGTTGAACTATGCATAACACTTTTCCAATTTCTTTCATTTTTGCAAAGTTCTTTTTTTGTATTTTTGCAGAGATCTTTTTTTGTATTTTAACAAAGAAGTTTTATAATTTCGAAATATCCAAAGCAATCATGATAATGATTTTGCAAGATTCCGGATGAATTGTGATTTGAATTACTCTCTAATAAGTAATAACATCCTAGTGTTCTTATCTTACAAACTAGCTTCCTTTGGACACATAAAGTCACGTTTCTTCTGATCATTGTTATCGTTTCCAAGTCGTTACTGACTCCAATCTTACTGTATCCTGCTCTTTTTGTAGACTCACTTCCATGGGGATTACCAAGATATACTTGAATAGTTTCTCTTTCAACTATTACTTGCAATATGAAACTATTACGAGTCTTGGCATACGTCATATCTCTCTTGCACGCCGGTCATCAAAATCATATTTCCTTTCAAAATGAATCATCACCAACAAGCGGTATACAAGTAATATTCATTTGAAATCTACAACAATCATAAGTGAAAATATACAAGGGGATTCCCCCTAAGTCCATTACAATGCAACAATGTATACCGGTACTGCATTTTAAATGTCCAATGAAAAAGGGACTTTTAAAAACTAATGGGCATTATACATCTGCATGTGGATCAAAGAAATGCTTTTAAAAAACATTTATTTTAGCCTTACAGTATTTGATAATACTGAAAGAATTCTTATTCCAATGAAATGATACAATTGTGCCCTTTGTATTTGCATGATATTTCTATGGAGGTCTCAATAAGTAACTTGAAGTTGAATCATTGAGTCAATATCAAATCTCCATGCCTTTATGAGCAGAAAAAATACTCTGATAACTCTCATATGATCAAGACATTGTCGTGTAACACTTATCTTGGTAATCAACAACTTAGTCGTGATCATGGACTTAGTTTCAGGAAAAAAAGTTGATTACTAAAGGGGTAATTCTACTACATGAAGGTACTTATTATAGGAACTTGTGATGATGATGATAGGGAGAGTTGAAGCAGCTCTAAGGTTGAAAATTCCAAAATTGGATTCCACGCCTTACACATTAATCAATGACATCAATTTGTCGTTGATTTGGAGAAGTAACATATTATAGACGTAACTACAGCAGGTGCATTGTTTCGAGAGAGAAAACAGTGATGAATATGTTAAATGGACGTACATGTAAGGAGCTTCTCTCTTAAGAGGTCCTTTATACTACAAGGACCTCTATGAACTCAATAAAAAATATTGTATAAATACAAAGTGATACTCAGTGAGAGTGTGTTTACATTATGGTAGAGCTGGCCCTTTCACATATGAACAGGATCATAGACTTACAACAATACATCATGTTTATTTGGTCCAAATGAACCTTTAAAACCAATACTGAGATGGTGGTGTCTGCAGAGCTGCAAGGAGGGTGCCTTCGGGGGAATCCCCCCCACTGGGGAAATTCCCACTGCTGGAGGATGCACTTTGGGGGTGGGGGGGGGGGGGATAAGAAAGCATGTTGTTATTGCACAAGATTAAAGTTAACCCGCACAGAATGCAGAAGTGGGAACTCACCTTCGTTTCAGTGGTGGAGGTATCTTTGTATCGATCCTGGGAGCGGTTGGCTCGTCCTTCTTCATCTGAAAGCAAAGAGGACACATGCAAAACGATAACTCAACATTAAAACAGGCGCCACGACGACCACCACGTGCACGTGTAGGACAAACAGTCACATGACCACATACAGGAAGGCCTGCGCGATTCAAGGCCACCGCAGAACGACGGAGAAACATCCCAGGGGGAAAAATACTTTAACAATGTCGGGGGCTACTTTTCAAGCTTGCTTGCATGAAAATTAACACTCTGTAACTTGTTTTGCATTGAACTCTATGCAAATTTTTGAGGGCTCTTTAATGACTTTCGGGGGCTCTTTTTGGCATTTCGGGGGCTACTTCGCCCCGAGCCCCCGTGTATTTTTTTCACTGAAACATCCTCACTTTATCTTGACACATGAACGAAACATGATGTTCCTTCAAGACTTGCTACACTACAATGATGTCACTCCAGGGCCATGTCTTATAAAGAGTTGCGATTGATCCGAATCAGTTGCAAGTCCGCCAATCAATCGTAAGTGTGCAGTCCCCTATCTCTAATGAACATAGTTGCGAATTGCGATTGATATCAATTGCAAATAAGTTGTGATTAATCGCAACTGTTGATAAGACGGGGCCCAGATCAACACTGCATTTCACCCAATATCATAAAACTGGCATTCAATTTCGAGAAAACTGGCCTTTACAAATATCAGGTGCATCCTCATTCGCCAAGATTCTTCCCGTAGAAATGAATACATTACATTACTCATTACTTTTTGTTGGTCATTTAGATATTTACACTAAAAATGACATAGGGTATGATTACTAGTAAACTTTTACTTATAATTTCCATCCAGAATCACTGTAGAAAACCTTGGTTGTCCTTGGTTGTTCAATATATTAACACAGATCACAATATCAAATTTGATTTGAAACACTGAATTTTACAAAGATTTGCAAATTTCAAAAAATTAAAATGTTTTGGACCTTCATACAGGCCTATAATGTACTCATTCACACCCAGGCACACATAAACACAACATTTAGTACATATAATACAGTGTTAATATACACACAATATATACACCCCTGTTTACAAATGGAGAAAGAAATCACTAGAATACAGATTCCATTAAAAAATCTTGCAGCATTTCCATTTTGGCATATTAAAATCATAACTGTTAACAACCATTTATAATTAAAGAATATTAAAGTTAAGACATTATCTACATGTAGGTACTGATTTAACCATAGAAATAAAACAGTAGTTGCTTATAATAAACTGTAAAGAAGACCATGCCCAGCTATTGACTTCCATGTATGGTTTTGCTGAGACGAAGGTTCTGATATCATTTCTATTTCACTTCTTTTCAATCCCATTTTCTTCTCATCTGCCAATGAAAACTGTCAATTTAATTAAAGTTGGTCTATCAAATGTTGTGAATGAAACCTGACTTTCAGGCAACACAGGTTTTAAGTCACATGAAAGTCATCAATGTTCTGATCCTTTATAAATTTGCACTTAGTACTTAGAAGAAAATTTGAAGATTTTTAATACCTCTTTCAAAATATCCCTTGCATCTCATAAAATGTTATCCTTACTCCTGTGTAAAGACAGAAGAAACACTGAAATGCCTCCTATGAGAGTTACACCACTGATTATACATTGAATCCTATATCATACACTCCTTCACGTTTAAGGCCGCAATTTTAATTTGCGAGTAAACATTGCGTCATCAATGTTTTCAGATACGCATGTATTGTAATTGTTGCGTCACTGCCTGCGCTGAGCGCTCACATCATTTTGAAATGGGCGCCATTTTAAATAGCGAGTACACGGTAAACAAATTGTGAGTAAACAACTTGTTTACTCGCAATCTAAAATGGCGCCCATGTCGGCGCATGCGCACTCTTGTTACCGTGAAAGGGTGTATTCTCCAGAAATCACATCACAACTCCAGAAGTCTGTGCATGTTAAGACAAGGAGGCACTACAGTGTACCTTCCACAATCAAAGACTTTTAGTAAAGCCGACTCCCCCATCGAAATAAAAACTTCAATGAATTTTTACACTTAGGGTTATGAGACATGAATTTCAGATCACTTGCCTCCTTTGAGGGATCAAGTACCCCCATTTCACACACATAAAGTTTCCACTATTCTACGTTTGCCAACGTTATGGGTTAGCAGTTTGAACGCAGTGGTCAGTTGACTGTGTCAGCAGGGCAGTCATACTTACCAACACAAACACAACACATAGATTGATTTTACGTTTCTGCCACAACGCTGCAGCTTTAGAACTTACTCAACCCAACTACGTTTCCTTTTTTTTCTTATAATGTTATCCCATAAAAAGACACATTCCCAAAACTTACACAAGAATTATAGACAATTCTTTGTTGTAGATATGTAATTACTCCCAATTGAATACCATTCCCCAAATAATCCTGTAGTAGTCCAAAATCGTCCAAACCTTTTGATGTAGATTTAAATTTGACTCTATAAAGAAATGATGCTCACATGAACATATATATATACACCAGACATGTTTACAAAAGTTTTGATACAAACATGTCAAACGCTGAAAAGATACATTTAACAGTCTGTGCTCCAAACCCGGTAAAATGGTTTGAAAAAGGTAGAAAAAAGAAACATGAGAAACATTCAAAATGAAAACATGAAGGACATTTCCAGATGACGCTTGAACAAGAGATATGAAAACATGACAAAATGGAGAAGATTTTTCATTAGAAATGTTCAAGGTGATTTGAAGATGCAGTGCTTTTCGCCCAATGTTACTAACCAGCCAAACAATTGGTCGGGCTAAACATGAATACTTCAAGCAAATCCAGTCTTTCTTTCAATAAAAAACATGACTGTGCTATGCACCACAAATGACCAAACAAAAAGAATTAAAAGAAGGGGAGAGAGGGAGACAGGGAGAGGGGGCACAAGGGGCGAGGGACGACAAACATGAGGGGGAGAAGCGCAAAATCAAAATAAAAGAACAAGGTCTTGTTATGAAGAAAGAGTGCAAACTGTTCTGTGAAAATCACAAAGAAACTGCAAAGTGTCTTGTTCATGCAAAGTTCAACTAAGGCTAAGTGCAGAAAAGAACATTGTCAGGTATCAAAATGTACAAATTAATATAAAATTCTAATACGAAGTATCACTTCATAATGTATCTTTGACAAAATTACAGGTTAAGTTTCACAATAGCCTATCTCCACTTTCTTTCAAAGGCACATACATGTAAATGTCAATCATAGAATAAACATAATGAAAAGAAAAAGAAAATACATGAATATAAATTCTCATATCTGTTCTAATGAATACAAATCTTACTTAAATTACCTGGAACATGACATAACATTCTTAATATACATCTTTTCATTTTGTTTCAAGTATCCTTGCTGCTGGCAACTCCCGGAGCTAAATTTTCATGCAGCATAACACATTTTGACCTTATGGGTAAAAGACTAACAGTACTAAACTCCCTTTTTTAAAGCCTTTATAGTACTGAAATGAAAATGGATTTTTTTTTTTTTTTAAATATAGCAAGTTTAGACATTCTGCTCCCGAGTACCAATATGTTTAATAAACTGTGATACACATTAGTTGAAAGAAAGGAATTCAAGTACTAGATATTATGTTTGGTTTTTGTTGTTGCAGAAATTCCAATTCTGGCCTTGCCTTAAAAGGGGGAATCTTGTTTTCTCGTCTGACTGATAATAGATAGATAGATAAATGGATTTTATGGATTTTTTATCATCATCTTTCCAACTGGTCAAATCTGATAGCCTTAATCGGGACCAATCTCTATATCATTCTGTAGGTCATTTGTTAATTTTCTTAATTTCCTCTGCGATACAAGACCACATTCTAACTGGTCAATTCTGATCCCTAATCACTTACACCCTATTTTACTTTTTCTTCATCTTCATTCTTCTTCAAGATAATCTGCCTTCTTCAATACTGAAGATTCTTGCAGATGCCGTATACTTGGCCTGATTGGGGTCACATAAGAGACATTTGGATTCTAACTGGTCCAATCTGATAGCCTTAATCGAGACCAACTCTATATCATTCTATAGATCATTTGTTCATTTTCTAAGTTTCCTCTGCGATACAATACCACATATCCCATTGTAATTAACAGCATTACATTTTCTATTATATTTTTGTTGAATTTTAATTCATTGATGTATTTGTTTTGTAAAGCTCTTTGATCAGTTGTAAATTGGATAAGGCACTATAAAAGAAACAATTTATTTTCTCAAATTGATGATTCTCTTGCTAGGGAATTAGCACTAGGTTCATTGGTGAAATCAAGCCCTAGTGACTTACACCCTGTTTCACAATTTTGGGTCTCATGAGAGACATTTGGATTCTAACTGGTCGAGTCTGATAGCCTTAATTGAGAACAAACTCTATATCATTATATAGGTCATTCGTTCATTTACTGAATTCCCCTGCGATACAATACCCCAGATCCCAAAGTGATAATTCACTTGCAAGTGTACAGTTTTTTTTTTATTGGTGAAATCAAGCCCCTAGTGACTTACACCCTCCTTTACGATTCCGGGTCACACAAGACACATGTAGGTCTACCCAGGACAGCTGATTAGTATGGTCCTAGGTACCCAGTCTTAGTTTCAGACCCTTCCCTTTTTCTTTTGATATTCAAATTTCCCCCAAAACTCTGACTATACTTCATTCATGAATTCATCAATACTCAAGAAATGTTAAAATTTGCCCCCTCAAAAATGTGTTTTTCTATAAATAGTACACATCTTGGAAGTTATTATTTTTTTTTATTTTCTTTGGGTGATAACTAGCCTGAAAGACAAGACTACATGAGGATACAGGAATGTCCATGTATACAAGGGTCTGATGGAGGATCTACAGTTGTTGGATTGGAATGTACATTGTATACATGTCTCATTACATAGGTTCTACTTCTTAGTTTTCAAATTCAGACCCATCTTAAAAACTATACTCTGGTCTAAAGTAACCAATATTTTCACAATTAAATTTCATGACTATTTTTCAAAACGCAATTTTATTCTATCATTAAGATATTTAAAAGCTCGATTTAATACAACAGAGCAATTTAAAATTCATATGAAAGAGATCCCCTCCCAACCTTCATGAGAAAAAAAAAAAAATCTGGTAGCTAACAGTCCCCATAAATGTATTATGAATTCCTCCAATGAATATTCATACTGGTGTAACATAGTTTAAATTATACAAACCTCTATCAATAAACTCTAACATTTTATGAGAATAATCTCATTTGCTAAATGAAAGTTTGTTGAATTAAACCTAATTGCATCAGGATGTACTCTTCTCAATATTAAAATTGGAAAGAAATATTTGTTACTTTCAGCATGAACAAATTTGAGTTTTCTTTTAAATTTCAATATTTACATCAACCTCTTTCTTTTTTCTTTTTTTTTTAAATGTTTTTTTTTTACTACTGAGCAAAAAATTCACTTCTTGGTCTGGGACAAAAGCTACAGTGACTCCTGCGGTATGGCTGCCAATTTGCAGATGAGTCAGGGATCGAGGAGAGATAATCTATCATGTGTTTTCTGAGTTTGTATAAGTGACAATGGAATGTTGCACAGAGAGAGGCTCGTTCCTCTCCCTGCATTTCTGGGCTGTAGCTTCTTCCCTTCATATCTTTCTATGCGGGTCGACATTTGAAATCACTTCATATCTTGATTCCCAGAAAATGATATTGCTTCCAAAATTCTTATCTTGTGATGTTTAAAATACATTGGTGTATTATAAATGTACACCGGTGATAAGACTGTACAGCCAGAATATAATGCCTTTCTTTTATAATCATGCCACCCAAAAAATCAATATGGCTGCCAGAATTCCCAAGTATAGCATTGATATCATCATCATATTCTTGGTAAATCTAACAATGATATTCTTACTAAATATATTCATGAAATGTCACATCGCTGCCATTATTCACAAGTAGGGCAGTAATATCATCGCCACCATCATATTAAACATAATCGCTACACCCCTCCCCCCACCCCAACACCTTGCAAGTGTATTTACATGGATGTTATCTTCGCGATAATACAATGTGTGAAGTCTAATTTCTCGAGAATAAGCAGAGTGTAGACAGGGCCCTTGTTGTAAGACAGCAATTCCTTGAAATAGCCTGGTAATAGCTGGTGCAATTAATGAACCATCGCTCTGGTGACATATGTCTATGTTAACATTCATCTTCTATTTATCTGTTGACAGATTTCAGTGAGAGGATGACCAGAGTCTGACCCCTATCCCCCCTCCCCCCCCTCCCCCCTCCCCGAAGAAAAAAAAAGAGAAATGCCTAGTGCAATCCTAGATCCTACTTTCCAAGAATTGACTGATCGAGTTATGTACACTGTAGTAGAGTGATGGTTTGTGGAAGACAGGATAAAGTTACGATACAGGGAACCAGAAAGAAGGAGCTCTTTCACTCAAGCTCTATCTCAATTTTTTTTTTAAATCCAATTATACTTAAGTCGGATCGACGAGGTTACACTAGATTGTAGCATGCCTTCTTATCAAAAGGATATGCTTTTAATACCAACAATAGGAGCCTAAAAATGAAGAGTATTTGACTAAATAGAAACTATGCTATTGCTTCCTCAAAGTTTCGTTTCCACATTTTTCCCCTAATCTGTTAAATGCAAAATATGTCATTCTATTGTTACTTTCTTAAACACAGAAAACGTTGCCCTTTTGTAACCTAAATTTCTGAGTGTGAACTTCGCTATAGCTCTTTCCAATACACGTATGAAATATAAACATGATCTACATACATGTACTTTGCACACCTATTATAGTAGAATTATTAACCAGTGCACATTTATAATCTTTAAAACATTTTCTTTTTTCCTTCACTGTAAGATAGAGTTCAACTATTTGAAGAACAAAAGCAATAAACATTCTTTCGCTTGTTAAAGGTCAGGACGCTGTTACCACCACTGCAGTATTCTATTACCACCAAAAACATTAAAATGACACAATTTAACTTCAACGCAAAAATAATTGAAATTTCATACCTTCACCACAAGTACCTGTGTAAAGGTTAAATATTCGGGCAGTTTGTCCAAAAATAATCTGAATTTGCTTGAATTTTAGAACTTTATTTCTATTCAGACATTCTTTCGCTTGTCGTAACTGAGTTGCAAATATATCGCACTTCAAAACATATTTTCTACATTTAACTTAATAAAGACAAATGATACATTTACCTCATAAATCACTAATGATGAAAAAGACATAAAGGTTGTTGTCCAAATACATCCAAATCTTGATTACCATTGTGTGCAATATCAATTCAATTCCAACATTCTTTGATATGTCTCTGTTTGTTGTTTTTACTTACTGATGCTTGTTTCTTTTTGAGTTCCTCGAGCCATTTGAGAATTTCTTCGTCTGCTAAATCGAATGCTGTGTGATTCTGGTTGGAGACGAGTAAAAGAAGACGATATGATAATTTCAAATGTGGGTGAAAGAAAAAAAAATAGCATTTTCCATTTCAAAATATTCTTTCTACATCAAAAGTAAATACTTGAGCATTTTCCCCATGCTCTATATCGAATGAGTGATCTTATAGGACCAATAGGAAAGAGAGAAAGGAGAATCATTTTAGATTTTGTTCAATGAAAAGGAATTCTAAATTATTGATGCTGCATTGTGTGTAAGTGTGCCCCCGCCCTCTTTTCTCAATGCAGGTTCAGTTCAGGGGAAAAAAAATCAGTTCCTTAGATTAGAATGTTAACTGGAGGCCCTCCGTGTGTAGGACAGTCACACTCTTTATTACAAATTTAAAGTAAGATGTTTGTAATTCATAGGTAAAATGATTTGCAATTTTAAAAGGAATTTTTAGACCTTACCCTTTCCTGTCTAGTTAATCCAAGTGTATCATCGGTCCCATGTGTCTAGATTTTTGTTGACACTTTTGGTTAACCAAAGCACACCCTGTGCTTAACCACTGCTACAGAATAAACCAAACTTTAACCATGACAACAAACCGCCCATCAAAACGGCGGTACCTTTGGAGTTCGGACATATGCTCCGTTGAGAACTGCTTCAGTAACAAATGCTCCTGTAATGGATTTTTCTTTTCTTTTCTTTTCCAGGCTGCGAAGAAAGCATGTGTATGCTTGCAAGTCAGCAACCATGGGACCAACGGCTTAAAGTCCTCTCCGAGGGACTTGGTAATAAAGAAAACACAAAAAGTGGTCTTTGTAGACAGGTTCCTTTAGTACATGATTCAATGAGAAACCATTTTCAAGGGAAACAAGAAATGTGGCCTTTGTAGACAGATGGTCACTAAAGCAGGTTTGACTGTAAATGCCTTACCAAAGGGCACTAGCGCATTGACTTCGCTTTAAACCTGGGACATCCTGGTTACTACGAGACTACTGCTCTACCACTGAGCCATCAAGCATCCATTTGTCAAAAGTATAGGGCTAGGGTCAGGGTTGCAATTGGGTTTTAGATTAGATTTAGGGTTAGATAGAGCATAGGGCTAGGGTTGAAGTTAAGAATTTGTTTCGTGCAGAAAATTCCTCTGGAGCAAGTGTCGCCGGAGCAGGTGTCAACCAACCTATACCTTTCCTTCCAAATTTTCCTTTGTCCGAAGGGCTATGCTTATGAAATCCTTGACACCACTTACTTCGTGAAGGTGGGCCTCAAACTTACTAATTTGTTTTTTGTGTCCATATCGCACATGGCTTTTACTAATACTTCACAGGCGTCTTTATGACCCCAATGCGACGACGCGTGGAGAGGCGTCCATCCGTCGTTATCTTTTGCGTTCACATCGACCCCGGCCTGTATAAGAAGTCTGAGGAGAAAATGGAACAGAGAGAGAGATGTAGAAATTAATCAATATGATTCAGAATGATAATACTATTTTAATAGAAAAAATAATAATAATAATAATATGTCTTGTTTACCCAAGGAAGCCTCATCAGTATTCATACTGTTTTCCCTGAGAGCCTTGCAATCATATCATTACCCTGGCTTCAACCGAGCTACCATGAAAAGGTGCTCAAGCATCAAAGGAATTTTTTCCTACCGGGTACCCACTTACATCACCTGGGTGAAGTGTGGCAACTACAGATTAATGCCTTGCCAAAGGACATTAGTTCTGCGGCAGGACTCATACCGGGAACCATGTGATCCACAGTCCGGTGACGTATTCACTAGACGACGACACATCTACATGCTTGGATCAAGAGTTTATATTTCTATTCAGTAGTAATCAGTATGATCATGAAAGATGTTGTTTAAAAGCCAACTCTTTCATTTTAATAAAAGTAGCAAAATCAGAGAAAAATTGTTTTTAAAATGTTGCCATTTTGAAGAAAAATGGCCATTAATCTCACCCTTTATTATTCCTTTCTTGAAATAGTAGGGATAAAGGGAACGCTGCCCCCATAGAGTATACATAAAGCTAATATAGTCTTGCTCCTAGACTCCTGGCAACACCCCTGTGCAAGGGCAGGTCTGAGAGCAATGACATGAGACTAAAAGACTACAAAGTGAGCATTACTTAGCACAAACAAGTTTTCTTGACCAAATATGCTCAACTTTTACCTTCTTTACCTTAGAGTGTTTGATGCCAGGAATTTGAGAAGGATACGTGTCTTTAGAAATAACTTGCATTCTTAAATTGGCAACATGTTTAAAGTAGATAATCACACAACATAAAGTGACATTATTTTTTATTTGTCCGACAGTTTCTGTTCATTTACAATCTTTTCAAAATATGACATTTGGTTGATTAGAAAAATGAAGCAATAAACAGAAATATAAGTGTTGCCAATTTTGGATGACAAACTGATCAACAAGCCTTGCTCGTAGACTGTCATAGGGACACCCATGTGCGGGGGGGGGGGGGGGGGGGGGGGAGGGGGGGTCGGGGGTCGGAGTCTTCACGGGATGACGTCAGAAGGACCACAAGGTGGAGATTACTTAGCACTTAGTCAAAGTTTTCTTGTTTTGTTTTTCCAGCATCCCCAGGCCCCCGCCCTATCAACAGAGATGACAGAAAGGCCGACTGCTGGGAGATCTCCCCGATCTAGCCGTCTGATCAAGGGAATGTACTGTAAAGGTTTATAGCCGTTTGGTCTACAGCTCATTCGTCTACTACCCGATTGGTCTTTTCCCATATGGGGCCAGTCACCACGAAATGAGTCCAGTGTTGCATTAGGTTCAATCGTAGTAATAGCGATGTATAGTGTGTATGTACTGAAAATTGACCCACCTACCACATTTAAGATTTTTCCAAAAATCAACTTATTAATGTCTTGTAGTTTATGTCCCCAGAGCTTAGGTCACGAAAATATCTCCTTCTAACATTTTTTGGCAAATAATATAGGCTATGTTATGCATCATTAACTTTACACCTAATTATCTAAAAACTGGGTAATCCCATTGTTTATAAAGTCCAATTAGGTTTTTGTTCATATTTCTGGATATAATTTATCAATTTTAATGTGTGACCCCTTAATTTAAAGCTTACTTAATGTAGATTCATATAATACTTAAAAACAGGAATAAAAATTTTGACCAACTGGACTCATTTCGTGGTGACAGGCCCCATATGGTCTTTACCCAGCGAGTCTTCTATCCACATGGACCAACAATCAATCGACCATTATTATTTATGATTAAATGATTATTAGACCACATGGGTAGTCAACAGAATGGGCATTACACAAACTGGAAATTAGACTCACTGGTAATAAGACCAAATGGGCTGTAGACTTCTTTGATATTAGACCAAATGACTATTAGCCTAAATGGTCATTAGACCAAATAATAAGTAGACAAAATAATGTTTGGACTATGTGGATGATAGACTGGCTAGTAGATGAACCGGTTGTAGACCATATGGGAATAGACTAATTGGTTTAATAGTAGACAAACTGGTTGTAGACCAAACAGCAATTAACCCTTTACATGCTACGTACTGATGTTGGCATAGCACTTCTCCAACCCATCAAGATGACTTTTCTTAGGGGTTGATTTCAATTTGTCATTTTCAAACTGACAATGTTGCCAATTATGCTTTCTTCCACATAGATTTCAAAGAATACATTTCTTACTCCTTCCACAAATATTTGCACTTTTAGCAGTACCACTTCTCCCACCCATTTGAGGATAATATTTTCCCCAGGGGATGGACGGAGTTTTCATCTTTAAATCTGCAATATTTTTCTTCCATTTCTATGTTCTTTTAAGAAAATGTCATACAGTATTCAGATTAAAGGAATGATCGCTTTGAACAACCACCATGTATACTTTTTCTCTCAACAGTCAAATGCATCGTCTTTTGCAAAGAAGCAATTTCGACATTCTTCTATCGGTATCCCCAATTTCTCTAAACAAAATACAGTGAAAATTGTGAGAATCATTTCTAATATATCATCTAAAACATTACCTGATACCTTTTGTAGCAAGCCAATTTTTGCAAGGGAAACAATGAAACGTCTGCGATTTTATTAACCAACGAATCCATCATATATATTACTATAAGGATTCGTCGGTTCATAATAACGACGACATATTTGTTGGCGGTATTATGAACCTGTTTATATTCGTCGGTTGCTTAAAACGCTGACGAATTGATACAATCGACCAAGTCTATGTTGCCAATTTTAAGATTTTGAGGCTTGGTTTCTTCTATGAGTGCAAGATAAGCTTTTCTTCAATTTTGTAGTCTCTCTCTCTCTAAGTGCCATATCGTTTGACTTTGGCGATCGTGCTGTTCCACAACCCTCAGTTCCTAGCCTTCTGTATTAGTACCACTCCCAGTTCTTTCACTCCTCTCTCTTCCAACAATTTCTGCAGACTGTCCATCCAAAGTATCCGCCTTCCTCCCCTACTCCTTCTTCCCACAATTTTCCCTGTCAAAGCAAGAATTTGTAGTACTGATTACTAATCATCTTGATAATAATCACAATGAATACTTACTCCATAACTTTGATATATCCCTTAGCTGAAGCGACATGGAGAGAGGTGGCACCTGTTTTTGGATGCCGCCTATCTGTGACTTTTTTGCTGTTGACCCATTGTTTGGCGTCTTCTAGCATCTTGTCATGCTCCTCTGTTCTTGCCTGATCTACGTCTAAATCTAAAGGAGGAAAAGAAAAACAGGAAAATACAAAATCTCAGATAAAAATGAAAATATATGACAGTGCATTGACATGACTTTACAAGGAATATTGATGCAGAGATGGAAAAAGGCAATTTGTTTTATGTAAATGGGCCATCTTTTGGTTCTAAGGGGAGATTTGAAACGGCTCTAGATAGTCTCATCTTGGTTGGCACATTGGATTTTAGGCAGGCTTTCCGATGGACTCAGAATTCCATCGTTGGTAGTAACATCTCGTGAACTTGGAAAAGACACTCAGTCTTTCTTGTTTCTGCCAGCTCGGGGATATAGAGCAGTAACAAATACTTTAAATATAGAGAATGGTCTCTCTCGGGTTCAAAGGAGGACTTGAGTAAGTTCTTGACAGTTAGTCTCATCTTGAATAGCACAGTGGATTTCAGTAGAGTCTTCGCAAGAGACTCTAGGTATAATTGTTGGTTAGGGTTAGAATGTCTTATGACTGCCCTTGGTAGATGCACTGTCTGCTCCGTTACCAAGGACAGGGGGATGTACATAAGGTACATGTACATAATGTCCTGTTTTATGTCAAAAAGCCCTCTTTTGGTTCAAAAAGGGGATTTTGTACAGTTCTTGTTACATGTACTTTGTACACTTCTTGTTACACATACTTTGTATCATTTTTGAGTGGCACCGTAGATTTCAGTAGAGCTTTCACAAAAATAGACACACAATTGAATTATTGGTGGTAATGTCTTGTGTCTTATGCAGGTGTCAATTGTATGACCCACCCTATGGACCCCGGGGAAGGTGCGTCATGGTTGGGTCATTTACCATCAAGGTGTGACTCAGGGTACCGTCATTTTACTCCTATGGTCAGTCACAATATTGACGGTGGGGTGTGTCGATGTCAGTCACTTTACATAGGTGCGTCACTGAATAAAGTACAGTGTATTCAAAATGACAGTCAAAATCAACAACTGGTGCGTCATAATTTTGACCGAGGTACCGTCATTGGTAGCCTGAAGTTCGTCATAGTTTTGCCGCATATGTGCGTCATGGTATAGTAAAATCCGACGCACATTAGACAAGTGACGCACCATCCCCGGGGTTCATGGGGTGGGTCATACAATTGACAGGTGCATTAGGGAGATACACTACATGTCTGCATTGTTGCCATGGATGTGGAGATGTAATGTTAGTGGCTTAGGCGTAAGAGAATATATACATGCCCTCTTTTGTGAAAAGGGGGATTCGGGACACTCACTGACAGCTCTTTCTTGCTGGTAAAGTGGATTTCAGAAGGGCTTTGGTTCATGCCTTTTGGAAAAGAGAGCCCACATTTAATTGTTGGTAGTAATGTCTTGTGTCCTTGGCAGAGACACTGTGTCTGTATTGTCGCCAGGGATGTGGAGATGTGATATTAGGGGCATAGGCGGATGAGAAAGTAGACATGCCCTCTCAATATGTGACAGCTCTTTCTGGAACAGTGGATTTCAAAAGGGCTTTGGCTTTTGCCTTTCAGAAAAGAGAGCCACGTTTAATTGTTGGTAGTAATGTCTTCTGTCCTTGGCAGAGACACTGTGTCTGCATTGTCGCCAGGGATGTGGAGATGTAATTAGGGGCATAGGAGGATGAGAATGTATCTATGGCTGTGGTACCCTCACGACTCGTTTACAGCTGCTCTACAAGGAATTCATCATGTGGAGTCAGCTAGGGAGCCAAGGGTCAAGCGTGATTGTCTTAAAGGGATGATACAACCCCAGGGATAAGACAGTCAGTTGGGAAGCGAAGGGTCAAGCAGGATTGTCTTAAAAGGATGATACAACCCAAGTGATGAGATGGTCAGTTAGGAACAAATGGTCAAGCACGATTGTCTTAAAGGGATGATACAGTCAGTTGGGAACCAAAGGGTTAAGCGCTATTGTCTTAAAGGGATGATACACCCCTATCAAAGAGATGGTCAGTTGGGAAGGAAAGGGTCAAGCGAGATTGTTTTAAAGGGATGATATAATGTAAGGGATGAGACAGTCAGTTGGGAAGCAAAGGGTCAAATGGGATTGTCTTAAAAGGATGATACAAGTCCAGCGAAGAGGCGGTCAATTGTTGATAATGATGATGAAAAAGCTAAAAGCCTATGTAACCATTTGTAATTCTAACTTTTTAAATTCAATGTGCACTATACAAAACTAAATATCAATGTCCTGCTGGCTCGATTCAGCAGCAAGATTGTTTGTTACAAAGTCTGCCAAACTGACCAATTATATCGTTTTGTGTAATTGCACAAAACTCATTGCATACCATATTATTGGCCAATATTCATAAAAGCGAATGAAGTGACTAAATAAGAACTTAAAACATTACTTAACTTGGCCCACTGACTGCAAGCCAAATGTCAACTTTCATTATAAGAGAGAATTAATATAATCCTTTAACAAAACAAAACACAATGAATAAAGTCACCAAATGGAAATGAGAAGTTAGTCTAATGACATGTTTCTCGAAAGGATTCAGTTACAGAAATAATGAAATTGTTTCAAAATTTCAACTTTCCATGCCATGAATGAGAAAAGTTAGTTTGCTCATTTTACATAATCTGACTATAAACCTCAACTAGATTTTGTTAAATCTTATAAATAACAAAATAACAATTAATGATGACAAACTTTGATAAAAATAACAAAATCGAAATAACTATGTTCTCAAATGCAAACATTCACGAGATACAAGTGCATTCCTATTCTTTTTCAGATTGACACCTTTGCAAAGTCACATCTTTGATCTGGCATTTTGCTATTTCTGTTACATTTATCTTGTGATTATATATATTTCATTTATATGGTGCATTATGTGAAAAGTTCAATGTACTTTACAATGTTGTCATCAATACCGCTGGCCACGAGACCGCAAGTGTGCACCATCTCCACTCCCTGGGGAGTATTCCTACCGATGTGCACTGTTCACATGCATGTATAGGTTTGATATCAAGTGAACTCAAACAACATAATGACAGTAACATAGTACAAAAGGGTGTCAAAAAGCCTGTCTCCATCAGCTCGAGTTTGCCAAATAACCCACTATTTTAACTATCCCGATCACAAATTAGCCAGTTAATTTGCAGTTAGCGAGATGATTGGTCAAGAAAATATACCAAAAAATCTAAGTCTTGTTTTCAAAATATCCCGCTGTTTTGGAAATAGCGGGCTAATTTGCGCCCGTCCGAGCTAGTTTGTGATTCATGAGCGTATCTACGGTCTGGTGAAGACGCAATTTTAAACTTCAGGATAATATCCAAGGTCTCAAAATAGGGCAAACTCGATCTGAATGAAGACAGGCCTACTGGAAATATTGACAAAGAATTGACAAATAGTTTGAGTGTGGCATAAACAATTGTTCATTATTAATTAGCAATACTGTACATGGGACTGAACTAAGTAAAAGCAATTTAAAATTAAGTGATCTTACCTTGTTTATCCATTTCATCTTGTAAAAATTCCTCCATGTCCTCCTCCTCTGCCAAATCCATCGGTAATTCCCCCTCATTATTGCATGCTACTAAGTCGGCCCCGTTTTCTATTAAATACCTGCACAGAAAAGGAAAAAGAAATGAGAAGTTTGTTTAATTACAATGAATTTAGTTTTTAATGAAAGTGTTTAAATGAACATAAATAATAATAATAATAATCTGGATTGAAATAGCGCTTAATACGGAATGCTGTCTCTAAGCACTTTATAGATATTATTACCCGGTCATAGGATTCATTCGCGCACAATGTGCACCATCTCCACTCCCTCTACTCCCATCAACCCCTCCACAAACAAGTGGCTCAAGGATAATGTAGGCATGAAATCAGAGAAACATATTTGTGTAGTAAAGCAAGAGTTTGAGAAATGGGAATCTCCCTTCACCGATTCAGAGACGGGCGATGGCATACAATGTGTACGACCCTCCTCCCCCGCCCCCTTGAATACACACCATCGTAAATGCAGGTGAATGGTGAACACAAATTTTCCTAATCACAGTGATTAACAGTTTTATACAATGCCTACTAAGATTCTTGCAACCTCATTGGTCAATTCTTGATCACATGACATGCGCTAAAAGTACCATTGAACGGTATCATTGACGCGGAGTGCAATTTAGTTTGATCCTTTCGCACCATTGCACTGTGACGTCACTAACGATACAAAGTATATGGTGAGCTAAGTGACGTCAGAGTGCAATGGTGCGAAAGGATCAAACGAAATTGCACTCCGCGTAACAATAAACATAAAGGTTGGTACGCGTGGAGCATGGTACGCGCATGGTTTGCTGCCTGCTTAATAGTGCGCGCTCACTATCAGCGATTTCATCAATTGAAAACAAAAAACTAAATTCGCTGAGATTTAGGCCTAGGAAAACTGTTTTAAGCCCGTTAATGTCCGAGGTGTTGTATAAAACAAATAGTGAATGGTCTTTATTCGTGCAATGGAACAATATTTGGCATTCGGTGAAAGATGAGACGCTCCATTCAACTCGGCTGCGCCTCGTTGAATATAGCGTCTCTTATCTTTCACCTCGCGCAAAATCTTGTACCATTGCACTCATGACCATTCACTATTTGTATAATATTGTTCACTTTAGAAATGAAATTGAATTTGATTTGATTGAACACTGTCAAGAGATTCACATACAACCATGTAAGAACAAGAGATGTGCATTTAGGCCTACAATACACACCAGGGACCTGTTTCACAAAGCCTTTTTTCAATGACAAATGACTAAAAATCAGTGACAAATCTGCTGATAACCAATCAGAAGCAAGGATTTCAGTAGCTTATAACAAAACTTTCATTTATCACTGATGACAAGTTTTGTGAAATGGGGCCCAGGACTTGCACTAATATTTGTATAATGCATTCAAACTCATATGTTCATGAATGAGAACAATTTTATAAAGAACCATGAAAGTCCCTCAATTGGCAACATAATGCGTAATTTAGAATTGCTATTTATGTGTACAAATTAGCATTTGTGTGTGTTAAATTGGGCCATTTTGTGTTAAATTGGGTCATTTTAAAGCACATTGGTTCATTGAATATATACATGTACATCTCTATTTTTAAACTAGGTAAGAATAGAAAATATGAATAAAAGTGCCAATTTGAGGCGAAAACCCTGATTATTTAGACCAAAAGAAAATTTGAACTACAATTTATGTGGTTATATACATGTAGGTCATCGTATTCACACAAAATGAATCACAAATATTGTACATGTATGCAACTGAGCGAAATGGGCAAGTTTCCAAAACACATCAATTTACACCACAGGTCTAGCCAAGAATTCCATGTGGTTTGGCCAAAATGACAACAACTGCTATGTAAACTTGAACATGAAAATTATTGTAAAAATTTTGAAAGATGATCTCATCAAAGGGTTATTTTCTACAAATTTGGCACAATCATCGACATGTAATTCGTATACCGTGATACACCTCATACATTACATGCACTTGTAGAAGAGCTGTGTACCATTTGTTTTTGTAATTTTTATGTTTATTCTTTTAAAATTAAAACAGGGTACACAGTAATAGGGTGGAGCTTCAGGGTGATTAGTTACTTGCACAAGAACTTTAAAGGCTTTTTGACATAATTAATATATTAACAGTAATCATACAAAAGCTTTTCTAATTTTATTTTATTACATAACTACTAAAGACAAATTCTTAAAAAAGAAGTAACCAACACGTTTCTCTACTCTGGCCGATATTTTCCATTTAGTACAATACTTGTTAGAGAAAAATTTAATAACTGGTTACATGTTTACATATACATAGAAAACCAAGTCATGATATGAAATTAATGTACAAATCTTAATTCATGACCATATATTTAATGACATATTCCATTAATCCATTTAATCCTTTGCAAGCTATCTGTATTTAAATAACACTTTCATCACCAAAAAAAAATGTTATAAAATAGTCCTAAAACACTAATCCTCTACGAAATTGAGCAGCAATTCATGTACATGTATGTTAAATTCATTATTAAAACAACCTTCAAGAAAATTTGTGGAAAATGTTAAGCAAGTAAAGTTTCTAGTGGTACATGTAGCTTGATAAGTTTTCTTTCATAAAATCATTACTCATTACTCTACAAATACATATTAGTGTACAAGTTTCATTTATTACTGTTACAATTGTACAGATACTGTCATTTACTGGAACTAAAGATTACTGGAACCAAGGGAAGTATTACAAAGGTACATGATTATCACAGAATGAGACTACATGCATACGACAGATACAATGTAGATAGCAGTAGTACAATGGCTGTAAACTTGGCCTTGGTATGGCTAGTTAGTACTGTAGGATACTGGCATTACAAGGTGTAGGTAAGGTTACAGGCATGTAATGGTGGATAGTTAGCCTGACAAGCTAGTAGATGGCCATATAATATTTCAATGATCGGATCATACATGCTGTCACTCCTCAACAGCCCCCCTACTCATCTATATTATACCAGCAAGGGGCTAGCCTTGTGTACCAGGCACATAACAGGCCTTGCTAGGCTCGCTTACAGTCACAGCAAAGAGATACTACAATCACAGCTACACATCAAAAGCTGTTCAACTGTGTGTGTAGAGCTATACATGTACAATACAACTTTTTTCCTACTTATGAAACTTTAATAACATTTTGCGAGAAGTTGAGATTCATAGAGTTTCATGCTGGAAAATATCAAGACTCGATGTAAATGTATACCAAAGGAATGGCGGCATTTGGGGAGAAAAAATAGCTGCACATAACATAATGTAGTACTACGTAAAATCACTTGTATGTGTGTTATAAGACACACATGCAGTATGTTCAAGTATGGTTTAGAACAGTTTGTGAACATGTGAACAAGCCCTTAATCTTTACAAGAAATAATTGCAATGAATGTACAAAAGTGTCTTATTTTCAACCAAATTCAGGACTTGCTACCAAGACTAATCATTTCAAATCATTCGTATTCGTATCATTTCAAATTCAAGGGTAAAATCTAACATTTAACATGAAATTAATATAATAATAATAATAATAATATTTAATTTTTATATAGCGCATAATACAAATGTCTCTAAGTGCTTTACAAATATGTAATTACAATAATTCAAACTACAAGTACATGAATGTATGAAGTATCCCTATAGCCTCTCAAATATGTTGCTACTGACAGAAGTAAACTGATACGCTTATTCCTTACAAAGAAAAATATAAGCATATCATGTTCATGTAGCCAGTTTTACATTAAAATAGTAGCTAGAATACCAGCACAAACAGGGATTATTAAATAGGGATTGGTATACACACAAAAAGAAATTACTCATGTTTCATCAAACAAATACTGTGAAAAGCAGCATGTCCTACATGTACATTGTCATCGACAATGGATTCTGAAGCCAAATAAATCACTTAACATGGATTTTGTGATATTTGGATATTGCTCTTTAGAATTAGAAGGAAAAAAGTAAACCCTAAAAATATGACATGCATTTCCTTGTCAGGAAGCTCCTTTTCTATGTTCAATCAAACTTTTGTCTCCAGATTTTACGAAAAGAAACTGGTACCATCCGGGAAGGGGTGTATTCCAGTAGTTAATGGGAGTTAATTTACCGTGACTCCATGAGCAACAAAATATTTCAAATCATAATTATGATTTCTTGTAATGTAATTCAAGACATATTGTTCACACAAATTAATTAGGTGTGACTAAATCATAATGCTAAAAGTGTAATAGTTGGTTGGTTGGTTGGTTGGTTTTACTCGACTGCTAAGAAAGCATGCAAAAGCTTGTATTAAAAAAATACATGTAAGCCACCAGGGGACCGACAACTTCAAGGTAATAATGCAACTAAAACGACTGACTCACATACTTTTTTGTAATCATTTCTTAATTTTCTATCATGTACATGTACATTTGTATGCCAGATTATAATCATTAAAGTGTTGGGAGCCCCAAAAATTGATGGCAAAATTTTGGTTAAATTGTATCATAATGTGAAACAGCATTTTTTTTTTAGACACATTTCTGCAAGGATTTTCAAAATAAATGTGTTTGAAGACAAATATTGATGAAAGAATACAAAATTTAGGTTTTCTGCATACAACAGGAAACCCAAATTTATATGTTATCTTTTATCAATATTTGTCTTCAAACAAATTTTTGAGGGGAAATCTTTGCAGAAGTGTATCTTACATTACATCCTCTTTCACCTTATGATACAATTTATGGCGAGTGAAATTTTGCCATAAAATATTTGGCAAATTTGGGGTTCCCAACACTTTAGAGGGGCTCTAACAATATCAACACACAACATATGAAAGTGTCTTTCGCCACTAACTTATTTTGTGAAGAAATATTCATGCAGATTTAATTAAAAGTTGGCAATATTCCCTGAAGTACAAAGTGTAAATAATGTAAATTATCAACAAAACTGGATGTCGAGTGAGCTGCTGATCTACTCAACTAGTTAAATTACTTTCAACTGACCCATGTTTATACTAGGTCTACAATGAAAATAAAGACAGTGCACACAATGATAACATGTTAGGAATCGTTTAAATACAGCATCCAAATTCACAATTAATTTTCCTTTTCACTGTAAAACCCCATGCACATAATGCTTAACATGTCAAGAATCATTTAAAATACAGCATCCAAATTAGTCAAATAACTTTCAAATCAACTATCCCATGTTTAAAGAGGTCTACAATTCAGAATAAAGACAGTGCACACAATGCTAACATGTTAAGAATCGTTTAAATACAGCATCCAATTTCAAAATTAATTTTCTTTTTCACTGTAAAACGTAAAACCCCTTCGGACATCGGCTTCCACTATACTAGTACTGCAAGAGCTCCCTCCCTCAACTGAAAATACCACAGCCCCAATCAATGTAAGATGTTCCTTGGCATCATTACCCTAAATTCCATCAATTTATCAATCAGATGAGTTTATGAGTTATGACACACCTCATACGTGCAGTCTTCAGATTGTGTACAACTACACCCTTATTTTATTCTCTCTCTTTTTTTTAAGTTACACTACAATGTAATTGTAAACCCTATGTAGAAAATAGGGGATCTCAACACAATTCAAATAGTCACACTCCCTTGATCTCTTATGTATTGGGGATTTGTTTGTTACACATAACAGTGCTTACTTATCACTGCATAAGCATTCAATACACAATACACACACACTTTACACACACCCAAGACTCCCCCTGTAATATACATACACAGCTAGGGCAGTACACTAGAATACTATCTTGTGTACATGTATGTGTCAGTGTACTATGTACTATAGACAGTGTGTAGGAAATGCAGGGGCATAGTTGGCATACCATAAGAGCTAGCATACAGTCATAGGGTAGCCTGTATGTAGGGGTTGTAACGCCAAGGGATGGTTGGTCCGCTATAGTAAATCCAACATTTATGTGATATAAACTTGTAGATCTATACATAGGATGAAAACTTTATTCCAAGTACCACTGGGTGTTATTGATGTAAACATTTGAAAATATAAACCTGGTTTGATCATAACTTTTATTTATGGAGTAGATCTATCACAATCAGGATTCAGGAATGAATTGAAATGGTGCATTGGTATTGTGCACTAGCTGTTACGCAAGTACATGTACGCCTGTACACTGAATACTGTTCATTTACATGTAGGCTGTAACTCCAGTATGATTAATGTTACGACTTACGAAACAGGTCAAAAGTACAATTTTACATGTAGACCAAGTTTCATATTTGTTTACATGAACATGAACTTTGAATAACTGTTTGTTTACCTCATAATTCAATATGCAATGTACTGCATGTACATTGTATGGAGGTATTGTAGGCTACTACACCAGAAATAATCGTCCAGGTGGGAAAATGTATTAAGTTAACTTCATGCAGTTAATCTACAATCAATTGATGATATTTTATAATTTTATGACAATAAGTCTATACTTCTATACTACCAAACACAGATAAACAAATTGTTTTGTATTTAGATTTCATGTGGTAATACTCTGTTCAAATAAATGTATGAGCTTCAACTATTACTTTGGAAAAGAGATTTTGAAGTTTAAATACACTCTAAATTAACACAAAAGTGACTTGTGAATAGACAACTCGACGCATCAGTGTGCAGTGTGCACTTGCATAAAATAGGGCCAACACAGAACCCAATACCAAGGCTTTGGTTCCAAATGCAGTTTTATGTCATTCTTTATTTTCTTGACATTCCATATAAATTCATTAGCCAATAGGATATATGGGGTAAAGGTTTTTTGTGGTTGATTTTATACATGCTAGCTGTTCACAAATTATTTCTTCAGGCGATTGGTACACTTTGAATAAAAATTCAAGCAACAACAAAAGTAATGAGGTACTGTACTTGGAAGGCTGTAATGAAAAGTCATCCATAAAATAACCATTGAGAAAATCAAATTGGGGGGGGGGGGCAAGTTCACCTCCGGATGACCGTATGATCTCGGGTCAATGAACTCTTTCAAGTTCTAAATAGCTTCCACCCATACACTCTGACCACAGCATCCCAAATTTTGCAAAACTGAAAAAACTGTAATACCAGAAAACATTTGCAATATAGAACTTTCCTGATTTATTATCAGCGGTCATTTCCAGAGGAAGAATTTTCTGTGACTGCCCCAAAATGAGTGTTGGAATGCAATTACAATTTAATTTGCAACATCAAATTTTCTGGAATCTAGACCTAGCAAATTTCACAACTTTTGAACACCAAAGTTTCTTGTTTATACTTTTAAAGTAATACAGTTGAGTGAAGATTTAAATGTCTTACTATGATCATTCAAACTTTTCTCTTTGGTTTAAAAAATAAGGTCTGATGATAGCTAGAAGTTGACTCTTTATGAAATATGAATATCTGGTAGCAAAGAGTATCTATTTTAAGTCGAGCCTATCGAACAGCATCTCAAAGGCATTTCACTTTCCAAAAAGTGAACTACTTCTAAACTTCACAAAATTTAACAGTTTTAACTTTAAAATAGTGTGCAGCGTCAACTTGCAAACATTTTCATAAATAGTGCCTGGAAAAAATAGGGGTTATATTTCATGACATATGAAGGCCTGGTAGCAAAGACTAGCTATGTCAGACAAGCCTGTCATCCTAGAGAGGTCAAGCTACATGTCAACTGTTGGCTGACTCCCCAACTATGCATCCATTTCCTCACACATAACCCTTCAGACAGGCACCAGCGCAATCATCCAGACAGTCCATGTAGTTTGCATGCACTAACCCTAGTCAGTCGTTGTGCCTCACAGTGTCTGAACGATGAGACTATGTCGATTGCAGAGTCTACTTCACACATAATGTACAGTGTGTAGGCTCTGTACTCCAGCCGCTACTGACACAGTCAGAGACTGACATAGCTAGCCTCTGCTCAAGACTTCATGGAATTGTGCTTAAGTGCCAAATAGGGAGTCTGTTTCTGCAGACTAGATTCTCGTAACCTTTAACCTCTCTTGTCCCAAATCTGTTCAGCCCTATTAGTTGGGTGCAGTAAAGGATTTGATGAAAAAATTAAATGAAAGTTTGTATCTTTTTGGTCGCATTGTCATTTACCATGTCTGGCCAGCACGTTGAGAACGTTGAGATCACAGAATGCTGGCCAGTTTTATGATGAGTAATGTACTTGCTTAGATAAAATGTAACTGAACAACATGCATCTGATAGTCCTGAGTAAACATGTACAAAACAAAAATTATAATACAAGCCTATACTGTAAATGTGCTCACATGCACAAGTAAATTTACATTACTTACAGTATGTGTACTTTACAAGCATCATAAGTACATTAGGCCTACTGCACATCAGTGTTTGAAAACATAATTCAAAATTTCAAAGGCAGCAGCACCAGTGTGAAAGCCATAATTTTTCATATCAGGAGTGCTACATTGACCAACAAAGTGAACATACACAAGTAGGCCCTCAAATAGAAATGCAGAAATGGAAACCATTTTTGTATCTATCCTCAATAGACAACCTACAATGTACATGTACATTAAGTTGTTCTGCTCTTTACAGAAATATAACAAGGGAAACGCTCTCGGCGGTCTCGCCTGCATAACGCAATTCAATATGATAAACCAGAACGTCAATGACATAGCGCTCATCCGCATCTTGCAACAACAAATATAGTAAATTTTATGTGGTACACTTTTGAACTGGTCAAAAAATAAAAATTTGATGCCCTGGAAGGGACATAATTTCATTTCATTTGCATAAAGTACCATAAATAATCAATGGAGCAAAATTTTAAAATTCTGTGTAAAAGTTTAGTGTTCCAAATTTAGCTCTACCAGATAAGGCAAACCAAATCAAAATCGGTCAAGAAATGAGGGAAAAGAAGCAATTTTTGTTATTTTTGGAATAAATTTGCATAAATTCCCATAATTAATTAATGGAGAACAATTTCAAAATTCTGTGTAGAAGTTAACTGTACCAAAGTTAGCTCTACGATATAAAGCAAACCAAATCAAAATCGGTCGAGAAATGAAGGAGAAGAAGCCTTTTTTGTGATTTCGAATAAATTTGCATAAATTAGCATAGATAATGAATTTCACGATTCTGTGTAGAAATTTTAAATCCCCCTCCTAGCCCTATCATATGAAACAATCAGAATCAAAATCGGTTGAAAAATAACGAAGAAGTATTTTGAAAATCTTGATGTTGATGCCACAACAAAGTCTAAGTTTGTTGACCTTAAATGACCTTTGACCTTAACTTAGTGACCTGAAATTCTACTCACATAATTGGGGATACTTGATAACCCTATAGTCCAAGTTTCATTGACTAAGAACTTATACTTTCAAAATTATATCAAAAATTCAAAAACTTAACCTTAGGTTAAGTTTTCTATGATGATGCTACAACATAGTCCAAGTCTGTTGACCTGAAATGACCTTTGACCTTGACTTTGTGATCTGAAATTCTACTCACATGATTGGGGATACTTGATTACCCTATAGTCAAAGTTTCATTGACTAAGAACTTATACTTTAAAAATTATATCAAAAATTCAAAAACTTAACCTTAGGTTAAGTTTTTGATGTTGACGCCGTCGCCGTCGCCGCCGCCGCCGTCGCCGCCGCCGCCGTCGCCGCCGCCGTCACCAGAAAAGCGGCGCCTATGTCTCGCTTTTTGCTACGCAGGCGAGACAAAAATGGGTTAGGTTCCATCCCCTCTTACATTGTACAAGGAGCTGGTTACATTCACTGTACTCTGTAATTTCATACGAAGATCTACATTTCAAAGGTGTATGTGCATACAGTATATCACCAAAAAAAGTATACCAAATTTTAGTAGATCCCATTAAAAAATTATAACTTGTGGACCACTAACCCCAAAAAGTGTATGTGGGGCCATGCAAACATTTTACATTGTACAAGCTAATGTAGACCAACTGTACAGTACGTACTATTTATAAGGACAACAGATGTACTATCAGCAGTCTATCCAAAAATATACCAGATAAAATAGCTCCTATAATAGCTAAATGATAGGCATACATTGTAATTTGGATTGTCCCAAAAATAAATCCTGTTAAGATAATCCTTGTGACTAACTTGTGACATTTACAGCTCGTCAGCTCTCCCTCTGTTGTTGCCTATCACTGTTGTATTTCTGTACTGACGGAGGGGGCAGGCAAGGTAAAGTTTCAAGTTATATTTGCCATGATAAAAAGTACAGTATGACTTGTCCATATACCTGTAGCTACAGAACTGCTGCATATGTCTAGCTACCTGATACCTCCGCAGGGAAAAAATTAATATTTCTTTTTCGGGGGCTCCTTTTCAAGCTTTCCTGCATGAAAATAACATTCTAAAATTTGTTTTGCATTGAACTCTATGCAAATTTACAGGGCTCTTTTCTGATTTTCGGGGGCTCTTTTGGGCATTCCAGGGGCTATTTCGCCCTGAGCCCCGGTGTATTTTTTTCACTGTACCTCCGTCATACAGCCAAAGTGACTACACACTGACCGATTTTGGGCCTTTCAGGGTCATTCTTAATTTGGACTGTTGTTAGTCTGGTGTTGGCTGATAATGTGACTGAGATATTATAAAAGATATTAATGACAGATCCTAGTAACAGATTTTGGGAGTAACAGATTTTGGGGGTGACATGCTTTCGAGAACTAGTAATTTCAATTGCTTTTGTCACCCCTAACCAGCAGATTGTATCCTTCTATCTCTCCGCTCCACTTTCCTAACACTGTTTGCATGTATTATGAAATTTCTTTGTATTATCTGATTGTTATACTCATTGTATGTTTTCTGATTGGTCAAATAAATAATAATAATAATAATAATAATAAAAAGCAACAGTCTATTATTTGTACACAAGAGATGGGAGACTGCAAACTTGCGATTGATTAGAGGACTTGCGATAGATTTGGATCAATCACAACTCTTTATACATGTAAGACTGGCCCAGGAGAAATTTATTTTTAGACCCTCTGTTGATACCTGATACTACCCTGTATTATTGTTGGTTCAAGTTTAAAGGCGCCGATCATTTAAATTTGAATAATGGTAGGAATTGATCGCTCCCTTTAAACGCAACTGCTGTGTGATAGACCCTGCCAATGTCACAGTTACACACAATTAGAATGGGAAAAGGATTACTGAGAGATTAAATGTAAGAGGATTATGGAGGGATTAAGGATGGGCTTAAATCAGGTTTTATTGTTAGAGGAGTATAGGACAGTTATATGGGGCTTTTCCATTTTGTTTAATGACCTGAATAGGGTCACCTTGAGAAAGAAAGGGATTATCAATACTCAGAAAGTTTCTGATGATCACCTAATAAAGTTATTGCACAGTCTGTTCTGTTTGATCTAATAATAAAGTTGCATATAAAATGTAAATTATTAAGCAGTTTGAAAAAATGTGACAAGGAGAGCAATTAGTCTTAAAAGCTGTGATCAATAGTTACAAATTTTGAAAAATTGTATGTGTTGGATGTTTGCAGCCTGCAGCTCCTATGTTTCCATCCCCACTTGCCATTCATGTAAAACAAATTAAATGTGGTAAATTGTTGTGGTTTAGTGGTTTACCACATTATATAATCATAACTTCCTACTGTACATGGTGCTTATATCCGTCATGCTGGGAAGTTCGTGGCACCTAGCCATTTGTAGCCAATCTGCCAAAGTAACTTGCACTTGAGCACAGGCTACCAGGTACCCATTTACACCTGGGTAGTGAGTGGCAAAAGTAGATTAATGTCCTGCCAAAGGACACTGGAGCTTGGCTGGGATTCAAAACCCATACCTTGTGAACTACAGTCCTCTTCAGACTACACAAAATTTATATGAAACTCATACAAAGAAAATGTTAACGTATAAAGAATCATTGCACGGTGTGAAAAGGGCGTACAGACTCTACAATGTATAGTTTTGAAGAGGTCAGTTGGCATGAAAGCTCGACCAATCTTAAACACGACAAGCATCACCCAGTTATACACGTTTTGTACAATACAACAACATTCAGACGAGAACAGGGACCTGTTTCACAAAGCCTTTTTTCAATGACAAATGACAAAAATCAGTGACAAATCTGCTGATAACCAATCAGAAGCAAGGGTTCTGAGAAACAAAAAACCGTCATTTGTCACTGATGACAAGTTTTGTGAAACAGGTCCCAGGACACCATTTCTTTATCAATGCTCAAACATGCATTTTTCTATCCGACGTTTTGCTATACAATGTTTATTCATACAACATTAAGACCAACAAAAAAATGGTAATTACAGTGTCCTTATCGTACAGCTTTATATACAATTTTCGAAAAGCCATACAATGAATTTTAATACTCTGAACAGGGAGGGGGGGGGGGGGGGGGTAGACAACTTTATCTCCAAATACGAATAAACAACTTACGTTGCAATATCTTCAAATCCACAAGAAGCCGCGGCATGGAGTGCGGTCCAGCCCTCGTTGTCCTGTGCTTCTATATCTGCCCCATGTTCCAACAGGTACTCCACCATGTCAATCTTCTCATCGATGACAGCCTGCAGAGAAGACAGAGAGAGAGAGGATCGTTGATGACATGACAATAATTATTTTATTACAAGCAATATACACTTCATTTTATTAATTGATTTCATATACCGGGTAATACAAAAATACAATACAGTCAAACCTGTCTATAGCGACCGCCCAAGGGAAACACAAAAAGTGGCCTTTGTAGACAGGTTCCTTTAGTACATGATTCAATGAGAAACTATTTTCAAGGGAAACAAATGTGGCCTTTGTAGACAGGTGGTCACTAAAGCAGGTTTGACTGTATATAACAAAATTGTGCTTGGGAAATTGCATTGTCCCTTTGTGCTTCAAGAGGGCATTTGGATACTATTCCCTAGTAGCTTTAGAAATGGCAGATGCTGCATACATGTAGTGCATTTCTACAAGGGCGTTAGTCCTGCCACATACTCATTTCATCACCTGGGTGAAAAGCAGCACTTGGAAAAAAATGCCTTGTCTGAGTAGACAAGGCAGCAGCAGCAGCAGTCAGAAATTTGATCCTCAATCTTTTGCTTTTGATTGATAATCAAATGAGTAAACCACTGTAACATCATTTGCATGTGGTGAAAGCCCACATATTCGAAGAACAAGTTTCTAATAACATTTGGGCAAAAACTTATCAACTGCTTATAAATGTACGGTACCTAATAAGAAGCCTCTTAAAATACTATCCCACATTTAAAATGGCATTTCAATATGAAAATTGTATGTGATCATGCAAAGAAAGGCAATGGAATCTCAAGATTACTTGCCCAAACTTTTTTCATTAGAAAACAAACTATCTGTTTAAAACAATGATTGCGAAAATTTACTTGGCTTGAGAAAGTCCACAGGAGTAGGTAGATGAAAGCTTCCCTACTAAAGTTAAAGGTTTGAAGAAGCTTAGACTAGATGTTGTGATGACCCCCAATCAATGAAAGTTTTCTGTTACTATTATGAGGGATCTCTGATACAACATCAGAGCAAAATAAGAACAATTGCTGGACAATTTTTCTTTTTAATAATTACAATATATGTTTTATCAAGTTGCATCTGCCTGTTTGAGAAATTAATGTCAAAGTTAAACTTGCCCAGGCTTCTGATAAGTTCTTTAGTAAAATCATTAGACCTAAAAACCATGGATGGTGATTTGCTTACAGTTCGTGATTAATCTTGCATTTGAGGTGTACAGAGTATGTTACATGCATGTCTCATGTTAGATAATCAGACAATGTTAGCCCCATCCCCTGCTGGCCTAATTATGTCATAACAGGGGAAGGGTGACATTAATACCACTCTGCAAGTAAACAGGGTATTAAACTTGAACAGATGTAATGAATCCATGTTGGTAATGCCCCTACCCAGTGGTAACAAGAGTAAGGGATTACGTCAGTGTTGCCCTAACACGAGTACGGGTAATGGCCCGACCTTTTTTCTTCCTACCGTGTTCATACCAAGGTTCTGACTGGGGTTAAATCTTGGCTACGACCCTGGTAAACTTTTGGTATGAAATGTGACTGGAGTAAAAACAAGTGTAACACACAAATGGGGAAGGTTTCTGTATGAAAGCTCCAGAAAAAGCTAACAGGGTCAAAATAAAAAGACAAGACTTGAAGAGATATATCTACAACGCAATCTGTAAGAATATCTACCTGAAAGTTAGACTGGGCATCATTTCACGAAACCATCATATTAAAGTACAAGTCGCCTACATCCCATTGAAACACTTGTTAAATCTAATACGCATTAATTCTAATGGGTTGTAGGCAAACTGACAAGTACAAATATAAGCCAGTTTCGTGAAACACTGCCCTTGGTGTTGCCAAAGGCTTTAATAGTATGAACAGGGTTTCAATGAGCAAACTATTATGATGAACCCTAAATTGTACCCTACATTTACATGTCAGGCAACATGCTATATGATGAACACATGTTCTGTACATGAACATTGTCCTTGTGGAGGTACTCTCCTTGGGGGTTGATACTGTAAATCTAGAAACATTTATACCATTAAATTTTCAGCTTCATGAGCTGTAAATGACATGAAATTTCCACAGGCAGTACATACATGTAATGTAAATTGCAAAATAAATCTGTATTTTGTCAGCTGTGTTTTTATTCTTTTGAAGCATGACAATTTCACAAATCTAAACCATTGGCGAAATTCCAAACAGTTCATGCATGCTGAAGTTTCTGGTTTTTATAGTAAGTTATAAACTACAATCATAAGCTATATTTGTTATGAATATTAAAAAAGCAATGGTGAACATGTAAATGTCCCTATTGCCTCAGTAATACGGACTGGAAGAAATAAGTAATTGGGGTGCATGTACAACGTAAGGCCTACATTTTTTTAAATATTGGGGTATTACACATACCGGTACATGTACACTGTACAGCTTACACGGTGTAATGTACAACACAGGGACAACATGTACATTCTTTAATGTAGTGGGGTAACATACAAGGTGTACTGTACATATACTGCACTTGAACAATCTGGGCCCACATTTGCAATATATTAGAATGACGTACAGTGTACGTTGGAGGTTGTCCTTGAGACGAGACTAGCTGCATACCACATGCCTGCATCAGTGGGATGTTCCCTAACCCAAGCAATGCAAGTCTGCATACTGAGCATTCCAACCGCACCACAACTATCTACTAACTCCACATTCATTCACTCACTCTGACTAGAGCTCCCTTTTATCATAATTTACTGTGGTCCCTCTGGACAAATCAAATGTTTAAGACACCCTGACCCCCTCCCAGACAAATACTAAAAATCAAGGTACCTAACCACTCCCCCCCCCCCCCCCCCCCCCGAAATTGTTTTAAATATATTTACCACAACTATCTACTAACTCCACATTCATTAAGTCACTCTAGAGCTCCCTTTTATCATAATTTGCTGTGGTCCCCACTGTCCCTCTGGACAAATCGAATGTTCGAGACACCCTGACCCCTCCCAGACAGACACAAAAAATCAAGGCACCTAACCACCCCCCCCCCCCCCCCCCCATTTTAAAAAATATATTTACAACTAAACTCCACATTCATTCCCTCACTCACTCTGGAGCTCCCTTTTATCATTATTTGCTGTGGTCCCTGTGGACAAATCAAATGTTCAAGACATCCCCTCCCCCTCCAGACACACACAAAAACACAAAAAATCAAGGCACCAGCCCCCTGCCCCCAGAAAAAAATGTTCATAATTATTTACCACAAATATCTACTAAAAGTACTACATGACACTCCACATCATTCACTCTCTCTATCCCTTTTATCACAACTTACTGTAGTCCTCTTGGCAAATCAAATATTCAAGACACCTCCCCCCCCAACCCAGGGAACAAAAAGGATTTTTAAACAGGATCTCAAAAAAATTGTGATTTTGAAAACAGAAAGCATTCTTTCATTATTTTTGTGGAAGGCCTGGACCCGTTGCACAAAACTTACCATTGATGGTAACTTTGCCATCAATGGTAACTATCATGGAAACCTTGATTTTGATTGGCTGTTGGTTGTTGCCATTGACAGCAAAGTTACTGTCAATTGTAAGTTTTATGCATGGGACCCAGGACCATAACATTTTAATATCTGTGTATAAGGATGAAGAAAATCAGTTACAAGTCATAATCAAAAGAATTGTTTAAAATGTAAATATACCGTACTATATTAAATGGACATTGCTTGGACATTTATTGAGAGATCCCTCTATAAATAGTTTAATCTGCTGCAATGCAAATGTTTTATCAATCAAAATCCCCAACCCGCTGATCAACAAACAACAAAAGTAGTTCTGTTTACCACTTGTGTTAGTTGCTGCCTAAGTCCACTCATCGTTTATTTAGACATTGCGTTTTTTTCCCCAAAGGCAAATCGGAGATGTAGAATTTAAATAAGAAGTGTAAATAATGATGATGAAAGATTGTCATTCGCGCCCCTGGGTTTATTTTTCCCCTGTTAAGTTGCATGCTCTCTGTCTCTCTCCCTCTCCCTCTCTCTCTCTCTCTCTCTCTCTCTCTCTCTCTCTCTCTCTCTCTCTCTCCCTCTATCTCTCTCTTTCTCTGAATGATGTCATATATATGTACTTGTAACTGTACCATACATACTGTAGGTACTGGTTCCTCTAATCTATGTATTACTTACTGTGAGGCTGCAGGCTACAGGTACAGCAAGGCTAGACAGGACACTTGTTACTTTAATATCCATAAGGAATGCATGTGGATTTACACATTTTGAAGCCAGATAAAATATAAATACTTTATCAATCTAGATTACTACTGCAGTTGTGAAATATGATAGTGTAGGGGCTACACGTACAGGGGGGGTGTTTCACAAAGATCCTAAGTAGAACTTATCTCCAAGTTGGACTTAACAATTATGGAAAGCCATTAGAATCATTGAAAATAATTTTTAAAAGTTATGTTAAAAGGCATAAAATGATGATTCAAATCATTGATATTGTCTATTATCAAGGAGATTTCGTGTTCTTGGTGTGGACTTTATGAAAAGTCTAAAATACTTGAATTTTTGCTTTTGAATATATTTTATTTTGAAGGCTACAAATGGCTCTCCATAATATTTAGGTCCAACTTAGAGTTAAGTTCGACTTGGGATCTTTGTGAAACACCCCCCCCCCCCCCCCCCCCCCCCCCCCCGTCCCCCCTCTGTACATGTACATGTATGTTAGCCCTTGGTGGATTCAAATCAATAACAGAGTACAACATAAGAAAATTTGAATTGTTTACATTGAATGTTGTTGACTATGTTACTAAGTATCAGACTCATTGTAGATAGAAGGTAGGGACCAACTTATTTGTGATTGATATCAATCGCAACTACAGGTGTATGTACATTTAAGAGATAGGAGACTGCAAACTTGCGATTGATTAGAGGACTTGCGATAGATTTGGATCAATCACAACTCTTTATAAGACAGGGCCCAGGACCTTGGCCTCCACAAACAACTTTTCACAAAGGTTTGGATGAAAGCTCATTAAGGTCTGTACGTCTGTGCGGGCCCCCCATTGCCAAAATCATTCAGGAGGGACCACTTTTAATGTTATAATTACAAATTACATGATACATATTTAAACAATATACATGTACAAAGTTATAATTCGTTTAGTTCGACAAGATGTTTACATTTAGGACCAGCCCTGTAGTCTGTGCTAAAGGTCAAATTATCATTACTAATGATGATGGGATGCTAATAAATGATAATAATAATAATAATAATAATAAAGATTGATTTATTAAGCCGTAATAAACATGAAGTGCTCCTTTTCTCTTGTTCACCTCTTACTTCTACTTATACATGTATGATAGTGTATGAGGGGGGAAATTTCACAAAGTAAAGTTCTCAGAAAACTAGGAAAATCACCCATTCACATTGATTATATTCTGAAGAATGTCAATAACTGACAGTTAGAGAGAAAGAGAGAGAGAGAGCTTGTATCAGATTTAATATATCGTGTGTACATGTACATGATGGTATAATGAAGTTCAAAGGTCAATGAACTCATTAGGAGGTACATTATGACCCCGTAACCTTTTCCTAATAGATCTCGACCAGTGCACCCATTTAAATACCCTAAGAATGTGTGACCCTTTACAATGCTCACTTAGAGGTTTGGAAAGGCAGCTTCTGGGCCTGGGAAATTCTTCATGGAGAATTATTCATGTTTTTGCAGAAGTCCCTAGAACATCTCCAATCATTATCAGGGTGGTCCACAAATAACAGTGAATGTAAAATTGTAACACGGAAGGACTATGAATTGATGTATACAAAGCAAGGAGTCCTTTGAGGCCTGGGGGTTTTCATAAAGCTGTTCGTATAGCTATGCATGACTTTAAAACGATTATATAAAAAGCGAAATGGGAAGCTCAATCATTATTAACTGTATCAACTAAAGTTGAACTGTGCAGATGTAGGTTAACATTCTTATTATAACAAACATTTGTAATGCAAAGTATATTTTTTGCCATAATTTAATTGAGGTTATTGGAAATATCAGAAGAAACTTTAGGCATCCTATCTGGCACTTCATAAGTCGTTCGTAAAGTCATGCGTAACTTTAGGAACAGCTTTATGAAACACCCCCAGGATCTAGGGTTTGCTTAAGGGCTCTAAGATTATCAGCTGCACTCTGGTGCAATCTGATCCATATTATGAAAAACTTAAAACATATTTTATGAATAATTTTGGTTGAAAATTAATATTGACCTGTTGCTGATTTCCAAACTTGTACAATCAAAATTCAAACCAGACGCTATTACATGACTCAACCTCTTGTGATCGCGGGCCACCCTGTACCATTTCCCCCACTGTCCCACTACTATTTGCCAACATAGCATTTGACTGGAAAGTCTGGTATTATTAATACTGAACTTAAACTGGACATTAGCAGAGGGTCCTATATCCAGGGTAGTGCTGTAACATCACGGATATCTCCAATTCCGTTTAACCGCCAGTCAAAACCGGACGGTTTTCGGTTAAACGATTTATTTATAAAAAAAAAAAAAAAAAAAAAAAACGATTTTTTTTTTTTTTTTTTTTTTTTTTTTTTTTTTTTTTTTCTTCACCGACTCTGTCGGTAGCAAGCCAGGTCCGTGTGAAAAAGCGGGAAGGAATTTCATTTGTGCTTGTGTACTTGTCATAAATAATAGTAACAATGTCGATTTTAGAGGAATGTGTAAGATCATTAATGTAAAGTAAAAACAGTGGAGGACCTAGGATAGAACCTTGTGGTAGGCCATGTGTTCAAGTTGGATGAATTATTATTATAAATTACATATTGAGATCTATTACAAAGATTACTTTCAAACCAAGATGACAGACAAATTGGAGTGTTGTTCTAGTTTCAGAGTGGTGAGTCAACACACAGATTACTGAGCTGGGAGACATTGCGAGGCATAGTGCCAGGTGTAGGGGCATAAATCGAAACTTTAAAAAAAAATATATTTAAAAAAAAAAAAAAAAAAAAAAAAAAAAAAAAAAAAAAAAAAAAAACGGGTAAACGAAACCATCCAATTGAAAACGGAATCCGCCATGGGCGGTCGGATACCGGACGGTTAAACGTTTGACTACAGCACTAATCCAGGGGCCCACATAACTTTTTGGAAGAGGTGCACATCCAACTGTTCAGAGTCTGTATGCATGAGCCTTTTAATATAATTTAAAATTGGGGGGGGGGGGGGGGTTGCAATTAGTAGATATTTGGCCTCTATTTGTCCTCAGGCACCCACATATACTAGTATCAAGCCCTGTTTTACCTAAGTAAAGGGTTACAGACCCTAATATTCCAATGAAATAGGGGACCTGGTACTCAAAGTATTTTGCTGCTGTCCTGAACTGCCCCCCCCCCCCCCCCCACCTCCCCCTGGTATAAGGTGTCAGTGTAGAGATCTGTATTTAGAAAGATATTAAATCATGCAAAATTGCTAATCTATTTCTTGCCTTCAGAAAACTGTTAACCTTTTAGTTTTATTACATCAGTTTTAGCCTTTGTCCTAATGAGCTATAGCTATTACAAGTTTAACATGCAAAGTGTACAGTATCAATGAAAATGTATTTAAAAAAAAGGTAATGCATGACTCCTGTAGAGGTGAAGTTCAATAGAGCCCCTCCCTTTCTGGGAGACTACACGATTACACGATTACAGATATTATTATATAACAGAACAAAGATATATTACTTTGAAAGAAATGTAACAAGTAGAAGAGAGTGATTAAAATATTCAATAAAGATTAAAGGAACGTCATCAATGATCAATCAATGTCACAATCATTAATGTCAATCATGATCATTTATTTCAAAAAGAAAGATCAAAATTCAAGTAAAGCAAAGGACAAATAAATAGTCTACAGAATTTTGAAGGCAACACATAAAAGACATGATTTTCTTTTTAAATACTGAAGGGGGTGGGTGTACATTAAGAAACCAGTGACAGTGTGAATGAGGTCAGTATGCATGAGACCAGTGGTAGTGGCAATCAACACATTGACAACAAGGGTGTTCACACTGACTGACTGTAGCAGGCAACAGTTGAAAACATTGAGCTGGTTTGCAGTGGATCCTTCTCAAATATCATATTGTCACGGTACATTCAGCCTAGGACACACATCGTAAGAAGACTACAAATCTGTCATACGATCCCTAGCAGTCTCCAGTGACGTGTGGGCCAAATTAAAGGGCAAACAACTATGAACTACACGCACAACATACCTGATGCAGAGCAGTCAAGCCATCGATATTAGCATAATTTATGTTCGCTCCTCTCTTTATAAGAGATTGGATCTCATCCAAATCCTCGCTTGCACAGGCCGCTAGAAACACACATCCTGCCGCAAATTTCACTTTAGCTTTCTTTGCATTTCTTTCAGCCGCTTCTCTATCAAATTCCGAATCTTTCCAGCGTTGAAGTTGTTCATGGCGGCGCATAAGCGCCGATTTCGGCTTCCCACCGGCGGAGCTAACCTCACCGTCCGCCATCTTTGCTAGCCGCTACCTCACCCGTTCCCAGCATGCATTTCGCGAACTCGAGCTCGGGTATTTCGGATCGGGCGCAGACGTACGGCAATCCAGGCAGAGAGACAGGGACGGAGAGAGATAGGCGATGATGATGAAGAAAGATGCACCAATACAGAGGGACTCCCTTTCGATCCAAGGGGGCTGAGGTTGTCATGGGAAAGTGTGACGTAATTTTCTATTTTGGATGGTTCAGCCTTCCAACTTCCCTCCCTCCTCTGAGAAGCGCAGCCAATCAAAGTGAAATGAGTCCACCTGAGCTTGGGTACTAGATGCTCCGAGCATCCCCAAGGCACCGAGTCCCTGAAACTCAACTCTCTTCCTTTTTCTTATCCAGCTGGGCCTCTTGTAGACAGAAGAGTTGGAAGGAAGTGTCACACACCATAAAATAAACGAACTTGATCTTTAATCAGTCGGGATGGCATAAAATGCGTGTTCGCATTTTTAATCTTCAGTTTTAATAGACAGGAGTGACGGGAAGGATGGCAAAACAACTTTTTATCAATTTTAAATCATTGAAAGATCTCATAAATCCTTACTAATAATAACTTTGTATCAAACTTGAGTGATATAAAAAAAAGACAAACAATTTCCTTTGAACATACATTATTCACACCAATTTGCTTTTTGAAAACATTTTTCGTCAATCAGTTCAGAAAAACTCGAACTTGAAATGGCTTTTGATAACATGAAAAAAATCATGGAACCTCTTGTTATCTCATGAAACTGAAAGGGGGCCTTAGAAGCTTGTTTTTTAAAGAACACATTGCATGAAAGTGCTCAAAACTTCATTCGCAAAGAGGCGGGGGCGCCATTTTCGCGCTTGTTATTTATTTATTTATAATTAGAATTTGTACCAGCTTTCTGGTGGGGTTTGGGGCAGATTTTGGAGGGGGGATGGTGGTGGTTGAGGGAAGAGCTTACACATGAGCGCCATGGGCCATATTTGGGTGGCCATGTATTCACATGGTCGACTGCTTGCAGTGCAGACCTACCGGTCACCTGCCTGCCTCTCATTCCATGCCCTTATTTAGTGAAGGTATTCCCTCGACTGACGTCATTTTACGTCCCGAAACACAAGAGGGCGCTCTATCTCTTTCCCAACCGTGCAGCGAGTCGGAAAATTATATCATCGAGCTTTTGCGAAATGGGGCTGTCAGATAGAGTTGGATTGTAGGCGAGAAGCTATGGGGAGCATATAGTCTGAGTCTGGAACTAATCAATGAGACACTGATGGAACTGATATTGTTCCGATAGCGAAATGGAAACAGAAGAAGGGGGTAGGGGACAGGGGGTGGTAGTTTGTCAGAGATCCTGCGGAGAAGTCGATTAATAATAACATCAAACTTTGCATAAGGCCCACCTTATGTCTCCTCCCCACTTCTTGATCTCAACAAATCATTCCCTCCCTACCCCCTCCCCTGCGTTAACCCATCTCCTGTTTATGCCGCTGATAATAAGTTTCTCCAGGGTACCGCAGAAAACCGAAGGTTGTCTTTCGAGAGCCCTTGAGTTGAAAGTTTCAGACGCAGAAGCGCATGATCAGCTAACGAGTAGATTATGAATGACTCGGTCGGTCTTTTGAGGGGGAAAAAGATAAGAAATGAAAAGAAAGGAAAGAACAAGAAGAACAAGAAGAAAGTAAAAGAAAAAAGAGAAAAGAAAAGAAAAGAAAAAGAAAACTAAACAAAAAGAAAAGACTATAGAAAAAACAAACCGAGAAAAATAAAGAAAAAAGAACAGAAAAGAAAAGAACAGAAAAAGAACAAAACAGAAAAGAAATGAAAGGAGGAGAAAATAAAAAGACATAGAGAGCAAGAAAAATATAGATATAGAAAATAAATTATTTTACAATTCCTTCTGAAGTATTGTTCCTATAATACAATAGTTAGAAAATAGAAAAGACGTGTTGGGAGCAGATAAAAAAAAGAAGCTGAACGATAAAGATTTCCTTTTATATACATAGAGGTCTTCTTAATATCAAATTATAACCAAAAGGCCAAAAGATGTAAAGGATCTATTAAATGTAAAATAGTCAAAATTGAATTTTTTGAAGTGTAAGTAAATCTGTAGTGAGAAAATGACAAATTTAAAACTTTAAGTCATTAGCAAACCTTGTCATTAAATCAAGAAAACCAAAAAAGCACATTTTTTGTTGAGGTGATTCAAAATTAGTTAAATGTTTAACCTACTAAAGGAAAAGTCCAGCCTGATATTAAATTGGTTTAAATAGAAGCAGCAAGATGAGAGAAAGTGATCAGTGAAAGTTTGAACGACCAATCAAACATAAATCGGCAACTCTGTAAACGCCTTATTTTTCGAGGTCCCCTCCCATTTGCCCTGTACTTAAACAATAATAATAATAATAGTGGGTTCTTGTATAGCGCTCATGTCAGTCAGATTTGACCCTCCTGGCGCTCCCGAACAGGGGCAATTTTTTAATTTTCCCTCAAGAAAATGTTCAATCACTTTTCATTCACCCTAAATAAAGTTATGACAAATGTGTTTTTATACAACCCCTATATGAAACAAATAAAATGAAAATTTCATTTTTTTCCTTTCTTCTGTACAGAGCAAATTGGAGAGGAGCTTGCAGGATTAGGTCACAATATTGTTAATGTGTGTTTCACCAATGACAACTTCAAACATTCATAACTTTCCTATTTTGCTCAAACTTTCACTAATCTGTTTCTCTCATTTTGTAATGCTTTTATTGATACCAGCTAATTGTCAGGGGACTTCCCTTATAGCTTTAACGCGCTATGACGCAACATCCATTGAAGCAATGGGGTAGCTCTGAGAGGTACATCACCATCGAAAGAGAAGAAGAAGGAGGAAGAGGAGGAAGAAAATAATGTTCAACCAATTAACGCGCTATATGACGCAATTAGGTCCATTGAATTGAAGCAATGGGGTAGCTCCGAGGGATACATCACCATCGAAGGAGAAGCCATGAAGAGAAGGAAGAGGAGAAAATTGAAGGAAAAAAAAGAAGGAAAAAAAGAAGAAGAATTGATTTGATTTGATGTTTATTTATTCCATATAAATCAAAAAATGTACATTTACAATCTTGCAACTTTAAATGTATGAACATTGACAAGGTATACTTGGAGAATAGGGGCCGTCTGAAGCATAAGCTTGGCATAACCTTGACGTGACGAAGATGAAGAAGAAGAAGTAGAAGAAGAGGGGTATTTGATGAGGCGATGAAGGAGGAGAAAAGTAAGAATGAGAAAAAAGAGATCGAAGGAGAACTCACACCTAGCCTTGGGGTGGCCTTTCTAATCATATTTTACTAAATGACGTCATAATTATATAAATGTAAAGTTTTATCCGGTTTTTTAAAATAAATTTATGTTCGTATATGTTTTAGAGATAACGGTTTCATGCGAAAATAAAATTCCTATTCTTTCATGCTTGTATAGTGTCACTCGCAAACACAGACTGCATTTCCCAAATTCTAACTTTACATAGACTCGAACAATGAAGTCAAGGGTGCAACAGGTTCTCAAAAGTGGGGGTTGGCGGCAGTTTCCGAGGGAGCAGCGGATCTTCACTGCTGCCCCCCCCCCCCTCCCACGGAAAGTGCTTTACAATTGTTTAGGGTGTCAACAATTAGGCATTCAAATGTATTTTGAATTATAAAAGAAAAAAAACGGAATGGGAGGAGGAATGCTGAGATGCCGCCATTATAGAGAGTGTGGGACGTGTCAGCTTTTGAAACCATGATATATCAGGGGACAATCAGATGAGGAATAGACTTTTGGTTGCCACGCATTGACTGCAGAGGGAGCCACAATCGAAAATGAAACACGAGATATGAAATCTCGGTCGAGACTCAAGATCCTGTCCAAAGTTGAACAATTTCGCACTCAAGATAAAAAAGAAAAAGAAAGTTGAATCAAGGAGAATACTGTCAATTTGCTAAAATGATTTTTAAAATATTGAATAAAGTCCTTTTCGCAAGCTGCAACATAAAATATGCGATATTATCACCCAAATTATTTTGACATTTAGCGACGGAACGTAACTTTTTTTAAAGAGAGAAATATATATATATATATAAATATAAAGAGAGGGCGAGAAAGAGGGAGAGAGGGAGAGAGAGAGAGAGAGAGAGAGAGAGAGAGAGAGAGAGAGGGGGAGGGAGAAAGAAAGAGGGGGATGGGAGGACTATAATATGGGATCAAATATGGGATTAAAGTAGGGGTAATCTTATTTCGGGATGGGGGCTTAATTCATCACTTGAGAGGCAAATTTTACCAGTTCCTATACGAGGGGCAAGGGTCAAAATCTATCCCAGGAAGCCGCCACTTTTATTTAAGTTTGGTGATTATTGGGGGAACACAGATATAGGTCTACAAAAGGAACGTCTGTTTATTCACGATTAGGTGATTTCCGGTAATGTAGTCAAATTTAATTCACATATCTTTAAATGCCTTGTTATACATTATTTCATTTACCTGTTACAAATAATTTCATTTCAATAGTCAGAATGTGAATTGCATATATTACGTGGTGTTAGGTAGAACAAACCATAATATTTGTCTCAAGGCACTCCTCAAAATATAATAAATGACATTATTACAGGTCCTCCCCCCAAAAAAGGGGTGCGCATGCATATCTAAAATTTGCTAAAATGACAGTTTAGCTATTTGTGTTTTGGAACAAACGGGAAAGTTTTTCGGCACTACATCACACTCAAGTTACATTACCGATTCGGCCAATTTGAAATTCCCATTTGTGTAACGATTACAATTTTCAATAATTCAAAATGTTCTTATTGTGTTTCCAATTTCGTTCTAACTTTCACCAATCTTGAATAAAGAAGGAGAGAGAGAAAAGGTCAGTCTTACAATGTAGAATAAACCAGAATACGGACAAAAGAATTGAAGATGAAGTAGGAAGGAGGTATATATATATTTTAAAAACATCTAGAATGAATCTAGGTGAATAATGGTGAATGTAAACAAACAGATATCGGTCACGCCCATTTTTGTCAGTCGATAATTTCAGTCGGGTCAGACGTGACCTGAATTGGACTGCTAGCTTCAAGATTTTTGCTCGCAAACCAAATCAAACACGAACGAACTCGAGATGGCTTCTCCGTCAAAGACGATATCAACGCTGAAAAAGGACAAGAAAGAGGAGTCTTTCCTCGACAAAGTCACCACATTAGGAAGGAAAAAGAAAGCAAAAGAAGGTAACGTGCTGATAATGTACTGAAAAAATGTGTTTGTTTGTTATTTTATGAATTACTGGGAAGGCAATTATCGGTTTCGATTTTCGCATTCTTCGCATTCGTTACGAATGTCTCATCAATTTCACGCCATATTTCCGTATTGGGGTGTGGGCTTGTTGAGATGACAAATAATTATTTCAAAATCAAATGCAATGTTTATGAAATCAGTTGAATAAAAATTCATGCCTGTATAAAAATACATCATATATCTGTTCCATTTGATTGTTGCTGAAAACCTGTCTGTGTAATTTGTGGTCTTGGTCCCATGCACAGAGTTTTATGTAGGATGTGGACTATGAAACTGAAAGTTTGATACAATCAATTCAAATTCATTTTCCTCCTCCCCTTTCTCCTGAGCTCCTCCTCCCCTTCCTCTTCTCCTCCTCCTCTCCTCCTCCTCCTCTCCTTCTCCCCTCCTCTCCTTCTCCTCTCCTCTCCTTCTCCCCTCCTCCTCCTTTCCAACTCCCCTCCCCCCCTCCTCCCCTCCCCTCTTTTTTCTTCTTCTTACCTTCTTTTGTCTTCGTCTTAACTGGGTCCTTCTTTACTTCTGTCCTTCTCTGTTGCATTTTCTTCTATTCCATGTCCTTCACTCCTCCCCTCCTTCCTCTTCTTCATCTTCTTGTTCTCCCTCTCCCACCCCTCTGCCTTGTCATCCTCTCTTCCCTTCTCCTTTTCCCTCCTATTTTTGGTCTTGGTCTTCTTCTTGGAGTTTATCCTTTTTCTGCTCGAAGTTTCTTCTTCTTTTTCTTTTCCTTTTCCTTTTCCTTCCCAACAACGGCTTACTAATCAGTTAAGCAATTATTCAAATTTATTATGTAATTCTGTTGTTGCTCATGAAGATTAAACACTAAACCTCTTCCACTGTCTCTCCCCCTCTCTCTCTCTCTCTCTCTAGATGACATTAATGATATTGGAAGAGCAGCGCTGGAATCACCGGGCAGCCCTGTTGATATTAACCCAGACACATTTATCATGGGTAAGTAAAGCCTTTACTTTACTGAAGGCTACTTCAAAAGAGGATTTCATCATCTCTATTTTTATTTATTTTCTTTCATCTAAGTGTACATGTATCTCTATCTCTCTTGTTGGAATAGTACATTTTCGTTATGTAATCAAATTCAATTAAAAAAACTTGACAAAGATTTATGCATTTAATTTGATTACATTACGAAAATTGATGAAGGAGATTTCTCTCAAACCTCTCTTTAGACCTTCATGCCCTCATGTTTAATAAATAAGAAATTATGATTTAGACCGATTATGATTTATTATGATTTTCGCAATTGTTAAAGATTTGTTAATAGAATAAATATTTCACTGAATGATGGATGCCTTATAATGATGGGACCACAGGTTTGGTGTGTCCAAAACTTGTACACCCATTAATGGTATTTTCACCAAGTCTGGTGTCAGCGAATTATAAACTACTGCTCATGGAAACTGACTACCATCTCCCTTTAATGTTTATATTAAGACTTTTGGGTTTGTATAGGAAACCAAATGTTCTAATATTATTAACCAGTTCCTTGAAGTGTAATAACAGGATGCGGGTGTCATTCACTTCCTGTTTATGAATGATCTGATAGCATTGAGGTCACGAGGTCACAGTGGTAGCAGGAAATGACAATCCGGTATACCTTTTGGGGTTGCTAACTGCTAAGACCAACCTTGTATGTCAATGTGGCTATGTACATGTGTATATTTTGATAAAGAAAAATAATGAGTTGAGTCCATAGGAGAAATCTCTTATACTTCATACATGTACAGTTAAAGCTAATCTTGAGCTCCGGTATGGGAATCGTATTTTGAGAGAAAATTGCTTTGATTTAGAACCAGTGAAATAAAAAATGCACAAAAACTTACTTGGCATCATCTTTGATAAAAACCACAACTCCCATTTGCACAAAGTGACCTGTGTTAAGCACATGGTATCGGGCATACTTACCCGGATTTCCTTATCTTTCTAGGCTCATTATTCAGCCACTAAACATTTTCTACCAAAATTTGTTTTCTCTTCATTTTTACGTCAAATATCTTCATTCAATATTAACTCCCAACTTTACACTGAACACCTTTCCTTCCCCTGAAACGAAAGGCTTTTACCTTAATGGCCGTAATGCAGAATGGATACCGGTATGTGCCTTGCAATGGTGTTGGCTATATGGTTTGTTGATTATTTTGTGTTTTGTTTTTGACAGAGGAGGGCGAAGAAAGATCTATGATAGAACCCGACTCAAAGGATTCACCCAAAGTCAAAGAACTCAGCGAGGTAAGTTTCACCCATAGATGGTAGAAGAATTTTTAGGTCCAAATCAATCAGATTTGTCTTATCCTTTAAATGTAAACTCTTGAAACAGTGGTATTTTTCCTTTATGTAATGCCAATTTTTCTAATAAAGAGACATTTGTCTGATAGTAATAAAATTAATGGATAGAAAGTGCTCGAAAGTTTAGAAGATTGTCATTTTGTTTTGAAAAAAGGGATTCCCCCATGGTCAAAGAACTCAGCGAGGTAAGTTTCACCCATAGATGGTAGAGGAATTTTTAGGTCCACATCAATCAGATTTGTCTTATCCTTTAAATGTAAACTCTTGAAGAAGTGGTAGTTTCTCTTTATTTACTTCCAATTTTTCTAATAAAGAATCACGTATCTGATAACGGTAATTTAAATGGACAGAAGGTGTTCAAAGTTTTAAAAGATTGTCGTTTTTTATTGAAAAAAACAGCATTGATTTGAACTGTTTAGAATATTTCCAATTCAAGAATTTTAATGTTGATGATGATGATGATGATTCACAGCATTTGTATGGCGCCATATATCTGTTTAAAAAACATTCAAAGGCGCGAGCTCCTCCAATAAAGTTAGCATTTAAATGTCTGAAGGAAGATGTGAGTTTTGAGGTATACACCTTGTCAATTTCGCGAATAAAAGATAGGAGGGAATTCTACAGGCGAGGAGCAATAGTGGAAAATGCCCGGTCTCCATATCCCTCAGGATGAGTAATGGGCATCTGGAGAGTAAGGCCAGATGAGCGAAGTCCAGGGCGAAGATGACGCCGCTCAATTAAAGATGACACATCTCCTGGGGTCTGACTATGAATTGCCTTAAATGTGAGCAGCAGCACCTTGAATTTAATTCTGCTCAAGACATAATATTTGCATGTAACTCTGTACCAAAAGAAGCAGGAAATATGCCTTTACCAAAACATGGATGATATGTCCAGATTATCATGAATGCTTGGCATTCTCTCTTATGTCACTGTCTGTAAACATGCCCTCTTTCTCTATCTCTCTCATCTTCTCTTTCTCTCTCATCTTCTCTTCCTCTCCCATCTTCTCTTTCTCTCTCATCTTCTCTTTCTCTCTCATCTTCTCTTTCTCTCTCACCTTCTCTTTCTCTTTCTTTCTTCCTGTCTTTTTTTATGTACATCTCTTTCTTTGTGCCATTTCCTTCTTATATACCCTCTCTCTCTTTCTCTTTCTCTCATCTTCTCTTTCTCTCTCATCTTCTCTTTTTCTCTCATCTTCTCTTTCTCTTCCTTTCTTCTCTTTCTCTTTCTTTCTTCCTGTCTCTTTTTATGTAAATCTCTTTCTTTGTGCCATTTCCTTCTTATATACTTTCTACCTCCCTCCCCTCTCTCTCTCTCTCTTTCTCTCTCTCTGTCTCTGTCTCTCTCTCTCTCTCTCATTCTCTCTCTCTCACACTCTCCCTCTCTATTTCCTTTTTGTCAGGTTCTCATCAGATGGATCAATGAAGAGCTGAAGGACCAGAGAATAATCGTACGTGACCTGGAAGAAGATCTCTACGATGGACAAATCCTTGGCAATCTTGTTGGTATGTACACAGTGGTTCAACAAAAGTAAACATACTTACAACATCCTTTAAAAAAATTGATTGCACCTACTTATAATATGACATCATATCTATAATTGTAGTACTTTTGGTGTGTGGAGAAGAGGAGAACGATTTTTATAGACCAATGGCAACGTTGTTGGTGTGTACAGGATGTTTCAACAAAAGGAAATACGCTATGCAGTAGCTTTTTTAATGCGTCCCAGTGCATTATTAGGGTATGGTTGCAACCTTGTCAGTATGTGCAGGATGTTTCAATCATAAAAGCAAATGTTGGGTTACATCATGCAATTCTTCCAAATGAACAAGAACCCTGAAAAGGGATGTGAGCTCCACTTAGAGGTCTTGGTTATCGACATTTCTTCATGCGAATGACCAGAACATTGCCCATTGGAGACTATATATTGCTTACAAAAGAATTTGATGTTGATATGTTTGAAGATAAAGTTGAGTTCTGGTCCTGTAATTGCATTTTGAAAGAAACGGTGTGGAATCAATCAGAAAAAGTTGATCATGTAACATATAAGTATTGGTGTGTACTGCAAGGTTCTGTAGTCATCAAAATGATAAGAAATTTGGCCCAGTCTTAGTAAAGTAACAAGCACTGCTCACAGAAAGATATATGGGACTACACACGCATGTGGCATAAAAATTGGGCCTCATTTGTGAGCTGTTACTTATCATATTTAGAATATGAAGGCATTTAAAGAGCCATTCTTTTTAAGGAACATATTTTCTCTGATGTTCTTCCATACTTGCATAATACAATGATAACGCTCACAAATTATTGTTCACCCCTCCCCTGAACTCAACCTTCTCTTTAAGGTGTTTCAACTAAATGATTGTTCTACGTAGTATCAGTGTTATTTAAATTTAAAAAATCATAATTTCTTCCTTTTTCTGTAGAAAAATTAGCAGGGATCAAGTTTGAAGTGCGTGAGGTGATGCAGGCAGAGATCTTCCAGAAACAGAAGATCAAAGCCATCTTGGATTACGTCAACAAACTCCTGAATCTACCCAGATGGAACAAGGACAAATGGAGTGTAGACGGTGAGTAAATGAACCACAAACCAAGAGGAAGTGAAGTATTGGTAAAGTTAAAACAATAATAATAGTGGGTTCTTGTATAGCGCTCATGTCTGTCAAACTTTTATTACCCCCGTGCAAGAATAAACATAAAGCTAGAATGAAACAATGTAAACAGAAACTAAAGGAACAAAGCACATGAAAAATACCAAGCTCTGATTATCAGCCAGAAGTAATGGGGAAACTAGGTGTAATGCCAGCCATTTAATAAAAAAGGGTAGCTAGAATATTATGAGTGCCATTATGAATTCTTCTTGTGAACACAGAATAGGGGCGGTGAGCTAAATATATGCAGCTTCTAGCGCTGCAAAGAGTTTTGAAGGTTTCTCGCTCAGCTGAGAACTGAACCAAGATGAATTGAATTTTTCAGCATAATTAAACTAAGAAAAAAAAATGTAATTGCTAAGAACTGAAGAGGCTCTATGGCTTAGTGGTAGAGCAGTGGTCTTGTAACTGGGAGGTACAGGGTTCTAAATTAATGCACTCATGCCCTTTGGTAAGGCATTAATCCTCATTACCAAGTCCCTTGGAGAGAACTTTAAGCAGTACATGTAGATCCACTGGTAGCTTACTTACAAGCATACACATGCTTAATTAACTCTTACACTGCCGTGAGACTGCTAGCGCGCTATTGTTATAGTGCCATGTGCACGCGAGCGTGCTATCGATTGAAAGCCACGTTCATGCTAGCGAGCCACCGCTACGGTGCTTCGTGCGCGCTAGCGCGCAGATGTAATAACAGTTATTGTTCATGCCCATTGCACCGTGTTGAGTGCTTTTGCAGCGCTATTGAAAGTACCGTCGCGTGCATCAGATTATCGGCTTTGGATTACGCGTCTTTGTATACAACAGTCAGATTGGATTTTCTCGAGTAATTTAGAGATTTGTTTTTGATATCATATATCATCATTATGCCTCCCCATCGCATTGGATTGGTTCGACAACTCACTGATAGTGCTTATTTACTTCAGCAAAATTACAAATTCATGAAATGATATTGGTATCAATGGAAAAAGGGTGAAATTTCCTACAACTCTCATGTACAATGTTTGTTTATACAACATACGAATGAGAAGTTATAGTGGATCAAACATAGTAAAGATTTTAAAAACACGCACTTGAACCAACCCTAAAATTAACTTGGCACGCAGGGGCTTTGTTGCTGGCACAATAGAGATTAGCACTGTGGCACTGGGTGCATTGTATGGGTGGCAGCTTAAGAGTTAACAATCAGATAAAAAATCATCAATCAATCAATCATGTACTCATACCTTGGATATCATTCCTTGTAAGTAGGCATCAAGTTATATAAAACTTATTTGCCCTTCGATGTCCGCTAGTGCGTTACCCTTGAATTTGGCGCTGTCAGTAACGGATGAACATGGACAGTTGAATAATTAATCAGGATTCAACCTGTCCTTCTTCATTGACCAGTACATATCAAGATTTGATTTAAAAGAATGGAGTGATGGACTGTTTTTATTTCTTTGATTGTCTCATCATCGTGCAGCCATCCACTCCCGTAACCTGGTGGCTATCCGACATCTCATAGTCCCTCGGAGAGGACTTAAAGATAAAGACCGGTTATGGTCATGCGATTGCATTGTGAAATCGATCAGAAAAGGTTGATGTACTGCAAGGTTCTGGAATAATCAAAATGATAAGAAATTTGGCCCAGTCTTCATAAAGTTACAAGCACTGTACACAGAAAGATGTATATTGCACTACACACACGTGCATGACACATGCGTTTTTATCCCTCACAGGCCAATAGATAAACTAATTTACCAAATATATCAATTAGTAGGCGGTTTCCCGGCAAAATATTTATCATCATGTATTATTCAAAACATATTCTTTCACATGATTGGTAATAAGAGCTTCCATTTCATTTTTTGAAATTGGGGCGTTTCCAATACTGGTCTTTACCTTTAAAGCTGTCGGTCCCCTGATTGTTTACATATGCATGCTTAATTAATATTCAAATAAAACAGGACTTGAAGCAGTAGGTCTCCTGGTTGCTTACTTACAAGCATCCACATGCTTAATTAACAATCATCAATTAATCACATACTGTTTTGATTGTTTCATCACCCTGTAGCTATCCACTCCCGTAACCTGGTCGCCATCCTCCATCTCCTAGTCGCTCTGGCCTTCCACTTCAAAGCCCCCATCATGATCCCAGAGTTCGTCATCGTCAAGGTGGTCGTTGTCCAGGTATGATGATTTACTGTAAACCAGGGCCCTATCTTTAAAGGCATCGTTTAACAATATTAACTCTGAGATGCATGGCTCTATGTGGTATAAGTGTCTGTGATATGGTGTAATATATTGAAGCTCTACAAAAATTGCGCTTCAAAATGATCATGAAGTAACTAAAAAAAGTAAAAATCTTTGAGTGACAGGTTTTTACCATACTAATTTCCCCCAATAGACTGTAGTGTTATAAAAAACATTAGGAAAACGTTTTTTGAAATTTTGATTTCCAATCATAAACATTTTGATAATCAGACAGGCGATCGGCTTGTAAAAGTCATGGGGTTCCTGACTGACCTGAAGGTTTATAGTTATAATTGCAGCATTAGCTAAATCCAGGATTTTTTTTAAGAATCTGAGACAAAGATACCCAATCCCTTTAGGAGAGTTGCGATTGATCAGACTCAATTGCAAGTCCTCCAATCAATCGCAAGTTTACAGTCTCTTATACTTAGTTGCGATTGATATCATATTAAAAGACGACCCAGAATTGCATCACATATATATAAAAGTTGATGAAATTTTCTTTACCAAGCAAATCTAAAGAGAAGCCTGCAAGACACGTCACTGTTGCCAATTTGTGTTTCACTGATGACAACTTAAACATTTCATAACTTTCTTATTCTTAATCCGAATTTGCTCTTAAAACTTTCACTTGCCTTCTCCTCTCATTTTTTGTGTGGATTTTATCAAAATCAACTGAATAACAAGGTGGATTTCCCCTTTTAAGTTAGAAATGGTGTTGAGTCCAAACGTTGAAGTAAGGAATTGACTGGTGTGCAGCATGTATTGATATGAGATTGTATTGATCCGTTAGCAAGAAACTTAATTTCATAAAATTGTTTTGTTTCTTTTCGTAGAAAAAAGACGGTATGCTGCAGACATCCAGGGTGGAGGAAGAAATAACAGCCACCAATGAGTGAGTAATCTCAAATATGTTCTCATTTTATAAAAAAATCTAAACATTAAAAAAACCCATTTTGTTAGCATCTTACCTTATCTGTGTTGTTTTTGTTTTACTTTCTCGTCCTGATTTGTCTTTCTTCCATCTTATATTTTTCTTTTCTTTTTCTTTTTCTCTCTTTCTTTCCTTGCATTAATTTATTCCTTTTTGTATCCTCACTTCTGAATTCAACCAAAATTTATTTGTGTATCTCTCTCTTTTCTACCCCACCTTCTTTCCCTTCCTTTCCTCTCTCTATCTCTTTCTCTTTTTACCCCTCTCTCTATCTATCTTTCTATTTTCGCCCTCCTTTCTCTCTCTTTTTCTCTTGTCCCCCCCCCCCCCCCGTTTCATTATATCGCTGTTTTTTTTCTCTCTCGTTTCCCCCCTCTCTCTATCTCTCCCTCTATATTTATATTTCCAAGTATTTCTGTCACTCACATGTGTTCTCCAACCCCCTCTCTGAAAGCAAATTCCATTTGTATAGTCCATACATGGCATGACGGCAGGTCATGTCTACAAAGTTAGTTCTGAATAAAATGTATTCAATTACCCCGACAATTCATCCGCATGAAGTAGGAATGACGGGTTGCGTTTTTAAAAACATTTATTGCTGCATCCATGCCTCATCATTTTTTGTCCAAATTAGAATGTGTCGGACATGTCTTTAGCATACGGTTGTGGAAATATGTTCCATTACATTGAGAATCATATTGTTCATGCTGCATCAGTTTTTGTCCAGATCAAAATTCATTTCTGTAGCGACCTGTTAATTTTTTTTTTTTCCATTACTTTGAGAATCCAATTTGTATTTAGAATCATGTTTTTCCTGTATTGCTCCATTCGTGCTTCATCAGTTTTTATCCAAATCAAAATTATATTCTGTAGCGACCTGTTACAAAGATGTTTTTCCTATTGCATTTAGAATTCCAATGTTATTTAGATTTTAAAATTCATATATTTCTGCTCCATAGCCTAGTATTCATTGTATCAGATTAGTTTCGGGATTCTTCCGCAGAACTTTTTAGAATTACTGCATGTGATAGGAAGTGGCCTCTCTGACCACCGACCAGGGCTCCGTTCACGAAACTCGTTATCAATAACAAGTTCCAATAACTGTTATAAGCTACTGAAATTGTGGCTTCTCATTGGCTGAGAGCAAAGTTGTCATGGAATTTTAGAATTTGTTATTGATAACAATTTTTATGATACAGGCCCCTGAAGGAGAATCTTCTTGTCATAGGGCCCTGTTTCATAAAACTTGTTATCAATAACAAGTTCCAATAACTGTTATAAGCTACAGAAATCGTGGCATCTGATTGGCTGAGAGCAAATTTGTCATAGAATTTCAGAATTTGTTATTGATAACAGTGTTTATGAAACAGGCCTTTGAAAGAGAATCTTCTTCATAAACCGCCCCCCCCCCTCATGGTAATCTACCTGTGTCTTCTAACATACATAGGTGAATAATGTGCTCCCATACAGGTCAAAAGCAAGTGGTCTTTCTCTAAAGGTGGTCTTTATATACAGGTTTGAGGGTAAAACTCTCACTTCATAAACTGCCCTTGTGTCATTTTCTAACATGAAAAGATAAATTATTTGCTCGTGTACAGGTCTGTGGCGTGGTTTCATGTAGAACAGCGCAGGTATACCAGAAAAAAAATGGCTACTATCTATATCATCATCGTCATCTTATCATATGCAAATTATAATCCAAGCAGCTCATGTTGACTAACAAAAGGATCATGTCAATATTTAGGGTTCCTGCATGTCTTTAATTTGTTTTAAAGTTTTTGAATATGGCTCCATTGTTTGCAATAAAGGACTACTGATTCCATGGTACATACATTGGAATGTAGTCAAATTCATTCATTCATTTTAATACTCAAATATGAAAGTTTTTAAATGATTTTTTGAAAAGTTCTGACACGCAATTCAAACGATACTCATTTATAAACAATTTTGAGGCCTCAGTTTGGCCTTTTCCATTTTGAGAAAATAAAACAAATGAAAGAACTGAATATAAGATGCATGGTGCCCCTCATTTTTTATCCTGAATTAAAAAAACTACTGAGTAATGATCTCCAAAATATATTTGATTTTACCAGCAGTAGTAAAATATGCAAGCCGCCGCCCTGGTAATAGTTAGAAAAATCATAAAGCTTTTGTAGAAACAAGATGTTTATTTTTTGCCTGCCCATCTGCCTCAAACAACAAATGAAAACAATTGTGCAGTAACCATAAATGAAATAGTGAATTTGTGAAATAAAATAGTGAATTTTTGCTAATTTTTCATTCATCCTGTCTATTATGAAACCCTGTATAAACATTGGTTTATTTTTTACTTTGATTTGGATATTTTCTTTGGGGAACCCTTCCTTTATTTTAAGATGCTAGAAAATACTATAATTTTATTTATTTTTGTACAATTATGGTGTAAATGACTTTATGCCTAACCGATGGATGAAAGTTTAGCAGGATTTAAGTTAGAGTTGAAACGAAAGTGTTTAAAATGTTTTATGAGTGTATGTTAATCATGGAAGGAGGTATCATCTTCCATGTACTTTAATGAGTGACATCAATTTAAGAGAATATTAATATCAATTCATCTTTGAAAAGCATGAAAATACATTCCAGTTTAAATCATAAAACTAAGCGCATGACAACTTTTATTTCTTTTGAGAACAGCTCATTAACGGTTTGTTGAGAGCCAGAAAGGGTGCCAACTCTGTGTTAAAGCATATGAGTTAAAGCCACATAGTAATCGGTGCCCATGTGTATTGCATCATAATTCGCTGACACCAGATTTGGTTGAATTACCAGTTAATATGCATGTGTGCGCAAAGGTCTCTGAAGCAGCGAACACATGGTCCCACCAGAAAAATACTCCAACTTACATATATCTCGGGGTGAGGGAAATTTAATACAATGATGAGACTTCCATACTGTGATAGGCTAGGGGACAGTGCATTACACAAGACCTGTTGGTAGTAAAAAGTGAAGTCCACTCTTGGTGACTGACAATTCCTGTTATTGGGTTAACACCAGAATGGTGTCAAATTCCCCATGAAAACCAACTACTATGCGTCTTTAATGCTCTTCTGGCTCTCAACAGACAATTTTTTTTCAAAGGTTGCTGGAAGAAGGTGGAATACAAAATGTCATACTTGTAACTACTACGTTTCAAGACTTCAAGTATGCATGGAAAATGTGTCATTATATCTTTGCAAATTAAGGGTTTTGGAAGTCATTGTAGAACAGTATACCATTCGGTAGAGAAATATGATTTTACATATATGTTATTTTATGATTTAATTTAAATGTTGATTTGCATGGTGTATTTGTATTTGTTTTCTTTGCTTCAGAGTTTAACATTTTTATTTCCAGAGATTTCATAGAAATTTATTATCATAAAAAACTTTCTTTTGTAGAAAAGACTAGCATCATTGTTCAATTATGCAGCCTCAGTTTATGGCAAGATAATCATTGAAATACAGCATAGTATGTAGCATAGTCGTTCATATAACATGCAATTCATGTGATTGAAGAGAATAGAGATTACAAACTTTATTCATTTGATATGATTTTGGTCATTGGTATTAAACTGAAATGGGTTCTAATTTATGCAGATTATTATCATTTTATATATTACTTTGTTTTTTGAACATTTGATTATCGGTTTCTTCATCTGCTGCATGCATGTAATAAGGCTGTATAAGGCTAGTACACGGCCATAGCAGCCATTGAAAATACATGTTGAGGTTTTGTGGTCTAGTGGTTGTGTCACTGGACTGTGGAACATATGGTTCACGGTTCAAGTCCTGCCGTGACACTATTGTCTCTTAGCGAGACATTAGTCTATGTTTGCCACTCTCAACCCAGGTGAAGTAAATGGGTGCCTGGTAGAAAGGAATTCTTTTGATACTTTAACACCTGGGTGGAGAGTGACAAATGTAAATTAATGTCTAGCCAAGGGACGTTGGTGCCGGGCTGGGATTTGAACCCTGTACCTTATGATCTACTGTTTGGGGACTTAAAGGTGGAGGGGAATGGAAAAGACCTTCCCTTTATACTGCATACAAGTCCTTACAAAATGAGTATTCATTCATTCAAAGATGACATATTCTATTAATTCCATTAAACCGGACTCTTAGACTAAGCCATATTGAACAAAGGGGAACTTTCTGAGTTAAACTTTGACTTAACAGTGTGTTTTGAATACAGCCCACAGTGTAAAATGTTGTAAGTACATGGACCATTGTGTCTCACCATTGTGTATAGAATTAGAATATAAACATTCTGGACTAGAACATTGCAATGTAAAAGTGAAAATTATTGTCTAAAGAATAGACATCTCAAATCTCAAATTTTCAATTGTAGTACCTATTTGAATCCATTTACCGGTATATCTGTTCCATATTGGTTCTTAAAGTCCAAGATCTTTGAATAATGACATTTGTGTTTCACTTTCTTTGTCAAGCGGCCTTCAAAGTATAGTATGTAGAAGAAAAAAAAGAGAAAAAAATACCTAGTCCACTTAATGTAGCAAGGTTACATGAACCATAGCGAATTTATTGATATCATCGTTTAATATTTTGATATATTTGTTTGAGTAAATGGTAAGTATTAATCTTTAGTGTTTCACTTAGTTTGCTTTGAAAAAGTCATCCCTTTCAAACAGTTTTGCTTTATATACTGGTAATGTAATTATTTGGATGGTTTCATAAGAATGCATAGCGATTGCATAGGGAGATTCAGTTGATATCAGAAGTACTGAAGTATTATTATTATATTATATGTTGTAGCACCTTGATTTAAATTATGGTGGAAAGTGTGTAGTAGAACTACTTATTATTATTAGGTCAGAACGTCTTGTTTATGTCTGTATCAATAAAAATTGATGTGAATAATAACTTTTGTCTTCCCATCTTACTTTTCCCTTTTTACTCCTGTGATTTCTCTCTCCCCCACTTTCTCTCTCTCTCTCTCCCTTTATCTCTCTCTCTCCCCTCTTTCTCTCTCTCTCTCTCTCTCTCTCTCTCCCGCTCTTTCTCAATCTCTCTCTCCTCTCCCCGCCCCCCTCTTTCTCTCGCTGTTTGAAATCTAATAGGGCCATTGGAGGACGCTTCGGTGAGTATATTGATATTATGTTATTATTGAAGAAAGCTTTTACTTGTGAGTGTTTAATTGAACTTTTTGATTAATTGTCCTCGTACTTGTGGTCCAACTAAGTTTGTTTGTTTTTGTTTTTTTCTCTTTTAGAGCATTTGTCATTTATGAACTTTCAAAAGTTGAATATGGACTATCAAGAGTTACAGAGTTGTTTCTTGTTTAGTAAATTCATCTCGAAAACTATTGCACAGCCTCCCGCTCCCTTGATTGCTCTACAGCTCTCTAGAATTAAATCTGGCTTGTAAGATTGTTACCCCCACCCTACTTGCCGACACAAGTTAAAGATGGGATTTAATTAGAAGGGCGATGGCTCAGTGGCAGAGCAGTGGTCTCGTAACCGGGAGATCCAAGGTTCAAAACCAAGTGCCCTTTGGTAAGGCATTAATCCTCATTGTCAAGTTCCTCAGATTGGACTTGAAGCTGTTGGTCCTCTGGTTGCTTACAAGCAAACGCATGATTTCTTAGCAGCCAGGTAAAACAAACCAACCCACCAACTTTCTTCATGCTTTTTTATCATATCTAGACACAAAACATGCAACCACTCCCCCTGTAAAAAAGTAAATGGGCAAAATAAAACAACAAAGTTACTTTTTTTAACTCTTCAATTTGGGCATTTAAATCTAATGGAAGATGGGATTTAATTAAATATTTTATCATTTGAACTCTTTCATGTTAACAGAACGTGATGCCTTTGACACCCTGTTTGATCATGCACCCGACAAGCTCAATGTCGTCAAGAAGGTAAGTGACAATGGACGACCTTGTGCCCTGCGATACCATTAGAGGGCAGTGCATTACTTTGATCATAGCTACATGTAGTTTAGAGAGGTAGTTGTGTCAACAGAAGTTGCTCCTCATTGGTCAGTCATTTTCAAATAATTCCCTCCCATAGAGATTGCACATTACAGGGCACTATTCAGAGCTCAACAGAGGGCACACCAATAGAGGGCAGTGCATCACTTTGATCCTAGCTGCTCCTCATTATTCAGTCATCTTGTGGAGCCTCAAATAATACCCTCCCATAGAGATTGCACATTGGAGGGAACTATTCAGATTTACATCTCACAACTATCTCTCTCCATATGCCATGGGCTTGATAGCCTTTGTTATATACCTCACTTAAGTAATCCAGCAATCTGATTGGTCGAAATTGCATTCATAAACTTTAACTGTTCCTGTAAAAACAGACCTATTTTCCCCAATAACCATGGTTATTGGGAAAATAGGTCAGTCTCCATGGTTACCCCATAGGTTTACATGTTAAAAAATGGTTTGAGCGATTGAGGATACCGTACGTGTGCGAATAATTGGTCGGTAATTTTAATACAATTGAATCTCGATCGATCTTACCGACAATTTTATCTTGCATTGTTGACATGAAGATGAAAATAAACTTCCAAAAACAAAAAAACAACATCTGCCGATAGATCTTGATCTAAAGTTCGTGCCAATATGCATTGCAAAAGTAAAAGAAGGGCCGGTTTAATCGAGCAGCCGCGAAGCATCCACCACTCGAAGCCGTTTTCAATCCATTTTAATCTATATATTAGAGAAAACTGCACAGTATGTTAACAGAGCGCGATGGCCGAGCGGTATAATGCGCTGACTTTAGTTACATCACCTTTTGTATGCTAGAGATCGAATCCCATCTTCGACAAAAGTTTTTTAATTTTTAATTTTTAATTTTTTTGTCTATTTTTTTTTGGCATATAAAAGTATTAATGACTGCTTTAATATTCAAGAAATAGTTGTTTTTATACGCTCTCGGGAAGGTTACAATTGGGCTATTGCCCTCGGCACGCCTCGGGGCAATAGCACAATTCTAACCTTCCCTTGAGCGTATAAAAACAACTATTTCTCTCAAAGCAGTCATTAATACTATACTATACTACATGTAGCTGCTTGATCAGGATTTATAACAGGATTTGTGATACAGTTATTGTAACTTGTTCTTCTTGATAACAAGTTTTATAAAAAGGGCCCTGTTTCATAAAACTCATCATTCATAACAATCGCTGAAATTCTATGACAAACTTGCTAACAGCCAATCATATTCAGGGATTTCAGTAGCTTGTAACTTGTTCTTGATAACCATTTTTGTGAAACAGGTTCCAGATCTTCATGATGCATACAATGATTTGCAGGATCAGGACCCTGTTTCATAAACACCAGCTCTCAATAACAAATGCTAGAATCCCATCACAAATTTGCTCACAGCCAATCATATGCAATGATTTCAGTAGCTTATAACACTTATTGTAACTTGTTCTTGATAAAAAGTTTTATGAAACTGGGCCCTCATCTGTAGTAGATGTGAAGTCATTGATTATTGTTATTAATAATCTATAAAGTCCACTCCAAATTTTATTAAACCGAAACAGAAATTCCTTTTGCCCAATTGATCGTGAGCCCGGCAGCCACTGAGCAGTGCCAGATCGACGTTGCTCTATCCTTTATTGTTGAACACCAAACAAGGTAGCAACAACTCCCATCTTTTAACGTCCTTTGGTATGACGCGGCCGGGGTTCGAACCCACGACCTCCCGGTTGGGAGGCTGACGCTCTACTGACTGAGCCAACACACCGGTTGATAAATTTTCCACATAGTTTACATTCACAATTGATGAAAGTGCACTTAAATTCATGTAACCTGACTGCATTAGGCCATTTTGGTAATGTAACCAAATTTATGCATATGCCTTTGTAAAGCACCTCCTACAAATTATTTCACCCACCCGTTACGATTAATGGTATTTCAATAGTCAGAATTCAAATTGCATACATTAGTAGTTGGTAGATCTTCTTCTTCTTCTTCTTCCAGTTAAGTACAGACCGCCGTTGGCGTATTATCGTACTTGTGCTTGTCGAGTGCCCAGATGAATAGTACAAATAAAAAATCCCAATACAAATTGATATTATGTGCGGCTAAAAAAAACAGAAGAGGCTTAACGAAGCCTCATAGGTTAAACATTATGACTTGCCCTACCTAACAGCAGGATATATATGCAATTTTCATTCTGACTTTTGAAATACAATTATTTGTAACAGACAAATGAATTAGTTTGTGCCAAGGCACTTACATGTAAGTATTGATTTGGTTACATTACAAGAATGGCCTACATGTAGTAGATTTTGTTATAAAGAAGATTTTGTTATCGTGGTATTGTTTCTGTTTTTCTTTTCTTACAGTCACTGATTGCCTTTGCTAACAAACATCTCAACAAACTCAATCTGGAAGTCATGGACTTGGATAGCCAGGTGAGTTGAAGTTGTTCATCTTGTGAATAGTTATCCTGTATAAATACTATTCCACACCATTACTACAAGATACTTAACTTTCTTGATATATGTATCATCCTTCATGATGGTATGTTCTTTATCTTTAATATTGATGGGTCTCCTATTGAATGGGTTTGTTACAACCCCTATACACTGTAACAGGTATCACAAGATACCTTACTTTCTTGATGATTGATCTTGTATAGAGATAATATATGTACATTCTCATTTTCTTACTTTGTGTATTATACTCCTAGTTCCATGATGGTGTGTTCTTTATCTTGTTGATGGGTCTTCTGGAAGGCTACTATGTACCTCTACACTGCTACCACATGACCCCTACGACCTTTGAAGAGAAGGTAAGTGTTCCTCTGTATTCCAGACACAATGAAGGTTCCCCTTTTTCTCGGTAGAAATTGGTTTAGCAGAGCCTGGAGGAAGTAGATTGTCCCTTGTGATCACCTCCTGTTGAATTGGGTGGATTCACAATTAATAGCGCCCCCACCGGCAAGCCGCAACAGTCCAACTTTTAAGCTCGCGAGTCAACTACTCTCAACCAGTGCAGCATAACATAACGCTAGCCATCAATTGATCGACTGACCAAAGTAGGCCAAACAATGTTAATTCATACAATGAATGAATGAATTAATTAATAAAAATATATTGAATTTGGATGTCAGAATCCAACCATCCATTGATTTTTACTGAAAGTTTGGCTACATTTTGGACCAAAATCAATACAAATGGTAATTTCTTTCTTCATAAAGTGATAGAAATTACTATATTGTTGGTGATGGGGTACATTTGACCCCTTTTTTTCTAGCATCAAGGCGCATTTTGACATAAAACAGGCCCATCAAATCTCCTTTGCTGATAATAATGATTGGAAAGATACCCCTGACCATCAGTGACCATACTGGACACTTTTGGCCAAAGAGTGGCCAAAATGATCAAAACTTTGTGAGTAGATCCATTAAGACTAATACTTTTAGAATCAGCACAACTTTCACCCAGATACCGGTAAGCTATGGAAACCTTCCCTACCAAAATTTCTGATGGAATCCCCTATTTCCTTGGGTATATAACAATGCCACAGCTTATAATTTGTCGACCTTTTCCCATAATTCATCACATGTAATCTGATGTCGCTAGATAACACTGAAATGTTATTCCACTGTATTTTAGACCAATATATTTTGTTAATTTTTTCTCAAATGATAGGTCCACAATGTTAACCTGGCCCTAGATCTAATGGATGACGCTGGACTACCCAAGGCCAAGGCCAGAGCAGAGGGTGAGTGTGTTATGTAATCTTGATGGTGCTCTGACGTTTGGTCCGGCAACTATTGCTCTTGGCTTTAGGTCATCGTTAGGATTTTAGTTTTTATTGTTGCCGCGACTAGCATTGCCAGAGATTTCCATGATTTTGGCAGTCAGACACTCAATGTCGGTAGCCATATAAGCAGGGGCTCCACCGCTAACCCTTCTGTGCATATTATACACAAAATTCTTGTTTGTGAGTGCATTAGTGAATATGCACTGCACGCAGGTTGAGTCACAATCGGATAATGAACGAGACTTGTCAAGATTATTATCCGGCTCATTTAACCGAGTGCAGTGCATATCACTAATGCATGAGCTTCAAAACATGGATTATTTTTTTTATAAAGCAGGTCTACAATGTGTCATAAAGTTGAGAAATAAGCAGAAAAACGATCAAAATTGTAGGGATCGCAAAGTCATGGGAGCCGCCATTTGCTTTGAATGACATCACAGTACATAAGCACAGCCAAACAGCGTAATTTTGGTCTTAGTGTGCGCATCATTGTCCTTGCCATTTGAACCTATGTGCATTTCATCACGCCATAATTTGGACACGCCAAAGATATGGATACGTGCATCTCAACTGTGCGTTATCACTTTTAGCCATGGATTACCACCTTTTGATGGGGACTGCTTTGCACAGTAGGTGTGGTAGGAAAAAATGATGTATGGTTATGTGGTGTCATTTGACCAATTAAATTGCCTACATTCTTTATCCCGTTTTCTAATCAGGTACAGTGTTTGGTCTGGTGTTGAAGTCAGAACCAATAGGAAAGATTGATGATATATAATTGATGTATACAGCAAAGTATTTGAATGATCAGAATAAAGAGAAACAGATGCAGTCATGCTGAAAACACACCTATGTGGTATGAAAGGTTGCTCCTAACTAATTAGCTATATTTTGTCGTCGCATTTCAAGCATGAGAGCATTCAAAGAACGGTCAATTTCATTGGACATTTCTACCATGATAATCTTCTAAATAAAAACTAAGCTTGCAGAGTTACTTTTCATCTTTAGTACAACATATCTAATGTTAACATACTTTCAGTACTTTGTTGCTAAAATATCTTCTTTTCTTCCAAATGTTTAGAAATCTCATGAAGTTATTTTTCATCTTTATTAGGACCTCACCTTCTCTCTGATATTAATGTACTTTAATTTCAAAACTCTGTTGCTAAAATATCTTCTTTTCTTCCTAATAATAAGAAAGCTCATAAAGTTATTTTTCATCTTTATTAAAACTCCTCCATCTTCAATATTAATGTACTTTAATTTCAAAACTCTGTTGCTGAAATATCTTCTTTTCTTCCTAATAATAAGAAAGATCATAAAGTTATTTTTCATCTTTATTAAAACTCCTCAATCTTCAATATTAATGTACTTTAATTTCAAAACTCTGTTGCTGAAATATCTTTTTTTCTTCCTAATAATAAGAAAGATCATAAAGTTATTTTTCATCTTTATTAAAACTCCTCCATCTTCAATATTAATGTACTTTAATTTCAAAACTCTGTTGCTGAAATATCTTTTTTTCTTCCTAATAATAAGAAAGATCATAAAGTTATTTTTCATCTTTATTAAAACTCCTCCATCTTCAATATTAATGTAATTTAATTTCAAAACTCTGTTGCTGAAATATCTTCTTTTCTTCCTAATAACAAGAAAGCTCATAAAGTTATTTTTCATCTTTATTAGAACTCCACCATCTTCAATATTAATGTACTTTAATTTCAAAACTCTGTTGCTGAAATATCTTCTTTTCTTCCTAATAATTAGAAAGATCATAAAGTTATTTTTCATCTTTATTAAAACTCCTCCATCTTCAATATTAATGTACTTTAATTTCAAAACTCTGTTGCTGAAATATCTTCTTTTCTTCCTAATAATAAGAAAGATCATGAAGTTATTTTTCATCTTTATTAAAACTCCTCCATCTTCAATATTAATGTACTTTAATTTCAAAACTCTGTTGCTGAAATATCTTCTTTTCTTCCTAATAATAAGAAAGCTCATAAAGTTATTTTTCATCTTTATTAAAACTCCTCCATCTTCAATATTAATGTACTTTAATTTCAAAACTCTGTTGCTGAAATATCTTCTTTTCTTCCTAATAATAAGAAAGCTCATAAAGTTATTTTTCATCTTTATTAGAACTCCACCATCTTCAAAATTAATGTACGGTCAAACCTGCTTTAGTGACTTCCTGTCTACAAAGACCACATTTTTTGTTTCCCTCGAAAATGGTTTCTCGTTAAAACATGTACTAAAGGAACCTGTCTACAAAGACCAATGTTTCTGTTTCCCTTCGGCGGTCGCTATAGACAGGTTTAACTGTACTTTCATCACTCTGTCGCTGAAATATGTTCTTTTCATCTTTATCAGCACTCCATCATCTTCAATATTAATGTACTTTCATTTCATTTCTCTGTTGCTGAAATATTTTCTTTTCTCCCAAATGATTTAGAAAGCTCATTAAGTTATTTGTTCACCTTTATTAGAATCCCAACTTCTCTGTGTGATTAATGTACTTTCATTTAATACTCTGTTCCTTGAAATATCTTCTTTTCTTTCAAATGATTAGAATGCTCATAAAGTTATTTCCATCTTAATATTAATGTTCATTAATGTTCTTTAATTACTCTGTTGCTGAAATATCTTCTTTTCTTCCAGATGTTGCTCAGCTCCATCTTAAATCCATGCTTCGACTCATCTACAATCTATTTCTGAGATACAAGCAAAATGATCTTTTCATCTAAAGAAACTCTCCCTCTTACTTCTTCTTTGGGTATTCCAAATCTATTCTTAAATGCCTGCTTCCTAGATGTGATCCATTTGCTTCAATACGTGTGTAATTGTACTCATTAATTGAAACTAATGGTAATTTTTGTTGCTGATGCTAGAAGGAGATGATCTGCATTTTTCAGTGTTCTTACACAGTTTGATTATATTGTGAATACATTCAGTCGTATTAACCTACCTTCTCTTTTTTTCTTTCTTAAACTTCTTCCTCTCAACCTGTCTTTCTTTCTTTCTTTCTTCATTTACAATCTTCTCTTCTTTCTTTTTAAACTACATCCTTTTGTTCTGTCTTTCTTATTCTACTTTCTTTCTTCATTCACTCTCTTTCTTTCTTAAACTTCTTCCTCTCAATCCATCTTCCTTATTCTACCTTCTTTCTTAATTTACCCCCTTCCTTTCTTTCTTAAACTTCCTCTCAATCTGTCTTCCTTATTCTTCCTTCTTTCTTTCTTAATTTACTCTCCTTCTTTCTGTTCTTGTTTTTTCAACTTCTTCCTCTCAATCTGTCTTCCTTATTCTACCTTCTTTCTTTCTTCATTACCCTCTTCCATTTTCTTTTTCTTAAACTACTTCCTCTCATTCTGTCTTCCTTATTCTTCCTTCTTTCTTTCTGTTTTTCTATCTTTTTTTCTGTTTCCTTAGGCTACCTTATTCTTTTCTTTCTCTTTTTCTTTTTCTTTCTTTCTATTTTTCTCTCTTTCTTCACTCCACATCAGACTTGTCATTATCTATACTATAACTACTAACGCAAAGGGTATCCAATAACTGTTGTTTTTCACCAGCACCATCACATCGACATATTTCAGTGTTCAATCATACTGGCCTTTTTTATTTTTCATTTCCATTTAACCCACTTTCTATCTCTTGTCTCGCAATATTACTTATCAGCTATAGGTGCAGATATTCCACTAATGTCTAAATAATAATTGTTCTTTCTTTCTTCTCACTGTCTCTAATGAGCTTTTTATGTATTCTTACCTCTTACTCTTATTGTAGCTGTATTTCTCTACTAACATTTAAAAGTGTACGCCATTGTCTCCGATATCTATTTTTCCATCTTTTATTCTCAGAGTATTTTTTAGATGAATGAAAAAATGTGTGTAATGAATGCCTTGGAGATTGCAATAAAAGTGTTGTTACTTATTCTGTAAGGTACTAATCGACTTGGTTGTATGTTTACTGTTGAACTATTCAATACTTTAAAAAAAAAAAAAAAAAAAGGGATACATCCTTCAAAGTTTGAGGAAAAGGATTATTGCCGAAATGGTGGAAATGAATGTCTACGTTCACTTTGAATAATGCTTATTCTTTATGTACTTTGATATATGAATCATTCCAAGGTATTGTAGTGAAAAGAAATTCAGATACACCTGACACACTTCAGGAATTTCACTTCCTTGCACAACCCCCTCTGTTGTCAGACATAGGACAGTACAGATCTATCAGATACATGTTCATTTAGGATGTATATGTAAGCATGGATGTTTTTTAACAAGTCAGACTTGAACTAATCTTGACGTATTTCTAATTTGCATCACTTTAGCAGTGGATTGTTATTTCAACTGTTTTTAGTGAACACATACATGTACTGTACACACCAGTTTATATTTAATAATTAATCCAAAAGGAAACAATATGCATGAAGTTGGGGTGATATCAATTAACATGCATCGTTGTGGAATTTACAATTATGTGTGATACAAATTATTGAAGGGCATGTTTATATCACTTTGCAATGATCATTGTTTTATGAATTAATTTTTGATGATAATTTGCTCAATTGTGAATTGATAGATTGCTTGAAAGTAAGTTTTCATTCTTTTGTGTGGAATTGACATTCTTCACTACTGAGTACATGTGTATTTAACAGCATGAAAGCGTAGAAACTGTTGATTCTGATAGATCAGTTCACAACTGTATCCAAATTGAAAGTAGGTTTATAATGCAGTTATAACTCGTGACAAATATTAAGATTGTCAGAGGTTTGTCTGAAATAGCAACAGTTAATGCACATTTATGAGACCTTCGTTCAGACACTTTAAAAAATGAATTGAATAATTTTTGGAGAGTAGAATAGTTGGTTACTACATTGTATACTTTTTTGAAAAGATTATTCCATAGTTTGGATACGAATTTGAACTGGTCTATTGAAAAGATTTGTTGACGTTTCTGATTATCAAATATTGGATATTGATTGTACATGTACATTAGAGATCATTTTAATACTCATCTTAAATCAAGATAAAGACAGTGAAATATAAAGTATAACTTGTAAAAGCTATTTAGTGTTCAAATTCTGTGTAATAAGGGCCATTGAATTGTCATATGCGTCATCATCATTTTTACCCCTTAATTGTTTCCAACAAGATGATATGAAGTCCCTCCGTCGTGTGGAAGACAAACCAATTTCTTTGTCATACTAAGTCAGTTGTCATTGTACAAATCCTCCATTACCATATATGGAAATATGTCTGGGTTTTTCCCTACAAAAAAGGGCCACATACTGAAAACAAAATTTAGGGAGGGGCAGATTTTTACTGGGAAGAGACGAGTTTCCCATTTTTAAGGTACATTTACAATTAACTGGGAAACAAAAAAACATTAAATCAATGTATTTGTACAGAATGAGCAATGCAGACGTGTCTTTTCAATCCCCCTGTACGTGGTGGGATGTTATTTTTGAATGACCCTTTATTTCATTCACCTTTTTGGCTCTTAGCCCATGCTGCTATGATGCTGTAGATCTGGGCCCTTATGAAGAGTTGCGATTGGTTCCAAATCAATCACAAGTCCTCCAATCAATCACAAGTTTGCAGTCTCCTATATCTTATGTACAAAGTTGTGATTGATATCAACTGTTTATAGGATGGGGCCCAGAAGCACAAATACACTGCATATGATAAGAGGAATCTTGAATTAATTGTATATTCTCTTCTCTTTCTTTCTCTCTTGTTCGTGATAGATGTGGTGAATTTAGACTTGAAATCAACTCTGCGAGTACTCTACAACATTTTCACCAAGTACAAGAACGTCACATGATCGCATCTTCCAACATCTCAGTTAATTATGTATCAAAATTCAAAGCAATAAGCAAATCAGTGAATTTACTTTATATTTCAATTGATGGGGGACCAATCGCCAGAACATTGTAACAATCATTTTGTGAAAAGAAGTAAGAAAATGATTGTTACAATATGACTTTCTCTTGAAAAATGAAGATTTTATCTCGTCAGACCTAGGTCTCTTTTAGATTGATCAATGAGGTTCTGAAAAGATATACACTTTATCTGTCGATAATAAATCATATCGTCGCAATCATTTCATAAAATGAGGTAAGATAATTTATTCCAACTTCATGGGCAACATTTCAACTTTGATCAGTATGCTATAAATATAAAATATCACCTCTAAATATGTGTTTAGAGAAATTGCGAATTTAGAAACCAAAACTACACTCAATATGAATGGCAAGTTGGCAACATTGGACAGTATGTTTGAGGTACATCGATTTTACATGACATCGGAAATCATCATGATCGAGAGAGCGCGTGACGGAGCACCAGAGGGCGCTATTGTGGAATGCATGGGAGATTGTTGAGTTGATGGAAAGCTCCTGTTTTCTTTGTTTTATCCCTTTGCCCCTCCCTAGTTTACAGCTACCAACCCCCTATATCCCTGTTTTTTTGACAATCTGGTTTATTGCCATTTCATTTTTTTTCTTCTCATAATGTTAGTTATAATATTTTCAGCATTACATGAATATGAAACATATAGATTATTACTTTCATGATGTCAGATTGTATCTGTCTACAATCAAACCAGGGCACTGTTTCATAAAACTTATTCTCGATAACAAGTTACAATAAGTGTCATAAGCTACTGAAATCATTGCATATAATTGGCTCTTGGCAAATTTACAATCAATAGCCACGCGACTGTTGATATTGATGATAAATTTTATGAAACAGGGCTCTGTAGCAGTGACCACCTGTATAGAAAGACCACTTCCTGTTGTTGTTCCCCTTGAAACAATCTTTTTCATTGAAACATCTGTCAAAGGCACCCTGACAATGAAGACGACCTGCCTATAGAGATAACTTTTTGTGTGTCTTTATTGGTGATCTTTCTATACAGGTTTCACTGTATCTACATATATTCTATATGTAATTGTATGCAACTCAAACTCGTTATGTTACATATCAATCCTGTATATACTGATTGTAAGGTAGGCTATTTTCAGACTATGTCTATATTTAGGAAAGTATATTGGTTTGGCATCAAAGAAAAAAAGATAGCTGCATTTTAGGAGTTGGAAATATGAGATTGAATGTATTTTTAAAATTTTTAATGGCAAATATTTTGACAATTTTCGCATGATATGAGGAAGTATAGAAATATGTAAAGGTGAATTTGCATCGATATGATAGCTAGACTTTAGCCACTGATATATTTCTTTCCCACCCTTTTGCGTTCTCAGTAAATACCTTTTTATATCTTTGTACTCTTTTGATAAACTTAGATACATGGTTTCATCTCTCTAACATGGTGCTATATTTCAATGGATGAAACATTCATACTTTTAAACTTAGAATACGTGTAGGTAAAGTTGCATTCTCGCAGTTGAATAGGAAAGATAGATAGTTAAAAAAGTATTATACAACAACAAAATTAAATGTTATTTTTTTTACCTGTTCATGTACTTTCTATTTTGCAGAGATTCAAGTTTGGGCAGAACATTTTTTAATTCGTTTAGATGATGTGTTTGTAATGACAGACATTTTAAGAGAGTTGTTCCGGTTGTGAATATGTCACTGTCCAGTCTCCAAACTGCCAATTTGCGATTGGCATAGACCAAGTGATGTCAAACACTTTTATTTTTTTTTTTATTATTGGTCCAATTTATTTCAAACTATCGCCGTTTTGTTTCTTTTAGTTTTCCTCTTTCATACAAATGAAACTTTTGGGTTAAGCACTTATAACTTAAGATACAACAAGATTATTCTCTACATGTAATTGCATAGCCTAAAATACCTGTCAGAAAATTTCAAGATTCCTTATCTGAATACACAGGTGGCCATTATTCAAAGGTTTCATGTGAAACATAAAAATATTTGTTGATGAATTTGTCAAATAACTACTCCTTCCATTTGACCAACAACAAAAACAAATTGTCAATTTATGTATTGCTTCCGGACTTTGCAGGTAGCTTGGCTGTATGTCAAAGGTCACAACCATTACCTGATTTGTAAGGACATTTCAAATCATTGGATCCATGCAACCATTTTGGCCGAAGAGTTGCCAACAAAATTGTTCAAGCCAGACAGGTCCAACAAACCTGTTTGTCTTCAGGTGAGGTGACTACAAGGAAAGAAAAGGACAATTTGACCATGTGGTTTATAATTCCAGGTAGTTTTCTCTCAAAGGACATCTTCTTCCTGAAATTTTGGCAACTAGATTCTACCCTTGAGCATTAGTCTTGTCTTAAGAGCATTGTTTTCTTATCCTCAAACATTTGTTTAATGGTGTGTTTAGGAAAAATAAATAGACAATGTTTATAAAAAAAAAATATATATATATATATTTGAGAGACAAAAAGCCATTAATCCTGTGTTAAATGTTGCAAATTTATGCTTTTCTGACTCTTTAACAGAAGATGATCATGAAAAATATTAGGACAAAGTCATTTTGCTTCCTCAGTAATATTCTTCTTTTACATTAACCAAATCTTCAGCTGTATTTTAAATGTCAATCTCTTGCTTTTGTAGTTGAATCCTTCTATTAGAAAGGATGATTTTTCATAGATCACGACTATTGAATATTTGTAAGTTGTTTTAAGTTATTTATTGAATAATATAGAATTCATATCTTGCATGTGTATGACCCGCATGAACCTGTAGATAGATTGTATTTCTTTTGTAAGAAGAGAATTAAACCTGTGATCAATTTTTGTATAAATACTAAATTGCCTCGGGGGAAGTCTGTATTTGTCAATGGAGTGGTAGATCGAGTAGAGAGAATTATGTGACTGCGTGTAGAAACACGCTATTGTTGAATTATGTAAGTTTGACATTTTAATGCAAAGTTTGAGTGAACAACAGATCGCGAGACATACAGAGAGACCAAGAGTGTGTGCGCGCACGTGCGTGAGTGTGTGTATGTGTGTGAGCGCGTGTGGGTATGTGCGTGAGCGTGTGAGTTTGTATGTGTGTGCGCGGCTGTGTGCATAATCATTTTATAGTTATATTCAAGTGGAATATATAATGTAAACTGGAATCTGATAGAGATCTTGATTAAAGAAAGGTGTGCGTGGGTGTGTGTGAGAGAAAAAGAATATTTTTTTTAAAGAGGTAAACACAACAAAATGAGGGGCCAGGAAAAAGACAAGATGAGAGAGAAAGAGATGTGAAGTAGACAGCGACAGAATAAAGAGAGAGAGGGTGAGTGAAAGGTAGGGGGAGCGAGATTGGCAGAGCAAATAAAGTCGATATGCACAGAAATTTTAAAGATAGAGATGATATTGAAATAGCAATGATTAACAGAACATCGACAAATGTTTATCTATTTTTTTCTTCATAGCTTTATGGTATCTAAGAAAAACGAATCCAATACTTTGCCGACTCATTACTCAGATAAGCGATTTTTTTTCCCCTTCTTCTTCTTCTCTCTCTCTCTCTCTCTCTTTTTTCTTCTTCTATTTTACCTTATTTTATCTTTCTTTTCTCTTTTTCCTTCCGTTGCCACCCCTATCTTTTTTAGGCCGCCAAAGGGAAGGGAGTATTCGGCCCTCACCTGGATCCGCCACTATTTCTTACATTCCTTTTGATTTACCTTTAATTTTCTTTATTTCCTTGACGCTTTTGAAGTTCTGTATTTTCCTTCAAACTCGGGAAATTAAAAACTCTGTCCCGTGCGGTACAGATTGTCATGCATGCAGTCTGGACTTTGAGAAGCCCGGGTATACTGTTTCTCTTTTTTCATAGCTTTATGATATCTAAGGAAAAATTATCCAATACGTTGCCGACCCGTTACTCAGAGTAGCGACTTTTAAGTACAGAATTCAGTTAGTGTAGCTAGGAAATTGAAGCAAGTGTATGTGTGGCATAACTTCATCTGAGCAATCTGAAAATTGGTTGGGCCTACTACTCGGACGAAGACCAGTCACTGCAGGTCTGTTTGGTCCTGAGTCAAAACGGAAATAGGGGATTAGACATTTATGTAATTAATTGAACCATACCAACTTGAGACAGCTACCTGTGTCATTCACCTGTAAATTAACCCATTACCTGCGGGAGTGAGAGAACTCAGTAGTCCATGGATTATCTTAGACCTAACTTTGACAAAAGTGCAGCGTCCTTTAATCTTCGGGGGGGGGGGGGGGGCATGCATTAACAACTTGAAATTTGAAGTTAAACTAAATTTGTTCCACATTTACATCAAAAAACAAATTAAATTCTTTTTTTTTTGTTATACGAGCGTATAAGCGTAGATTATACACATTTGTAACCTGATATTAGTGTATTACTGGTACTCAGTGATGTTATGGTGAAGATAGTAATAATAATATTAATAATAATGATAACAATGATGATAATCATAATAATGATAATGAAGATGATGATAACAATAATAATAATAATAATAAAAACATAAATTACTTTATTTGCCAAGGAAACCCTCATCAGCTTCAATGCTGCTTTTTTTGGAGGGTCCTGCCATTAACATTACCCCATCAATTGCCAGGCACCCATTTACACCTGGGTGGAGAGTGGCAAATGTGGATTAATGTGTTGCTAAATTGACGTAAGTGTCGGTCTGGGATTCGAACTCTTGACCCTCGGATTGGGTGTCAAGCGAGGTACACAAATACAAAAAGGAATTCTACTTGCACTAAGTGATCAGCTTTCGAATCTTTGCGTTTGCGGAACTACTTACCATAGTTAAGGAAGGGGGGGGGGGTATAGAAGTTTTTAAACTCGATTCATGTTTTTTTTTTGTAAACGCTTGTTGAAAATCTTAATTGCGCCGAGTTTACCGCCCTCCACTCCATTGCTCAGGAGGTGATGGTATTTTTTTGATAAGTAAACATGCACATCTAAGAATGGATGATCACTGTCATTTTTACTATCCTGAGTGTTATTAATCTTACCAATATCCATACTAATAATAATAGTACATAAGATTCATAAGGCGCCAAATCCACTTGACAGTCAAATGCTCAAGGCGCAGCTTGTGCAAGAGATGAAATACATGATACATTATACAAAGTGCAATAAGAAGGGTACAGACATGTAAGGTAATGGTAATCAATTTTACACGTAAAGAGTTTGTAAACTTTACTCATGCTATTAAAAAGAGAGTCCTCGCTTTTCGAACCCTCGACGCTCACCTCCCCCCCCCCCCCTCCCTAAATATGGAAGTTAGGAACCCCTATAAAAATGAGATTCCTCGCTTTTCGAACCTTTGTTGGCCTGCCCTCTGCCCCCCTTTGCTTTGTGGCGGGCCACTTTCGAGCTCTCGACGCTCACTATATGGAAGGTTGAAACGCCTAAAAAAAATAATCTCGCTCATTGGTCGGCCTCCCCACCCCCCACCCCCACCCTGTTTTTTGGCGGGCACGGCAGGTGGTGATGAATCAGTAGGCTCGTTCAGGAAGTTTCGGAATGTGTTGTAATTAATAGATGACATAAAAACACAACCTTGGATTCGGAAGCTCCCATCGAACTGACAACGGCTAGTCTACGATCGAAGCTCAACTGATTGCGGTCAGGCGACCTTTTTTTGCTGTTGTGTACAAGGCCTAGTGGTGGATTCATGTTTTGTTTGTGTGTAACAAAAAAAGGGCAATATTCCCACAAATGTAATGACAAACCAAACGAAAAGTAAAATGAAAAACTAAGAGAGAAAGAGGGAGATAGATAGATAGAGAGAGAGAGAGAGAGAGGGGGGGGGGGGAGAGAGAGAGAGAGAAAGAAAGAAGTAAGTTCATAACTGTACTAAAGGTTTGTAACTTGGCTTTCATATGATGGGAGGGAGGCACGGTCCGGTCGCCCCCCCCCCCCCCTCCCCCAATTCACTAGTGTACAAGCCTGTGTATTTTTGTATAATGACGTAAACGCGATGGGCCCCATATCATGGCGTATCCATCTATGGGTGGAGTCGACGCACGGCCCACTGATTAAAGGTTTGGAAAAGAAATAGAAAATATAGTAGGAAAAAATAAGGGATTTTTTTTTTTTTAATTCAAAAGTTTCCCGACATAAGTTTAAAGGCATTACTTAACAATATGAAGAAGAGCGAAGGGGGAAAAAATTCTTAAGAAAAATGAAGCCTTCACCTTCAGGTTGGGCAAGTTGTTAATTCTGTCGCAAGTTAATTCCGCAGTAGTCTCTTAATTCGAGGAAAGCTTTTACAAAGGTGTGTTTATTTTGTACTTATGACGTTTAGCCTTCCTTTTGACAAGTTTAGCGACGGGTTAAGCAGACGGTGCTGATAGTTTGCGTTTGTTTTAATTCGATTTGACTCGGATGACAAACCTGGTCGGTGTTGTACGATGAGTTGATAAAACCACAAACACGCAAAATATAGTGCCTCATTCAGAATGATATGACGAGGCAAAACCGCGAAGTTTTTTTGTTTTATGATGACGTAATGTGTGATAATTATACGCTTCAAGTTTTTTCTGTATCTTAATGACAAAGAGCTCAGTGAAGACGCGCAACTCCATTGTTGCACGCTTTTGCCATTCATTTACGTCAACAACGAACAATATCGGGAGCGCCAGGAGTGTCAGGAGCGCCATGAGCGCTGTACAAGAACCCACTATTATTATTATTATTATAACGGGGCATTTTTTGCGGCGGTTTTCCGCGCCATACCTGAACGAGTCTAAAGTGAAATGATTGAAGGTTTTTAGGTGGGGTTAAGGAAAGTAGCACGGGGACAGAGTGGGCGCGTCATTGCCAAAGGATGAACATTTGCTTGTAGGCGATCCGATAACTATATTATTAATTATTATATTCCACATACTAAGAATCTTGCTCTACGATTGGTCATAAGTAAATCACGTGATCAAAGATAGATCGCCCATTATTGATGGGAGAAGCAAAAAGTTCGTTACACTGTGTAGATAGTACTACTATCTACACAGTGCAACGCACTTTCACTGAAGATAGAGGTACTATCTAAAAAGGGCAACGCACTTTCACTGAAGATAGAGGTACTATCTACAAAGGGCAACGCACTTTCACTGAAGATTATCCAAAAGCGCACTAAAACATGCGTAATTAAGCGCGCATTAATGATGAGCGCAATTAAAACAAACACATGCGCGCACCGTACCCTCAAGGGGTTGGGTTAAACTACTGTTTAACTTTTTTGGTGTGAATTTGGGCATGGTGCCTTTTATGTAGATGCATTCACGTCCTTTTTTTTTTGTAGTTAAATTGTTTTAGATGTGGAATATAAAGCAAATAATCACCTTTTGGTTTCAGGCGATGGCAAACTATCACTTCCTCGTCGATCAGAATGTATACGCTATCTTTCCTCAGCTTCGCTTCGGAAAGATAGCTACATCCAGATCGCCTCGGAAGTGATAGTTTGTCCCATCACCTTCATCAACGGTAGTTATTTGCTTATTTTAAATATAATGATTATATCTTGTTTACCTAACTACATGGAGTGACCTAAGGTAGCCGCATCAGGGCCATGCAATCATATTTTCCCGGGGGAAGGGGGGGGGGTGGAGAGTACTCAGAGTTGGTTTGGACGGGGTGTGCCATTATTAGGGGTCGTTATGGGGTATTTTTCTCGAAAAAGACCCATTTTCACAATATTCGGGTGCATTTTGAAAAAACGGACCCATTTTTAATGGTATTTTTGGGATTTGTTTGTAAAATATTGAGCTGCACACCAATATGTGAATACCCCCCCCCCCGGCAAATTATCACCCCGACTTGAGCCGTGCATGCAACCATGATAATTCTACATTTTGTTTTGGCAGGGGGCCGGGGTGGTGTCGGGACCCTAGCCCCCACCCTCTGTTAAAAATTCCTGTATCTGCCCTTGCAGAAATGATGTTTAGGATATTGACACATATTTTTAAAGAACTGTACTATCCAACTACATTGTATTCGCGTATAATGACTATCTCCGGTAGATAGGAAGTCACTGTATAGATCGTCCGAATTTTGATGCGAATACTTTCTTTTTCTTTTCCAACTTTCCAAAACAAGGTATCGGACATAATCATTAAACAAATTTCAAATCGATGAATCAATTTCATTGTGACGTCATGGGATATGTCCTATCAATATTGAATGTATATTACCTGCAGACATTATAGCACCGTGACGGCTCTCTGTGATGTGTGTGCCAAAATTAACGAGGTCTTTGGTTGCCAAAGGACTCAGTGCAGGCGGAATCTAATTAATGACCTTCTAGGCCTAATCTTTCTGCTTTAAGCAGGCTTCGGTTTATTTTAAAAAGAAAAGAGAGACGTGACTTAACACTGTGTAAGAGATCATGCAAGTGTTCATCATCACTGCAACTTGACACACCTTTTTCTTTCTGTCATATAATCTTTGTCTCTTTTTTTCTTTCTCCCTCTCTTTCTTTCTCTCACATTCCGTCATTAATATATCTCTCCGTCTCTCTGTCTGTCTGTCACGGTCCCTGTCTCTGTCCGTCTGTCTGTCTGTATAATACATCTCTCTCTCTCTCTCTCTCTCTCTTTTCTTATCTGCCCTTTTCTCTAAGCCTCTTCCACCTACAAAATATCACGCTCTCTCTCTCTCTCTTTCTCTCTCGCTTTACCTCCCTTCCTCTATCTATCTCCTTGTTTGTCTACCTATTTATCCCCTTGTCTCTCACACTCACCCACCCGCCCACTCTCTATACCTCGATGTCTAAGTTTCTCTGCTTTCCCCCACCCTCTCTCTTTCTCTCTCTCTTTCTCTCTCTCTATCTCTCTCACTCTGTCCTATTTCCTCTCTTAATTATATTAATAGTCTCCCTAAAACGCGCTATCACCCCACTCTCTTTCTCTCATTTCATTTATAATAATGTATAAGAAGTAAGAATAGTAATAATCATTTTCATGTCATTTTGTTGCACTCTCTTTCTCCCCAAGTCACCCTCTGCCGCCTCCTCCTCTCGCTCTCTCTCTCTTTCTTTCTCTCTCTCTCCCCTCCCCTCCCATCGCCTCTCTTCTCTTCTCTTTCTCTCTCTCTCTCTCTTACATAATAAGAGGTCATCGACCTACAGAGGTTGCATCAGGGTGATATGAAAAGCATGCCCATTAATCACCCGCACGTAACATTGAACTGGGGTGTTCCACGAAGACTATAAGATCGACTTAAAAGTAACTTGGTAACATTGTTGAGGGTTGATAAAAAAAAATTGCTTAAATTTTGTATGAAATAATACTTATTATATTCCTTCTACTGTACTAACCCTCTGACAAACAAAAAAATCCTGAAAAAATTCTCAAACCACGAAGATATCTATAGTTGTCTTTGAAGGCGTCACTGGGCACCCTCTAACAGTGATTAACAGTAAATTCTCCCAACCATTTTTGAATTTTCCCAACCGTTATATAGAGCCAATTTATTGCTTTGTGACGATTTACATTCACCTAAAAAAAAAATTTAAAAATCTAAATTCGTATCATTAATAATGGTCTGTTCTCACTCAAATTTTCAGATTATCTTAAATGTACATCTAGCATTTAGGGGGGGGGGGGGGGGGGGGGGGGGGGGGGGGTAAGCGAACACTTTTTTTTTTTTTTTTTGGTCTCGAAATTTCAAAATTTGACATTTTTCTTCGTTGGGGGGGGGGGGGGTAAGGTCACCTTATTTAGGTTAGCCGTGGGTATAATTCTTTTTTTTTTTTTTTTTTTTTTTAATAATAAAAAAAAAAAAAAAAAAAAAAAAAACCAAAGGGGGGGGGGGGGTGGGGGGTTTAGGTTTTTTTTTAGGGGGGTTTACATACATAAAAATACCAAAGGGGGGGGGGTTTGAACCCCCAAAACCACCCCCCTGCGTACGCCCCTGCTACCTTAGCACCACTTTCTCTCATCTAAACAATGTTACCAAGTCTCTTTAAGTTGGACTTAATTTGGGCAAGCCATTTATGCCACTGGTTGCTCTCATCGTTATGATCTTTAAGTAACATTTTTTCCTTCAATGATGAATCATCAAAAAATGTAAATTCTGTAGATTTGCGATTTGTATGTCCCTTGAGAGACCTATGCCAGTAAATGGTGAGAGCAAACAGTGGCATGAACGGCCTGCCATAGTTAAGTCCAACTTAAAGTCTATAGAATACATTCTTACGCATATTGGTAAATAATTCATGACAACTGAATAAATTCAAAGCATCGAAATTCGTAGTTATCATTTTAGCTCGACCAAGTTGGAGATGAATTATCACTGCAGAAATACAGGATGTATTTTGTTTAAAGGTATTACAAAGTTTTGGGAAATTTTGAAAAATGGGTGGATAGTGATTCTTTACAATTTTAATATATTTGGATGCCCCTGTGGATGTATTAAAAACACCAGAAATTTTAGCCCCTAAAACACTTCTGCTTTCGAGAAAAATTGAATATAAAGATTTACCGGTGCTCCCGGTAAATTTCGATAAATTTCAAATAGCTCCTACGGTCGTACAATGGTAGCTGCGACCATGAAAATCTCAGAGTATGTAGTTGGGGTTATAATTTCCAAACGAGAATAGCTAATCAGTCAATTTTAGTCAATAAACATTGTTTTATAGCTTAATTAATATCTTGACCTTGAGAGGGAGCTATTCAACATAAAGTGTTTATTATTTACAATTTCATAACTTTAGAGTCGATTTCGACCGCGACAACGATCACTGAATATTGTAGGATCGTATATGCTTCCAATATGTTCATTTGAACCAAATTCATGACCCCATACCAAAACTTTGTATTACCTTTAACTGATTAAAAACAGATAACGAGTGTTGAATTATATCATATTTAAATACTGAGTCAATGAAATCGTTTACCAAACAAGAAAGAGCATTAATGCTCCATCTGTATATTTCCACTTGGACAAAGAGCGAGCAAACAAACAAAATTCAAATTTGATTCAATGTAACATTTTTTCTGTAAATATTGAAAATTCCAATCATCAAACTAAACTGCAAATACGTTTGAATATCAAGAGTTATGTCGATGGAGCTAACCATATAGTATTATCATGATTATGCTAGTTGTTAGTTTCTTTTACCAAAATATATTTATGTATTTGTTGTATCTCTAATGTGATATAAACTTGGTAATAAATGATAAAATTAAATCAAAGGAAAGGAAAGTTGACGTCAAACAAATGGCAACAATATCTATTCCGAGTTATAAACAATAGCGTATTTAACTTTAAAGACAGTGTAAATCTTTTAATAAATGAATAAATATAACATTATAAATCGATTGTTTTTAATATAAATAAACAAAATAATATTTGTTGAATACCTCACTCTACTGGTCTCTTGGGAGAAAATATTTTCGCCCCAAAAAAAATCTACTCTCATGTTTCAGCAGTTCATTTGAATGTGAAGGAAAAAATAATGTTTCAACGAATAAATCCGTCTTCCTAAAAATAAATTTCTTTCACTTCTCTATTTTTTTGTCGGGATAGATAGACAAAAACACTTCGTGCATGACGAACAAAGGGCAGTTTGCATAACTATTATTGCTTTCATGATCGAGATGGATCACAATTATATCTAAATTTGACGACACGAGGATGTATGGACATTTTTTTTAGAGAGATCCGACTGGGTTTAAGGATAAGCTTGAGTTCTGGTATGATAGAAATTTAATTCTCACAGAATCCAACAATGCTTACATTGAATGTTCAAGATTCCAAATAAATGACATGTGCCAAACGGTTTTGTCGGTAGAAAATGTTTAGGGGCTGAGTGATAAGCAAAACAAATAAGGAAATCAAGGTAAGTAGAGACTTGTCGAGTTCATTGTCCGTCTCATTGTGACTTAAACAAAACCGTGCAGTGCATATCACTAATTCAAGAGCTAAAAAAATATCGTATTTGTTTTATAAGTGTTCAGTGCATGCGCAATTAAGCAAGAATGAGTCATTTTCTTCTTAGTTTGAGATGTTTCCACGAGGTAGATTTTCACGGCTGTTCAGCAAAATTGCAGTAACTTCGTTCCATGTTGTCCTTACAATATTGTGCACTTTTCCGTATTGCAAAGGAGTGGCAATTAACGTTTTAAAGATTACAATTAGGGATCGCTTTCTTTGAAGTCGAATCTTCTCCAATTATAGAGAAAAAGTCACTCTTAAACAGTGATCGGACTTTCTCTTCTGAGAGTGGATTCTATACCCCCGACGAAATAATAATGTTGCCTTTTTTTTTTCTTTGTTTGTTTCATATACAAGTGCCTCACGTATGCCACATATTGGGGTTTACCATTGATATAAGCCTGTGGCCATTGCAAATCACACCATATTTGAATTTGTTTGTGTTTCATAGTATTGGTTTTTTCTCTTTCAATGTAAATATTATTGTCATTGTGATTGTTCTTTTTATCCAAACGTGAAAAGAAAACGAAAAATTGAATAGAATTAGATTGTTGAATTAAAATGATCCAACATGTGATGACTCCAAAGAAGTGATTTCCACTCTTTTACATTGAAGGGATTGGGTATCTTTGTCTCAGATTCTAAACAAAATCCTGGATTAAGCTCATGCTGCAATCCTAATAATAAACCTTTAGGTCAGTCAGGAATCCCATTACTTTTACCAGCCGATCCTCTTTCTGACTATCAAGATCTGATTGGAATTCGAAATTTCACAAACCGTTTTTCCCAACGATTTGTAATACACTACAGTTTATTGGGGAAAATGAGTATGGTAAAACCGGTCATTAAAATATATATTTTTTTAAATACTTTTTTGAGGTACTTCATGATAATTTTGAATCTCTATTATAGAGCTTCAATATTACACCATATCACAGAAACTGATAAGAGGTAGGGCCATGTATATCAGGTATGTAAAACTGCAATTGTTAAACAATGGCTTTAAGAAATTATACACTTCCCTGTGTAATCGCATGACCAGTATTACTCGACTGCGTCTTTAAAGAGGACCGACAGAATATAATCCCTTGCCTGAGCTTTGAAGCAACCGATTAGTAATCATAGATGATACGACATGACAGCCAGGGCCAAATAGACTATGAAGGTAGGAGAGCTCCATGGGAAGGTTGACTGCTTGGAAAGGTGAAAATAATTCGTCAGGATTGTCATTTTTTCTTGTAGCATGGTTCGGAAAACACGATCGCAACTATTTTCGAGAACTCAGCTCAACGGCAATTTCAAACCAAACCAAACCAAACCAAATCAAACCAAACCAAGACAAATTCTTTTACAATAAAGCGACACGACCAGAACTTAGCTTTACTTTTAAAGAGGAGTCCACTCTCTTGTCTAGTTGGTGTTATCATATAGAAGAGGATAACGAAATAGACCTATGAAAGTTTGAGGATAATCTGATAAAAAAATAAGTTGTATATTTTTCAAATCAAACGCAATTTGTCAATTGTTGTAATGTACCTTTCGATGACCTTTCCAGTTTGGTCTGTATTAAAAATGTCATAAATTTCTATTCTATTTCTGTCGATTTCAGTTTTCACAGCAAGGGGGAGAAAGGGGTTATACCTGTGAACGACCTCCTCAGAGTTGTGAGAAATACACGAAAACTTCTTGTCAAAACTTGCTGGGGAAATTTATCATTGTTATGAGGGTCGAAGTTTTTGTTGTCATCTATAAACGAGCTTGAGGCTTTTACTTTTTGATGAATCACCAGCAATAGAGGAAGTAGCGGAATGCGAATCAATTAAGCTGAACTTCTTGAGCTGACACAACCAGAGTTCTACTCATAGCATTTCGTGTCACAAGTTAAAACAAACTTGTGCAGTGCCAAGTCTTCGCGTACAGACCCTTATTTTTGTGGCGAGTTGAGTTTTGTGTGTGATGCAGGTAATTTTGTTAAATGTGTATTAGCTACAGGCTTTGAGTTTCTATGATGGAGTCACTTCTTGGCCACACCCTCCTCATACTACTCATTTCCCCCTTCTCCATCCGTCTCCTCCCCTCCTCCTCCCCCTCCTCGTGCCTCCTCCTCGCTCCTCGCGCCTCCTCCTCCTCCTCCTCCTCCTCTCCTCGTCCCCCCCTCCTCCCACTTTTCATCACTATGGATAATCATTTCGTCACCATCATAACAAAAAAGACTAAAAACATGAAGACCGCAAAAAACAAACATCCGAACGTCAGATGATGTAATCGCAGAGTCCTCTGATCTCTGATTTAATATTTGTGATAAAACTTTGTGGGCATGTGGCAAATTTGTATCTTTTCTATGACAGCTAAGGTTGTCAAATAATATTCGCCTGGTACATTGCCCCTATACATAACATTGGGAATTGGTGAGCTATGCAAAATCATCATTTCGCAGATTTTATTTTGAAAATCTGTCATCCTTTATCCTCTCCGATTATTACGAAAACAATGATTACTGATGACAAGATAATCGTATGATTATAACTCACGGTTTTAGGTGTGTTGCCTTGTGACACCTTGATTTAAACATCAAAGCCAATATGTTGGGATTGTTAATCATAATTGTTCTGTCCTCTTCGTATATGCTTCCCTAAAACATGAGCGAGGGCGGGCACTGGCAGATACATCGAGACTCGATGTATCTGCCAGTGCCCGCCCTCGCCCATTGGTTGCGCTCAATAATTGTTTTAGGGAAGAGTGTCGATCAGATTGCCTTTTGCCGATCACGAGCAAAATCTCTCTTTTTAAAGTTTAGTCTATTTTATTTCATGTTAGACATCTTAGAGCAATTCATATAGATGAGATATATTAGGCCTAACTAAACAATACCTATTAACCATACCAAATAAAACAAACAGAGATAACGGACAGGGCCCCGGCCTATACATTCCAGCCAGGCGCGGATCCAGGATTTCTTAGGGGAGGGGGCCCAACTTTCTTCATTTTTTTTTGCTCCCGAAAATTTGAAAATCGCGCCGGCCGAAAAGTCGCTCAGTGGGGGGGGGGGGGGGGGGGGGGGGGGGGGGGGGGGGGGGGGGGGGGGGTAGTGAACACATTTTTTTTTTTTTTTGGTCCTCGAAAAATTTTCGATTTGCACCCCCCCCTTGAGCGCCAGGGGGGGGGCCCAACCCCCAAAAAAGGTAAAAATCACGTGATTTTACATGATTTTTTTCTCAAGGGGGGGGGGGCCCGGGCCCCCCGGGCCCCCCCCCTGGATCCGCCACTGATTCCAGCTGTTATTAGGTAGGTATAGGTATAGACCAGTTCTGGTAATGCGATTGCATTGTGAAAGAAACGTTGTGGAATCGATCAGAAAAGGTTGATCAGCTAGCTTATATAAGTATTGTTGTGTACTGCAAGGTTCTGGAATCATCAAAATGATAAGAAATTTGGCACAGTCTTGGTAAAGTTACAACCACTGTATACAGAAAGATGTATACGCTATAATGATCTATCCAGTTCGGATAGATATAAAAAATTACCAAATATATAAATAATTAGTATATAGGCGGTTTCCCGGCAAAATTTGTATCATCACCTATTAGTCAAAACATATTCTTTCAAATGATTTGTAAGAAGAGCTTCCATTTCATTTTTTGAGAGGGGGGGGGGGGGGGCGTTTCCAAAACTGGTCTATACCTTTAATGCTCGATAAAACTTTAAATACCTGACTGAAAACTTTTCTTCCAGCAGAGAAACTTAGTATGTTTGTTTGTATATCGTTGGCATATTGACATTCATATTCATGTTTTTGGTTTGGCCTTACCAAGGAGTTTCTTGGCGTTACAAAGCAAAGTGACGCATAGAGGGATTTTTTACTGGATATCAATGATTGCATGAGACAGGTTATGTAATTAGCAGTCCACATAGCCCCTAAACGAGGCCTTGGTATAGGAGGTGAAAATCCTATATAGTCTGGGGCGTATATAGACAGACCATTTTAAATGGGAGCGGCGTGAGAGGGAGGAGGGGGAGGGGGGGGGGGTACGATCAACTTTGTTTGTTAAATTCAATAAAGTATTGTATTTAGAATCTTCCTGTATTTCCATACTTTCGTATAGTATAGAGATGGCAACATAATGCGCTATATAACTAAGCCTGACATTGTTATCATGATATTTGCTGAGAACTGTAAGGATTCAATGTTTTTACCCATAAATGCAAAAATATAAGACAAGACAAAATAATAAAATAAAATAAAATTAAGCAAAGCAAAACAATACGAAAAGAAAACCGAAACACCCCTCCCCCCCAAAAAAAGAAGAAAAGTAATAATAGAATTGGTGATAGACAAGGCTATTGAATTTTCGCTTTTGCCTTAGGCCTAATTTGATACTTCGAAAGTCTTGGCTATCATATTATTTCGATAAAATGACAGACTGTAACAAAATTAAAAAGAAGGGTTGAAACTCTGAATAATTTGTTTTATTCAAATATGCATGCCGTCTTTGAGTGCACAATAGAATAATTTACAATAAAAAAAAACCTACACATTATTTTCACTGCTTAGTCTTGAACAACAATATTTTAAAGCATAATGTTCGGCTCTCATGCCTGATTAAAATGTAATACTGGTGTGACTTATCATACGTTGATTTGTTAAACAATATTCTTTCTCTTAGCTTTCAAACATATAATTGTACAATTCTACATGTGGATTGTAGTCATCATAATATTAAAATCCGATGAAAAACCACAATACCTATTCTGCTCATTCACCCCCTCCTTCTGTCTCTACTCTCTATTCTCTCTCTGTCTCTCTATCTCTCTGTCTCTCTCTCTCTCTCCTTCTCTCTCCCTCTCTCTCCTTCTTTCTTCCTCTCTCTCCTTCTCTCTCGCCTATCTTTCTCACTGTTTTGCATGTTATCTTCATCCCTATTTATATCCCATATCCTTTTCTCTCTCTCTCTCTCTCTCTCTCTCTCTCTCTCTCTCTCTCTCTCCTCTGCCTTGCTCCCTCATTGCCTCATCTCTCTCCCCTCCTTATATATCTCATTTTTTTTCCATTTCTCTTGCTTTCTAATTCCCTCTTTATATAAGGCACTGTGTCCTCAAACTCACTTTTGGTATAATTATTGCCTTATATAAAGCGTGATTGTTTCTGATTTTTTTCTCTCACTATTTTGCCCCCTCATTCCCACGGAGGCATGATAAAGAGCCTTTGTTTGAAACTATATACCTGTACATTGTATTAATTATACGGGCTATGGTATATATAGCGGATTAACTGGAGATTAGTTATATCAAATAAACTGTCTATAACCCAAAAGACTTCCTGCTTGATGAACGTATAATCTCTGTTATATAAACTGAAGCCTAAGTACGAGGTCAAAATAGCAATGTTATCAACATTATCCTCATTTGAATATTGCTGTATTGCCATACCGTGACTTGTGGTGAATTTCATGCAGTGGAAAAAACTATTTAAAGCTTTGGAATTGAAAAGTGGGAACTACTCACTACACCTGAAGAGAATAAATCGAAAGCGCCATTAAAATGTGAACTAAGCTCCCCATTTAATGTATAGTAAATTATACTTCTGTAGCTGTCATTATTATACGCACCATTATTAATATCCATCATCATCATCATTATCATCCTCATCATCATCATCATCATCATCACCATTAACATCATCATCACCATCATCCTCATCAATACACTGCAAATTCGTTGTGTTAAGTTGTTTAAACAAAACTTACACAACGAATTTGCAGTGTACCATCATTATCATCATCATCATCATTATCATCATCATCATCATTACCTTCGTTGTCAAAAGTAACTCCAGCAATAATAAACATCTCGACAGTAATTCTTTGTGCAAGCAATTTTTTTTTTGGGGGGGGGGGTGGGGGGGGGTATATCTAACCTTTACAAGTCTCAAGTTTCAGCAAGAATATACAATTGTGTACAATAAATAAATTACAAACAACATTTTACAAAGTATACAAAAGTAAATTATAAAAGTATATATGTTATTTTTCTTTGCATAATATCAACAAAAGACACTGTTTATATATTTCTTAATTAAGTTACCTTTATTTTACATGAACCCCCAGTCCCCATGTGAGAGTTAATATCAAATGTCAAGGGCGTTTTTCTCTTTTGTCTTGTTACCATGGTATATCCTACCACAAACCTAAACATAACATGACGAAGCTTAGTACGATCAAATTTGTGAAATCTTCAGACACTTTTCGCAGAATCGATCACAAAATTGTCATTCCTTTTCCGCCGCAATATTGGCGCCAAAATAAAATGACAGGCTTGCATTACAGTATGGCATGGTTATTAAATACCTATAGTAATAATAATAATAATAGCAGACTACTTCAGGTGTGTCGCGTTGTTTCGCCTTATTCCCAACATCAAAGCCAATATTTGGGGATTAGAAGGGTAATTCGGCTATCCTGTATACGTATACAATTTGAAGTTTAATATACGGCAAATATTATTTAAACACCACCGCTCAAACGAAAGGGATATCTATTTCAAAGAGTTTTGGAGGCGTTATTTATAGCCGAAACTGAATAATATAAACTTTAACCAATCAATTTTCTCTACTGAACACAATCGCAATTTTTGTCTCGAAAAAACAACCTTAAGAAATTCCAAAAGCCTTGATGTATTGACTTTTTCAAATATCCTTTAAACGAGGGGTGTGTGTGTAGAGGTGGAACAAAATAATGTCAGCCACAAATCACGTTGGATAGCCATTGTGCATGTGTGCATTTTGTATATTTCATGTTTTCTCGAGAACGATCGATTTTGGAAGAAAAGTATAATGTTTCTGTCATTTTATCGTAGAGGGCGGTTTTGGGTATTTCGAGGCCACACAAAAAAAAAATATAATTATGTATTGAACTTCATTGATGTACATCAATATTCTGTTTATAAACATATAAATCAGTTAACAATGCAATCTAACAAATCAATATTCTGTTTGTAAACATATATACCAAATAAATCGATTTACAATGCAGTGTAAATAGCAAAACAGAAGGAAAATTATATATAGCAGAAACACTCTCCTTTCTTCTTGTAATAACATGACGCATAATGCATAAAGTAAATAATATAATGTACCAAAATACTTCCGAAGATTTAGATATATAAAACCTAATATAGCAATTTTCTAAATGAATTATAGCTCATGCTATACAAAATAGGTAAATGAGGTACATGGAATGCCTAAAATAAATAATATACATTACTGCAATTATGTTTTTGGTGAACGAAGAGAAAATATCTATAACATCTTTATTGCCTTATCTCATTATGAATATACCTTTTTCTTGACATTCCAAAATTTTCTTCCAAATTGCTAATTTTTCAAGAAAATCTGCTCGTAAATTTTTATATTTGTAACTTGAATTTCATCTCCTTCTAGATTCATTTTTTTTTGGCATATCCGCCGTTTTGATTTAGTCTGAAGAGGAAAGAGTTGGAAGAAAGAAAGAAAAAAAGATTTATATTGTAGTCTTCACAGAATCGTGGATTAGGGAGCGTTTTTTCTGGTCTTTTATATCTTCCCTTTTCTATGGGTAAGTTGTGTGCGCTCTCTTGTAGTTTGGAAATGATTTTTCTAAAATTTATTTTTGGTATGAGATAAATACTTTTCTTGCTTGATCGATTAAACAACTTTTTGGCATACCCGCTGTTTTGATTTAGTCTGAAGAGGAAAGAATTGAACCAAAAAAAAAAATTATTTATAGAGTGATCTTCACTACAAATGGAGTATGGGACAATAAGTTAAAAAAAAAAAAAAAATACGAACACCACCCCCCCCCAAAAAAAAAAACAACAACTTTAGGCCTAGTATTTCCAGGAATCATCATACAATCTTTCAAAATCATTTAAAAAGGTTACTAATCCGTAAACCATGCAGAAAGAAACTTTTTCGAAAGATTGTTGATGTATCCAGCAGAAGTAATATAAGCGCAGTAAGTCCGCTCATTAGAACGGGGAGGGGGCACTTTGTGAACATTCAAACGAATTTACAAGGCTATATAGGGTGTTGGACGTGGTTCAGGTGTTTTCTTCTTTTATGGTTTGTCCCAATCTTTCTCTTCCTTTCTTACTTCTCCCCCCTTTTCTTTCTTTTTACATTATTTTTTACCACTCAACTCGAGGTACGTGCCCCTCTTGTCCCTACGCCACTGTGATATGGTATCATTTATTATTATCGTGATAAAATCATTATCTTTTAATGTCAAAATAGCTTCTGTAGGTGAGGGGGGGGGGGGTGGATAAATTGATTTTTAGACGAAAAGCCTCCCACTCAACCAACATAATACGTATGTAACCGTGGTTACGGTTAACAATCACACGTGGCTGCCATTTTATCTGAAATAGCGTTAATGCGAAGAAAGTTACTTTTAAGTACCAAAATAATTAATCGAACGTGAAACAAAATCAAAATCTTTAGGCAAAAAACGGGCCTATAAATAGAAAAGGCATTTATAAAAAAAGAAGGAAGGAAACATGACATGTGAAGGAGAAGAAGAGGAAAGAGGCGAAGCAATGAAGCATGATAAGATTATGAAAAGAAGAAAGAGAACAAGGATGAGGACAAAAGAGAAGGAGAAGAAAGGGGGAAAAGAAGAAGAAAATAACGCCTAGATTTGTTTTCGATAAAGATGAAAATCACACCAGTCATTCTGCTAACTTGAAAAAAACTCTATACCAACTGAGGTATTTTTATGCATGTAGTTTGTATTTCGATCCGGTTCACTTTTGCGCGCCGCCACAATCTAGTCATGACGAACCCCAGCAGAATATGTCGCAACCAAAATAATATTATGAGTAATACACCACTATTTTGCATCACACTTGCAAATATTGATTTGTTGCAAGTTCGTCGAAAACCGCGAAACAATAATGAATATGAGAAAGGTGGGATCGAAGCCTTTATTTCATCCGCGAACTTCACAGTCGTGTTTTCGATTTCGCACAGAAGTCCCCAACTCGCGGAGAGCAATATTCTATTTATTTACAATGAATGATGACAATATTCGAAGTTTTGTGTATAAGTTTCAAAGAAAGGGGACGGGCGCAATTTGAAACCCCGGTGGCGGCAGCTGGGGAGCGCTACAACAGGCGGTGAAAAATAATCAGACATATCAGGCGAAGCATTGGGAAAGAAGGTACAGCCAGGTTACTCATATCACAAAAAGGTATACAGGAAATTGTAGAATGTGAATTTGTTAACTGCCGCAGACACAATTTGCGCCAGGGCAGTCCTTGTCTGGGTTATTTTAGCTACGATGTCCCGTCCCTATGTGGTCACGCAACAATAACACCCCCGCACGGGAGTGGACGCGTCTGAAAGGATGAGATCATCGATTTCTCGTTGGCCATTGTTTGCATTTGAGGTTGGGAGAATTTACTTTTCAATAGCAACAAGTGCATAATACCGGCAAACCGCGATTTCTTTCCCTCATCCTTTTGAAAGGCGTTTGACTTCGTATTATCATTTTTTTTAATGAGAGTTTGACTTTGTTTTGTGTTTAGCATAACAGTGGATAAACGATTTAATGTCTCGGCAAGGAATGGAGTAATTTGCAAATACTGTCGACCAGCTACGGAACTAATTGTAGTTCATTATCTCTTAACACGTGAAGAGGGAGAAAATAATACGATAAGAAAGGGGTTAATAAAGATGTCAATTAAGGTCTAATATAAAACAGTTACGTAAAGTAATTAAGACAGTGGGAGTACAGCGAAAATGAAAAAGAGAGTGAGTGAGAGAAAGACAGACAGTGATAGAAAGAGGGTTATATATATAAAGAGAGAGAGAGAGAGAGAGCATTACGTTAGAAGCTGGAGGAGGGGGGTGGGGGGGGGGGGGGGGTGGAGGAATGTAAACATCAGGTGCTAACCCCTCCCCAGAGGTCGACAAACTGCCGTGTGGAGATGTTGGGAGTTATTGAGAAGAGAGGTGTAAGTTGTGCTTCATCATATGCAAAATATCCCATTGTTTATAATAATTAAAGCATATTTCAATAAACCTGAAATAGATATCGTTTCATATTTTAAAAACACAAACTAATTGCGAGTATTACTACGACTCGGTTTAAACGACTTGCCGTTAATTAAGTATCAAATTAGGATGAATGGAAAAATAAGGTAATATATATAATAGCAGAAAGCATTGTTTCAAGGAATAATAGCAGCCGATTCAAAAGCAAAAATGCAGACAAGAATATTACAAATAAAAGACAACCGAGACAAAAAGGAGAGAAAGAGGGTAAGAAAAGTTTGGTCCCGAATTTTGAGCTGGGCGGCTGCGCAGGTGCGCCTGATCACAAGTAAATTCTCCCTCCCTTGTCTGGTCCGCGTGGCCCCACCCCCTGCAGCGCTGGTCTCTCTCGATCTAGCAGCTTCAGCGCGCTCATACCATTCTTCATTCCTCACATACTTTCGGAACGTCTGCTGGAACGCGAAAAATCTTCACTGAAAAGCATCTTTTCAGCCAGAATTCCACTCGCCACATTAAGTACCCGTGCCTTGGACACAGACATCAATTGCAATCAGGTCAGTTTGATTAATTTCAGATTTCATTACAACTTTAACAAGGTTTTGGGGAACGAGGTCTTTCTGAAATTCCTGCATCTTTGACATTTTTGTCATTTTTGCGACAGTCAGGACTTCCGGACGAGTATCGAAGTTCATTTTGTTTTGGTCGACTTCTAAATCAATTTCCTTTCAGCTTTAGCGATTAAAATTCATCCCACTTGCGAAGATGGTTTCTAATACTCCATATTCTTGCATAAGCAAGGGATGTTGTGAGATGAACGCCGTAATTCGAGGGCGATATTGGTCCAATGCTCCGCCATTCCGCAGGTAAAGTATGTATGCTTGTATTGCATTGCCGGACCGGTAGATCTGCCGTGTATTGTGGATGCGAGCTGGGTTATTGTGTAGCAACATAGTTGGCGAGACTCTGGAACCCCGTTCGGACCACAAAAGAAAACATGTCAGCTATTTGGTAGGGGGTTTTGGCAGTAGGCTTCTCGAGGTTGGCTTCGCCTTTGGTATGTGTACTGAAAGAGCACACGCTTCTCTCCAGCCGTGCACCCGGGCCAGCTGGTAGAGAATAGTTTCTTCCATATTTGGTGTCTGGCTTGTTGCATCTCGCTCGGTGCATCTCCGAGTCTGCCGACGACTGTTGCTATCTTTCTCAGCGCAGCGAGAATTATTTGCAGCGTGAAGAAGCAACAGTCTCTCCCTCCCGTAAAAAGAGCCATATCATAGCTAAAAAATCAGATTAATTCTTTGATTACAAAAAATGGAAACAGATACGGTAGATAGATGTGTTTGATTCAACTTTAAAGAACATATTCTTCATTATTTGTTAATGTCAAGTAGATCTAGATCTATTTAGAAATGTTTTGGACTTTCAGTTGAATCGAAACAAAAAATACAATTGTCATCTTTTTTGTTTTAAATTTCGTCGAGTTTAAAACCATTTTGAGATGTGACAGATTTACAATTATAATTCATACTTGTTTAAGTTGTTAACTAGACCCTTTTCTCTGTCAAGAACTGGTTTTCCGTTGAATAATCATGTTTTTATGGCGCCTTTAATCCTATTATGACGGCGATCTGAAAATCTGAATAGCGAACGAGATCCAAGACAAATACCCGGAAAAGATAAGAGCGCTCATTATGCGACGGTAAACATATGGGACGGCGGCTGTATTACCGCATTGCTCCAAAGGCCAACGGGCTAGAGCAGGGGGAACTGTTGCCTACGGTGTGCACGGCAAGTTCGCGCTGAGTAAACAGCGGCCGTGCCGTGTAGTGTGCCTAGCTTCGCTGCCTGGTTTCGCAAATCCAATACAATGCCCTTTGTGGTGCAGTGATATATTCAACGGTTGGGAGGATTTAGTGTTTGCTAAGTCTCTGCACTCTCTATTGTGCTTGTGTTTATTTAGTCCTAGACGTCATGATTTTGCAGAAATTGTTATTGAAACAGATCAAGTTCATTGCACATAGACTTTTATCTCTTCTCTTTTCATGTGAAAAAAACTGTTGAATTTCAAATCTTTCCCAATGCCAGGCAATTATAATCCACCCGCCAATCAATAAACTTGTGACTGTTTTTTGAGGTGTATTCAAACCGCCCTTAGTGTCGATCTACCTTGATTTCTCATCAACTTTGCTATTGAACAATGGACAAATGAAAATCGTACTACTAGTGAAGCCTATTTAGTACTTGGAATGAAATTTATTAAATCTTCATATCTTAAGATTTTACATTGATTTGATATTGACTTGTAAATATGGTTCGATTTATGATTTATGAAGATTTTAATTCAAATTATCATTATTTAGTATTTTCAAGTTTACCATAAACATGCCTGTTAAACTCATTCATATTTTAACTGTCAATTCTGAAGTCCCCCATAATTTTTCTTTGTTAAAAAATGTTTTAAATAATTTGTTTAGGCCCTTCCAAAATTTCTCTTTTAATTGAATGTCTTGAGCTGACTAACCAAAATAAAGAAGAAAGATTTTGTATGGCTTACATTTATATTGGATTGTCTGGGCATACAAAGAAAATATACAAAAACTTGGATTAACAAAATAATTGTCATTTGATTTCAGTAATTTGCCAATGTATTTGACAGGTTTTCAAGACAAAATGAAATTCCATCCCTCAATTTGCTCTCGGTCTTAATTCATCGGCCTCAGAAAAAAAGTAAAAAAAAATAGTGCAATTAGGAAGAAGAATAAAAGAAGTTTAAGATCTATGCAAGTACCCAATTTTTTATTGAAAGCTTGTGAAATGAAATAGGGAACAATATGTACATGTGTACATGTACTGTAGCTGTCTTTTGAAATGCAATGTGCACAGTTAAATTTTGTGTTCCAAAGCAATTAAAGATGTATATTTTTATGGCCTTGAATTAAAAAAAAGAAGACATATTGTAGACAATTTGAAGCATCATTTTTGAACTAATGTTCTGAAGAAAGATCGCATAACTTACTCATTATGATTATCTCTTTAGTTTAATGCACACTCTAACCTTATGTTATACATGTACATGTAGGAAGCAATGTTCAGTTTAATTGTAAATTTAGATTTATAAATGATTAAGAATGTCATATAAAATGTCATTCTTTTAAAACACAAATGGACACCCATGTACATGTACAAAGTGGTTTCAGATATCGGTACGCATGTTTATTATACTCGGAAAAGGTAAAAAATACACACAAATACCATCAACAAGAGGGGAATTTCTTACATGATAAGTCTTTTTCTCCAAATAGAAACTCAAATGCCCAAACCATCACTCTCATGCTTGCAATGTTTTTGTACATGTTTGGAATTCAACGATAAAATCAATGCTATCTCGGCTATTGCTTATCAAATATTCAGTTACATGCAATGTTTGTTCTACTTTCGATGAGAAACGGTTACAATACATGTCCGTCCTTTACAATTAACCCAGATAATGGAAAGACATGATAACATCTCTCAACTCCATTTATTGCTATTCGATCTCATCTTTTCCCTCCTCTCTCTCTGGTACACATACTGCATATCACAAATAGTAATAAAAAGGAAAGCCCGTATCTAAGTGTACCGTATCATCTCTCAAGTTATTAAGTAGATAACGTGGCGTTATCTCAGTCTTCACAAACGGTGAAACAGAATCCGATAAAAATCTGGGCTCGCTGCCTTAGTATCCATTATAGAGGTGTAAGTGGCGGGAAGCAAGGTAACAAGATACGCGATTGGCCCGCTTCGCCCGCCCTGTTCATTTTCAGCATTCCCTGGTGGTAACCTAATGTTCAAGGATTCTTGCTGGCTAATTTCTCGGGACGTATCAAATCTCATAACTTGTAACAGAGTGCATAAACCGTGATTCACTGCGAAAAAAGACACTTGTCAAATATACTGGTAGTTTTGGATACGATGAAGAAAATATAAGTATTTTGTAAGTGAGTGTGCAGTTTTGTAAGTAGTAGAGAGAGTCGGCTCGATTGAAACTTGGTACATCACTATTTCAACCATGTACGGCAGAAAGAATATTGTGTTAATTAAGGGCTATTAGCATTGACCCACTCAGTATAGTACAGTACTTGTAAGAATAATTGCTTTTCAACCGATTTCATAGTGTTTTTTATAATAGCATTTTGCTGATCCAATGCCCCCAGAGAATAATTAGGCTTTCAAGAGTAACTCAAAGTAGTTTGGGATAATTTTTCTACAAATGTTGTTTTACTATTGAATACATGTATGTATCAAGGACTCTGATCTGTATTAGTAATAAGATTAACAAGAAGGAAAGGGAAGAAGACATAAAAGGGGAGAGGGGGGGGGGGGGGGGGGGGTGGGGGCGGCGGCAGCAAGCCTGTGCGTAGCACCATTTATAATTTTGTTGATAAAGTTTTTTTCTTTGCTTGGTAACTCTCACATTTGGAAATTATGAAAGACCCCAAATGTCAATCAATGTGTGGAAATTTTGAACCAATGCCTTGTGGAATTATCCCATCAATCAATACAAGACCCAGCAATTCTAATCCTAGGATGAAACCAATCTCATGGAATCTCATGGAATCTCAAAACCGTACTGGTCATGTACTGGCAGTTATTACATAACTTTGGAAGCCTGGCTGTCTCATGAATCTTTGATCAATCAAAGGTGTGGGCCATGCACGAAAGTGGACAACCCTGTATTAAACTATTGTTGCATAATGGTCTAATTATGAACTTCATTTGAAAAATGACTATAGATAGGGTTGCCACTTTATCATTCTCCAAAGTTCCAACATGGTAATATTTATCATTTGTATTTTGTAGGAATACTTTGAAGATTTTTTCAACAAATAATTGTGCATACATTGATCCTAAATACATGAGGGTGAAAAATTAAAGAAAAAAGAAAGAAAAGAAAAATGGAACACACATCATATTAGTAACTTGCAAGTTGCAATGGATGGATAACTGACATATTTTTTCATTAGAGGTAGCGAGAGAGAGCAAGAACACTCCCTAGTCACCTGTGTAAATGATATGTAAATTAAATGATGTAGGTCACACAAGTAGTTGACTCCAGTCCTTTAAGTCTGTAAAAGTTAATGGGATTTAAAAGTAAAAGAAATAACAAAGAAAAGGTTATGAAGAAAGATTTTTTTTTTAATACTTTGGACAGATTTTTTTTTTTTTTTTTTTTTTTTTTTGTTGGGGGGGGGGGGGGGTTTAAGGACCAAGAAACTCTCGTTCTATCATCATGAATCAGAAAATGGGGAAGTAAACATATATAGGCCTTGGCCTTGTTCAAAACTTTTGGGAAAGAAAAAAAACATGACTTGCTAAGCTTTGGGCTTTCTCTTTTGTCTCCAACTTTTTTACCACCAAGCTTTTTTACCACCAAGCTTTTTTTTCTCAGACCCCTGTAGCGGGTGGAGTCATCTCGAAAAACAAAATCGGGTGGGAAAGCTTGTCGTCGTCGGTCGAAGAAGAGAAAAAGTAACGAGAGAGGAATGATGGATTATGGGAGAAACATGACAATATAATAGGCTGGGGTGACTCTTGTACAACCCCTATGACTCATTGTAAACCATGATGATGTCTGGATAAACTAAAAAATGGGTCGGTGATGATCTGGACTTTGCTCCTTGTTGTTGACTGTTGAAACAAGTGTGTGAGACCCAAACTGAAGAGTATGGCCCTTTTTTTTCTCTTTCTGTAGAAGTACAGTACATGTACAATACATGTAGTCTTGCCTCTAGTAGTAATCTGTTTGGCCTTATGCACTTCTCCACCCCCCCTTCTTTACTTAAAAGAAAAGTGGGCCTCCTATTTTTGCCCCTTGTTGTTTAAGTTTTAAAACAAGTGTAATTACATTGTATAATAAAACCCTTTTCAATCAATGTTATTCATTTGTGAATATTTACTCCAGATGAAGATTTTAGTGTTGCCTCCAGTCATCCATTTGGCCCTTCAACACTTGCCGGACCCCCTCCTTTACTGAGTAGAGTGCCCCCCACCCTATTTACCCCCCTCCAGGAGAATTATTGTTTGCCATCAATAAAGTAGTTGGCCTTTACACCTTTTGGAACCCCCCCCATACTCTTTCAAAATGATTATCAAAAAAGAAGAAAAGAAATACATATTAGATAGAAATGTACCACTTTTGTTGATATACTCTATTTTTCATTCTTTGATTATATGAATTATACGTATCAATATTTTATAGAATTGTTGTGAGATATTGCATCTATAGAAACATCCATATAAAAAATGAATTCATGCAGTACGTTAATCTATTTACTATGCCAACGAAACCGAAACTTTAATTTTAACCGTCATCGAACAACTAATTTTCCTCTTCTCCAGGATGTTTACTAGTCTGTTTCAGCCCAAACTATTTCTATTTATCGGCGGCTTTTATCTCCGTGGTGGACTTTTTGGTGATTCATTAAAATTGCCCAAGTGCAAAGTTCTTTCATTATTTGCGCGGGAATCACAGGCGTATTGTACTCTTTTGTACAGCAAAGTTGACTTTGATCACTATGTAAATTTGTCCAGAGCCGAATAGTAGAACTTAAAGGGTGAAATCAAACACACTTCCTCGAAAGGAGTAGATTTTGTTGCTACCCTGTTGGTTTCTATGCAGTAAGTTCACTATTTCTCTGTGTTTCTAAGTTATATTTTTAATCACCACCTTTTTTCCCCAAAAAGAAAGCAAAAACTGAATGATTGACATGTCATATTTTTTTTGCAAACCCTACTCAAAGCAGAACTCTGTAGTCTGCATACAACCAATGAGAAACCGTTAAAATAGAAACAAACAACAAACATAATACATGTACATGTAGAATTTGTAAAAGCTCTTGTGAATGAATATGTAGGCATTGATATACAGTTAACAACTTTATTATTTATATTCCTTGTAAATTTGATGTTTTTGGGGGTCTTTTTTATAACTCTAGAATGAAAGGTGGACTTGTCTTATTACGGCCATTGTTGAATATTTTTTGATGTAAGCTTTAATATGTCACAATCTCAAGAAACATAAATTGGGACAAACCAATTTTTACTTTAATTTTTTTTTATAAAAGTTGGTAAGGGAATGAATAATTGTACATGTACTGTACATAGAATTAACACAAAAGTGTAGCTTATCCAATGACCAAAGAATACAGTTTGTTTAGCTATCGAATATTCATTAGAGAAAGTTCAATATTCATGAGAGAAAATCCAATATTCAAAGAATAGTCTAATATTCAAAGAAAATCCAATATTCATAAGAGAAAATCCAATCTTCATAAGAGAAAATCCAATATTTGTGAGAGAAAGTCCAATATTTGTGAGAGAAAGTCCAATATTCATGAGAAAAAGTCCAATATTCTTGAGAAAAAGTCCAATATTCATGAGAGAAAGTCCAATATTCATGAGACAAATCGAATATCCACTTTTAAAGCCTGATTTTCCAATTTGAGAGCTCTTCCCCCCAATTAAAGTGTTAACGGTAAACATTTTTGTTAACATCAGTTAAAGATAAACTTTAGTACTGGTAATGCGATTGCATTGTGAAAGAAAAGGTGTGGAAAGGACCAGAAACAGTTGATCATGTAGCATGTAAGTATTGGTGTGCACTGCAAGGTTCTGGAGTCATCAAAATCATAATAAATTTGACCAAGTCTTGGTAAAGTAACAAGCACTGTACACAGAAAGCTATATATGGGACAACACACATGGTGTCGGGGCTAGTACTACCTTGATTTCCTTGTCTTTCTATGCTCATTACTCAGCCAGTATACATTTTCTTCCAAAATTGTTTGGCTCATGTCATTTATTTGTAATCTTGAACATTCAGTGTAAGTTTCGTTTGATTCTGTGAGAATTAATTTTCTCTTTTTTACCAGAACTGGAGTTTATCTTTAAGCTTTACAGCATTTAGTTGCTACTCCTAACTGTCTACAGTGAATTCATGATCATCTACAACTGTAGAGCACATCTTCTCTGTATTGGCGTGAAATCATGGGCAGCGAAATCAAACGGCCCACCTTGCGATCCCAACCAGGATCCTTTGTACTGTTTATAAATCTGTAGTCTAGTATGACCCTCGAAATAATGGCAAATTGGCAATTGGCCCCATTTTTAGAAATGATTTTATTGCTCTTTACAGCCCATTACCTCTGCCTATAGAATAAATCTATTGTTCTCATAGCTATAAACCCTAGCACAAAATATTACAAGCATATTAATGTAATCGCATTTGAACTGTTACTGATGTGTTGTAAAAGTCACTTTTACTGTCATCTTCATTATTCATCTCATGCTCATCTTTATAATTTTAATTGACTAATTTCCAATAATTTTTTTGAGATGCAATTTTGCCCCATGTGTAATTTTATTATTTCACTGATGGTTTTTAATCCAGGAGTAATACATGTATACAATGCAATCCCATTTGCCCTCATTTAATTCCAGGTAGGGATTCTTTCCATTTTACAATCAGCAATCACTATAAAACCATATACCTGAACATGTACCTACTGTAGATTAGTAACAGAGATTTTGCTGACATTGTACATGTTTATACAGCAGAAATTTATCACATTAGAAAATGGTACAATTCCAAGAGATTGTGGACTGAAATTGATTTCCTTTTTTCTCAAAAACTGCAATATCTACAAACGTGTTTAGAATGGAAGTTTTAATATTGATCATCAACTTTTATACAAATCCTTGTTTTCATGAATTAATAGTCAAACTCATATCTGTGAGTTGTTTCAAGTTTCAAGTTTGAAAATGCAAAATTGTACGAAGGTGTGGTATACAATGTACATGTAATGTACATAATGGACAGTAATGACACACCATTCCACTATAGATGAGGGGTATTTCCCCCTATCTTTTGTATTCTTACATCATAGCGTTCACTCAGCTGCCCCTAAGCCACATTGTACCATCTCCTTTCTTTATGTGACATGGCATTGTTCAGCAGGCCCAAATCTTCTCTGGTCAGCTTCCTTCAATCCATACAATGAGATGCGTTTTAATCTCCATTGTGAACTCTCCACTGTGGCAGGGTAAATGGCCTGCATTGTACACCTGTAGATATATTGATATTGGGCCTACATGTACATGTACATGTATGAACATGCCTTATAGATGCATGTTCTTTCAGGTTTAATCCATAGATGATATTAGGTGTTGTTACAAGTTCAAAAATCAGATCTACATGTACTATTTTCGTAGTCTGTAACAATAACATGCAGGACAAAATACCTCAGACTTACCTATATTTTTCATCCATGAATATAAACCAATTGTATACTACTGTAAAGTAAAAAAGGTATTCATTGTTTACTTTAGCATTTCTCATACATCTTATGTTAAAGCCCCACTGCAGTACTCATAGCTGCTTGTGCCCTCTATGTAGCAAACAATGCCTTATCAGTACCTGTTGGTTCCCCATGATCCCCTTTGTCTCATGTTAATTGTAAGCTGATTTGATGAGAAAACCACCTGTCAGTGACCTTGCAGGGAGGTCTAATCCCCCTGGCCAAACTATTGATATTTTCTCCAGAAAGAGATGCATCTGCAATAGACACAGAGCTAGTACAAAAGAGACAGCTACATGTAGCTTGCGCTGAGTAGAAGTACAAATTTTTGTTGGTACTACATGTAGGTAGTACAACAGCCTCTGCGGGACATCCCTGGTTCTGAACAACAGGGGGCAGTGCAACCTTGCAGACCCTGATCACTCGCTAACAAGGCCTGATCTCTTCTGGGGAGAATTCTTCCCGTCTTATAGCTCGTTCAGACTGAGGGAAGTTCATACAAAACTTGTTTAAAGAAACGTTGAATAAAGAAACTAGTTTTGAAAAGGTCAGTTGACATGACAGCCGGCCGCGGTTCGTGCTCGCTCACGGGAAGCCCCATCCTGTAAACGATTTTTGTACAAAGCGATTTTCAGACTAGAATGGACCCTGATTCTTGAGTGGGTTTCATTCGGAGCAATGCTTAAACATGTGTTCTTTGTACTACAGTATACGTTCAGACTACGTTCAGATTAGAAAACTATAACTACTTTTCATATCTTGCTACATGATTTTCATACAGCTATACAATGATTTTCAGTGGTCTGAATGGGGGTAGGTAGCTTGCTCAGACTAGAAAACTCTTTACTACTTTTCATATCTTGCTATATGAGTTTCATACAGCTATACAGTGATTTTCATACAGCTGTACAATGATTTTCTGTGGTCTGAATGGGGGTAGGTAGCTTGCTTTGACGAGTACCAACAGATTCCTAATCAAATTTGTAGGTGAATTAGGAGGGCCACTTCATCCCAATTGATAGTTTCCCTTCTGCTTTTGACGTCTTGTATGTGAACAAGTCTATTTGGCTTAACCAGTGGCCTAACATTGTCAAGCGCTGGTCCGTAGGGAGAGATTCAAAATACGATTACAAGCTAATCCAAGCTGCTTTTCATTTCATTTCATTTATTCATTTTATTTCATTTCATTTACCGGTATTCATTTTCACATCCAAGTTAAAAACAAAATCATATCATCTTCAAGACAAACATGTATATAATTACATATCTGAAGTGGGTGATTCATGAAAAGCATGTTAATGGCTTGTTAAAAATGATCCTCACAAAATATATAAAGTAATAGTAAATTTGGTACATAATTTACATAAAATCAAGATTACAAAAAAAAAGGAATATAAAGAAAATAGAGAAAAGAAGGAGGAAACATTGGCATTATAAATTATAAGTAATACTATTTTTCAAAAAAGAAATTGCCTTTAAGTTGTTTAAATTGGTTGATTGTCTTACTAATCATAATGGGTATATTTTAAATTAAAGATAGAATTGAGTCTTGGTCATGGGCTTGCATTCCCAAAGAAGCTGTCTAGAAGCTACTGTAAAAGCTTAAATTCGCTGACACCAGACTTTGTGGAAATGCCATTAATCGATTACAAGTCTTGCACGCAGCAAACCCGTGGTCCCATCATGTTGACTATTTGACGTATCTTTACGCGCTCACGTAGAATAACGCTCGCACAGAACCGAACTCGACTTGGGTTTTGTGTACAGTGTTTACGTGCACGTGTACTGTGTATGTTCTTTTTTTAAACAAAATATCCAAGTCATTCACACTTGTTGCAATAACTATACATAAATATGTAGATATAATAGGCAAAAAAAAAAATGAATAAGGCAAAATGCCAGCAAGATAAATATGATATCTTGAAAAGTAAGGCTGTGCACAACAGTGTAATGAGGTACCCGAGTACACTCCCAGGCTTACAGGCGAATACTCGAGTATTCGGACGCCATGTTTTTTTTTATAATTTTTTATAATTTTTTTGATTTTTTTTGATTTTTTTTGAATTTTTTGATTTTTTGACTTTTTTGACTTTTTTTTCTTTTTTGACTTTTTTTGCCACTACCATACCACTCGGCAGTTTCTCAGATCCCTCGCCCAAAACGCATGCAATTTTACTTTAAGTTGCAGTTGAAAGCGCCGATTTAATAAGAATAATAACAGTAAACAATGCTGTTTTAAAAACCAAAGATGGCAGAATAATCCATTTTCCTCCAAGTCCAAACAGAAATCTGGACATTTGGTCCCAGTTTCTGAAAGGTGAGTTTGACAGTGCTTGAGACTTGAGTGGGGAAACATTTTTACCGACGGTACCATGCCAGCGGCTGCCGCTCTCCCTGGCACGGGTAAGCGTGGGCCTGGACATTTTTTTTTTTTTTTTTTTTTTTTTTGCGGCCGAATATTCGGGTACGAGAAATCGTACCCGAGTAGTTGTCAACCGTGCGGGTACTCGAGCATTCGACTACCCGTCTCAGCCTTATTGAAAAGTGTAATCATGTGCGATTCGTGACTTGTCAGATTTGTTTTCCAGACGATGAAGTGTGAACAGTCTAATAAATTCTATTTACAAAATATGTATCTTGTCTAGCAATCACAGGTGCAAAAAGGGACCGTTTTCCTGAGAGACTGTTACCAGATATGTTTATATGTTGAACAATTGTCTTGTACGGGGAGAAAATGATGCATTTACCAAGTAATGGATGGTGGCGATAGGGCCACTGTAGGGTTGCATTGTCTGAGTGATTCGAAACACGATATCTTCCCATTTCCACGAAGACGCTTTGTGCATATGTTGATGTTTAGGTGAGGGCAGGTCCATATTTGGACATCTCCCAACACTTTGCAGAGTCACATGGAGCGCCTGGAAACTTGGGGAGGCTTGGAGTGAAGGCTAGGTCGGATGATGACAGAGACAGATATATTTTGTAGGGAAGAAATGCAAAGAAGAGAAAGAGATAGAGAGAGAGAGAGAGATAGATAGAGAGAGAGCGAGAGAGAAAGAGAGAGATAGAGAGACAAAAAAAGAAAGAGACAGAGAAAGTGAGAGAGAGATAGAGAGCGAGAGAGAGGGAGATAAAGACGAACAGAGAGAGATAAAATGAGAGATAGTGAGAGATATATAGAGAGATAGAGCAGAGAGAGAGAGAGAAGGAGGGAGAGAGAAATAACAGAAGTTCCAAGAGATAGAGAAAGAGAGAAGATGTACAGTACATGTGTATATATTGAAAATTAACATTAATAACTTCAATCCTGGATCAAACATTATGCCTCAGGCTAGCCCTGTTCTAAACCCGATTGCAATCCTAACCTTAGCCCTTTAATTACATGTACATGTATCTTTGACTAAATTAAGCTCGGACCAGTACAGTGGTTACCTCAGCAAACTTCACCATCCGATATATTGGAGTTTGAATGGTTAGATCTCTGAAAACTGAATTAAAAAAAAAAGTATGGTAGGGTATCAATCCACAGAAAAGTTTGCCGGGGAAAATATGGGAAATTCAGATGATTTTTGTTTTTGTTTATATGCACAGAGCCAGAGGTCTAGTTAATTGTTCAATGTGCATATACAATGTACATTGTAGTATAGAATAAAATTGGAGGGACTTTCCCTGTTGAATTTGTTTTGTTGACAAACAGTAGTGTTTTAGCAACGTAATAAACATGAAATTGCTGTCTCCATGTACACAGTATTTAAAGGCCCATGACTACGAGATCATTGATTAAATAACATTTAAACACTATCACTATCAAGGCATACAAACCACAGACCTGTCCATATACATGTAGGTCCATGTTCAAACTTTAAAACAAGCAAATCTTGTTATAGTTAAAAACAACGGCAACAACTACTATAAACATCTATTAAAATGTTATGAGAATTTACAGAGTTTGAAGGAAAAAAATTGAATGTCTCATCCTCGGAATCATTTTATGACTGCACTTGGTATGGCTCGGCGCCCTGACGGGAATCTGAAAATAATAATTGTGAATGAATCTTTCTTGAATCCAATCTCTTGTCAAGAGAAGAGAGCCATCACATTGGCCACACCGATTGTACCGGCCGGAATGCCCATCCCTCCACAGCATTAACGACTTTCTCAGATCTGAGTAGGTTTGTCTTCATCAGCTTGAGATTGCCAAATAGCCCGCTAGTTCTGATTTTGGAAATAATGCCGAAGTTACAAATCGCATATTCATCAGCTCGAGACTCGACCTCGAAACTTGAGTTCGAGAAATTAGCTAGAGATATTTTGCTCAGCGTTCGCGCATAGTGCTAGTCTTCGGGCTGGTGCAGAGGCACTGAAAAAATAGCGGGATATTTTGCAAACTAGCCCAACCTATACTAGACCAAATATCCCACTAATTGCAACTTCGGGTCGATGAAGACGCAAATTAACTGGATAATGTAGGATCGGGATAGTTAAAATAGCGGGTTATTTGGCAATCTCAAGCTGATGAAGACAGATCTGAATCTGATGTTGTCGTCGCCGCTTGGGCCGGGACAAAGGAGGGGAATCACGTAATGGCAGAGCCGATGCCTCCGTCCTCTCTGGAGCGTCTAGTTTCTGCTATCCTCGTTTATCCGAGTCGCAACACATGCCCTTATCACTTACCCAAATTCTGTAATTGGGGTTTGTGAATTGTGACAGCATTTTCTGTTTCCAAAGTTCTCTTGGGGGAAGGGTATGCTCGTACCATCAAATATGAATGTACAGTTGCTCTGGTTCAAATTTATTGGGTGTACGGTGTGTCACTTTCTGTTGATGTTGATGTTTTAGTTGATAAGACCTAATGAAATGATTCCCAGTGTCTCGTCCTGATTTGTTGCAATGTTTTGCACTTGTACCAAAAATGGCCCCAAAATCCACTTACGGTATTGAAATTTAATATTTGTGAAATGAACAAGACTCTTGCTATGTTAAAGTTACATTGATGCAGTTATAATTACTGCATTGATATTCACAAAAAGAGTTCTTCAATTGATGTCTATTTTCTTATCCAGATTAATTTTTTTTTCTTCTTCATCTACGGACATCTATTGAAACAAGCATTAACTTTTATAAATTGATAGTCAAAACTCTTGCAAGAACGATAACAATGCAGTTATTATCTGCACATAAGAGTACATGTACAATTAGAATTTCACTTGGTCATTGTTCTTATTTTACTATCGATCCAAGCCTCCCAGGTAATGATCAAGTTGTAATACATAAAGCAACTTTGAATGCGGTTTGTCCCAGGTAATCTACATGTACATGTTTGTTTCAAGTGGAATTCTCTGTCAGCTCAACATCAATTGAACTTCAGGAGAACTCGAGAATACTTTGATGGGAAGCTTTCCAACAACAAAGATGTTGTCCCATTTGTTCCCATTCCCCGGCCGTCCTAGTCTGAATGTTGTATTAAGAAACGTAAAATGAAACCTTGTTCAGTTTTGTTTGGATGAAAATCCTGATAAAGAATAAGGTTCCCGCTCTGTAGTCTGAACGTCGTATCATACGGAAATCGTAAAACTGGGCGGGGCTTATCATGAGTGCACACTAATGATTGGCCAGCTGTCATGTCAACTGACCTTGTCTAAAGTATTTTCTTCATACAAAGTTGTTTTCTAGTTTCTACGCTCCTTCCGTTATACCATAATTCTTTATATGACTTTTCTTTATAATGCAATTCTTTTTTATAAGATTTTTATATAAATATCCTTTCTATAGTCTGTCAAGGACGAAGTATTCACTGGAGGTATATAAAGGGAAATCCCCGCTCTAGCCCATGCATTGGTCGCCTTTTTATATCTTGACTCCTGAAGGGGATTTTGTTACAATCCCCAACCCCAGTGGGGGTAGGAAACCATTGAATTAAAAATAATCATAAAAATGAGAATACACATTGTTCTAGGGTATGTTGAACTTGATGGAATAGTTGAAAGAGAGAGAGAGAGAGAAAGAGATCCAGGGAGGCGTAGCCCCTCAAGAGATGTGTAAAAGGACAATTATCTTTTGTAGGCCTTTACAAGCAAACCCATACCCTAGGAAAAGTATTTTCTTTTTTTGTTTGTTAATCTTGTACAGTCCCTGGTTGTCATCTTTGCTTCTGATGTAAAATAATATTTAGTGGCCAACATTCTATCAAAAATTTAAACTCAATACTTGGTTATAATAAAGTTGTTCATTGTTTTTATACTATAAAGGAACCCTGTGGAAGGGTAAATATATTGGGGGAAAAACACATTTAGAAACCAAAGTTTTCCAATCTGTACTTTCTACATGCTACTTTTTTACACATGGGCTTTGTCGAAGATACCACCAGTTCTAGGTCAAGAGTTCTTCATTATGTTGCCATCGTAGTTACTCATGTGGTTCACCCAAGTCCTGGCCAAGGGATTCAGGCACGAACCTCAAGAAATCTTCTAACAGTGATTCACAAGACAAATGTACTTTTGTTATCCATCCTGATAGAGATTGCATTGCATTGCGCTGATACAGTGTACTGACGAAAGGTCCCAAACAGCTGCGGATTTGCCCAAAGAAAGGTGGAGTCTAAAAATTTTGTTTTCAAGACAAATCTTGAGACCCGATGGTTTATAAGAAAGATGATTTCATTGAAATTGAGATGTGGGAAGACTGAACTTCTTATAAAAGTGATTTGTAATCTGGTCAGGAAGATCTATCAGTGTAGAAAAAAGAGAAAAAAAGGAAAAGAAGAAGAAACAAAAAATAATGCACAGAAGCTCATTTGGGATTTACAAAAGGAAGTCTTAATTTTTCTCATGACAATACAAATTATTACATTTCCTTTTTACCAAATCTGTTCTAGAGCTTACCAGAACTAAATCTTAAGCTGCTACCATGTATCTATTTTTTATTTTCTATTTTTATTTACTTATTTATCTTTTTTGTTGTGTTGAGGTCCATTTTGAGAGTTAGTTCTATTATTTTGTTCTGCCATGTAATGATGACTGGCAGCTACATGTATAGTAGCTCACTGACTCCACAAGGCACATTGCTCAGTGTATTTCTCATTTGTTTTCTGAATGCAATCGGAGCAATTTGAGCGGAATTGTGGAATGCCTGAGATTGTCTTTGATCTTAGGCCAGGGAAGACTCTTTCTGAAATTCAAATTTTGCTACTTTTGAATTTGAGTGGCCCGCCTTTCACTTTGAGCGCAAATAAATATGGAAGTGGGACGTTTATCAACTTGATATATATTTCAACGAAGACCGACATATTTCATGTGTAAGTGTTAATCAATCATGAGATAATGGCAATTACATAGTTTGTGAATGAACCTGGACAATGAAAAATAAGTTTACGTTTGCGGTGTAGGAAATTTATTTAAATGTACAGTATATGCTATCAATATAGTGAGATTTGTGTCGCTTAGAAATTAGTACATATATATACTGTCTTACCTGTATTTACAATGTACTTGTATACATGTATGTTGTTACCAGAGTTTAAAAAAAATTCTTTCAACTTTAGTGCTATCCAGAATTACTATAAAATCATAAACTTTTGTGATTTTTCATTTGACAACAATTCTTAATTGAGGAAATTTACGCAAATTACATTAAAAATGAATTAAAAAATTGGTGTTTTGTCAGTTGGGATTTATTTGTTAAATGGCATCAAATCTGTACCAGTTGCATTTTGCACTTGATAGTTGCTGGTATACATAACAGTTATTTGTTCTGTTCTTCTGTGATTTAAAAAAACAAACTATTACTGGGTCTGTGGTTCATTTGAGGTTGGCATTAGCCATTTGTTTATTTTTTGTAATATTCCATTCAGAAATGCATGAACGTGTGTATTGATGTTTCTTAATTGAGGTGTCAAGCTTGAAACAGAAATAGGTTGATGCTATAGCACCTATTGCATGTTTTTCATTGATAATTTGTGAAAGAGGGGGCCATGGGGTGGGGGAGTGGGAGAAAAAATAGGGAAGATTTGTTGTTATTTTGTTTGAAGGGGGGAGGTAGAGAGTAAAAGCAGATGTTTCCCCTTTTGTGTGAAAGGATAGTAATCTTCACTGGTATCATCTGTTAAAATCCATTTTTTGGTCATCCCCAAAAGTGCATTTAGGTTGTTATCCTACTGATTTTACACGGATTGGTGCCAAAGTGACACCTTTGTAATCGAGTGAACCCCCTTGTGTACTTTCTCATTGTGGAGAGCGGCGTGAAAAATAGCAAGCACAAATTGTTGAAAATCACTGTTGCCCTCTCCCCCTACTTTTCTCTGCGTTTGACCGTGAAACCAAACGCAAGGAAACAACTGTTGCAAGAACCATGCCATATATTGGACTGATAAACATAAAATGCTCCAGTTTTGTTTTGTTTTCTTCGGATGGAGCTTTTGTTTCAAAGCCAGCAGGGGGTCTTTTATTTTGATATCAATCTGTTTTGAACGATCCATTTTGTGATGAAATTGTAGTGATGGAAATTGTTACTAGAATGTACATTATTCGGAAGAGAACCAATATTGTTCAGGCAAGATGGCTATGAAGTGATGAAATAGAGAACAAAATTCTCTTCATAAAGTGAAGTTATAGATCAATCTGTTTCAAGGTCCAAATTATGAGAAAAATTTTAATGATGGAAATTGTTAATATTACAATGTACATTATCGGAAGAGAACCAATATTTTACAGGAGAATTGGCTCTTTATAAAGTGAAGTTATAGATCAATCTGTTTCAAAGTACTGATTATGAGAAAAATCCTAATGATGGAAATCTTATTATATTAGCGGAGTACATGTACGTAAAAGATTCAATTCAGTCAAAATGACCCTTAAATGAAGTGATGTTACAGATCAATCCATTTTTAACTCCTTGAAATTGTATGAAAATATTCCAGTAATTGAAATCATATTTTTAGCAGAAGAGGATAACACTAGGGTCAATTGACCATGAGACGAATGGAAATTTGTTTTTACTTCTTAAAGTGAAGTGTGAGACAATAGAAACTGAAAAAGCTGAGTACTTATATATGATGGCAAACACTTGAACTGCGCGTCTAGCAAATCCGTAATTCTTCACAGTCTGAGGTATATAACGAAAAAATGTCAACTTTATAGACCTCCACGTTTATAAATTCTGTCGTTTGTCGCCACCCTTTTCATTCATTTATAGACTGCATCAACGAAAAAAATACACGGTGGCGACGGGCGATTCGCCCCCTAAACCTCTGAAATCGCCACAGTAAAAATCAAGACGAGGGCGAAAAAAAATCAATATATCTTGAAAAATCGCCCCCGCCATAAATTGATATTCCCTAGGAATTAAATAAATCAATTTATTGATGTGTCTGAGTGAAATCTCCGTTCCAACTACCAACTCCAAAACTAGAAACTTCCATCAACATTTTAAAAGTTTTGTGAGTTGCAGCGGATCGGCGGTCGTACCTACTGTAGCTAGATCTACGGCGGTATCCGCCTGCCTGCGCCTAAGCTCCCGGCGGCCGGACAGGCCACCGGCACCGATGTAGTTTCGTGCACAGCATGAATGCATACGTAGTTCGCACACGTTCACAATACACAGAAACGTACTAGCTCAGCTCCAGCGCGCGCCCGCACGCTCCTAGTATGAAGCAAATAAGTATTTGCGAGTGACGAGAGCTGAACTGCTAGCGACCAAATTGGTACGTAATATGTTTATTTAGTCTTTTTACTGGCCCTAATTTTTATCATGGACAATGCAATCCCATTAAAACAAATGTTATTCCGTCTAAAATTGTGTTATTTATAAGTTAAAACCATTAAATGCGAGTATATTTTTACTGTTGTCCCACATACTGATATATTTGTTATCACGAAACGTGCAAAATCAATGCCAGATTTTTTTTCTGTAAAATCGGTATAAAGCAAGTTTCGTACACAGAAATTGAATTTTGTTATAAAAAAAACGTAAATAAATATATAAAGGATGTTCCTACTCCTCAGAATTTTTCTTACAACTGTTTAATTAAATTAAATTATTTATATACGATCGATGCCAGGCCAATTGTCATGAGTGATGACATCAATTTCTGTCTACGAAATGAAACTAGCTTTGGCTTGGCCTTTAGAATAGTCTATAAAAAAAAAAAATAAGGCCATGATTTTGCATGTTTCGGCATAACAAATACATCGGTATGTAGGACAACAGTAAACATATTTACTCACATTTAATGGTTATAAATGTTATAAATAACACAATTTTAAAGGGAGTTAGTCTACATTTTTTTTTAATGGGATTGCATTGTCCATGATAACTAATTTTGGGACAGAAAAAAAAGACTAAATAACATATTACCTACCAATTTGGTTGCTAGTAGTATGATGGCTAAGGAAAAACACAACTTATTGTTACAGCTTACAATATGGCTTTAAGGAAGTAGCCCCTTGGTTTTTTTTAGGCAATGGGGAAAAGTAGCCCCCATAACAAAAATTAATTCCTAGCCCGCGTGTCAGTGATAATATTTTCTTAGGATATGAAAAACGAAGTACAGTTAAACAAAACACTCCTTTTGACAAGTTTTAGTTACATGTATATGTAAATCATAAAGCCACACGTTTAACACAAAGTGAATAAATCCTGGGTATCTGAATGTCTGCAATACTCTACATGACATATGTACGCTACAATTGTATCTATATTTGCCTTTGCTTGGAATTTAATTAGGTAAAACCGTGTTTAATAAAAAATACAACCTTTAAAAAAAAAAAGCCCCCCTGAGCTCCAAAATAGCCACCGCAAAATAATTAAGGGGGGCTATTTTTTTAAGGGAAGATCTGAAAAGAGCCCTCGTAAAAAAAAAAGTAATTTTTTGGTGGACTGCATTGCAGATACATGTACATTTGTAAGTAGCAGCTGATTGGGAAATCGTTTACTGTTTCTGAGCTGAATATTTTTCTTTTATTGGACATCGTGCTGGAATCCTGAAATTATTTAATGAAAGTAATATGGTCTCGTTTGTGGTGCTTTGAGAAATTGAGCTGTAAATGATTTAAATCATCTGAAAGAGAGATGTATTTCTCAATCTCTGAAATACAGAACATGGTTCAGACAACTTTATTTGTGAAGAAAATTTCATGTTGAGAATCGTTATAAAGTCAAACCTGTCTACAGCGACCGCCCAAGGGAAACACAAAAAGTGGTCTATGTAGACAGGTTCCTTTAGTACATGTTTCAATGAGAAACCATTTTCAAGGAAACAAAAGAATTGCTTGTTGTAGATACATTTGTAGATGGTCTTTGTAGATAGGTGGTCACTAAAGCAGGTTTGACTGTACTTATTTAGTGACGGAATCGATTTGATGCGTCCCACCTTTTCAAATATTTGATTTCTTTTCATTTTTTTCTGCGCAGGTCTCGTCATCGCCCCTTCACTTTGACTTTCACCCCCGACAGTGACGTCTTATCCTACCACCATACCAGCCTCAATAGAGATGTCCGACAGTTGGCCCCCTTCTCAGGTGCCCCCTGCCCCCCAGACCCCCACCGGGGGGACGCAGCCAGGGGGGCAGACCACGCCCGGCTCGCCCACCGACGACGAACTGGGAAACGATGCAGAGGGCGTGTGGAGCCCCGACATCGAGCAAAGCTTCCAGGAGGCCCTGGCTATATATCCACCGTGTGGACGCAGGAAAATTATTCTATCAGATGAAGGCAAAATGTATGGTGAGTACCAAGATTCCCTTCATTCGGAAAAGGCATTTATAGAAAGGGACACTTCAGGCTCGTTTACATATGACGTTTGAAAACTGTGACATGTGCTCAAGCGACTATTGCTCCGGGCTATACTTCGGTTGCAAGATACAGGGTTAGATTTAGGGGTAGGGATGCGATGGAAAATTTATTTCAATTTATGCATAATTATCCAGAAACTCTAGACAAGCCATAATGCTTGTCCTACCTAGCAACAGCTAATGTATTCAATTTGAATTCTGACTACTGAGATACGTTTATTCGTAACAGATCAATGAAATAATTTGTATCAAGCTTCACAAAAAATATATGGTTACATTACGAAAATGGCCAATTACCACTTAGCATTTGTGTGTCATAGAACCTCAGATCTCCGTAACGAACAACAAGTAAATGGGGCCAGTCACCACGAAATGAGTCCAGTGTCGCATTAGGCTCAATCGTAGTAATAGCGATGTATAGTGTGTATGTACTGAAAATTGACCCACCTACCACATTTAAGATTTTTCCAAAAATCGACTTATTAATGTCTTGTAGTTTATGTCCCCAGAGCTTAGGTCACGAAAATATCTCCTAACATTTTTTGGCAAATAATATAGGCTATGTAATCTGAAATTATCACGAAAATGATGCATTTCTCAAAACTGGGTAATCCCATTGTTTATAAAGTCCAATTAGGTTTTTGTTCATATTTCTGGATATAATTTATCAATTTTAATGTGTGACCCCTTAATTTAAAGCTTACTTAATGTAGATTCATATAATACTTAAAAACAGGAATAAAAATTTTGACCAACTGGACTCATTTCGTGGTGACAGGCCCCAAATGACAAATCAAGACATCGATCTCCGGACCCTAATCCTGTCAATCAAGATGTGCAAGAAAGATGTCCATTTACAGGGGGATCATGATAATGGAACAAGGTGTCAGAGTAAAGTGGTCTTATTGAGTACGGTCAGACACTTCATTTGTCTTCGCTGACATGTAGTATTTGCCTTGGGTAGATCTTGTGCATTCATACCCGAATGGCTTTCATACCTACCCCAAAACACGTTTGCATAGACGACTGTTTGCAGACTCACGCCTAGCCTGGCTCCTAGGCAAAAGGAGTACATTTTGAATGGTCTCATTGCACATAACTTGCAGAGACATGTAATTTGTAGCATTGCAAAAGCTACTCAATGACCCAAGAGATAATGTTTGTCTTTGAGCTAGGCTAACACGGCCCTATTTTGTGATGATTTTTTTATTTCATAGAAAGTACTAATAGCAGGCTAGTTTGCACAGTACTCGTGTACATGTAGGGCAGGGTCGCACTTAAAAAATCATTTATAATGTACAACTTGTACATGTACTGTACATTTGTAGGCTAACATGCAGCAGCAGCAACACTTTGAATTACCTACCGTTACTCCAAATAATGCTTGTTGAATAAAATTTACATTTTATTATCATACAATTATTTTTAGAATTATAATATAATACATGATTCATTAATACGATACTATTTTAATTTAAAAATATATTAAATTTATATGAATTCATTTCCTGAAACATACAGTATTAGCAATATTTGTCCACATACTTTTAGTGTGAAATACACTTACAGTTTGTACAGTAGGCCTACATGTACATGTATACATTGTACATTTACAGCTGTACAACAAGTACATGTACTGTTCTTGTATGTCACCTACAAATGTTGATTTGTTAAACACGTACTAGTCTTTATAGTTTACAATGTAGAGAAATACATTTGTGTTTTGTGAATTTACACTGTGTTAAATACTATGATTACGAAGATCTACTGACAGCTGATTACATTGTATGTACCCCAAAATGGTAAAAATGAAAATAAAAAGCAGTTTCAACTAATTCATTGGTACATTTAAATGTCAGTCAACTATGGAGACGTGCATTTGTGAATGCACAGAGCAGATTGATTTCCAGTGGTCGCATTGCTTTCCAGGTATTCTAGCTCAAACCAACTTCCAAGAAGAACTACATGTATATTAAAAAAAACGTGTACACTGTACACCTGTAGGCTTCCCAGGTGTATGGTGTCATCGTGAGACACAAAATGGAAATGTAGCTTGTAGGCTACACTGCACACATGAGCATACTACAAATGTATGTCTTTTTGTTTACTTGTGCCCAATAATTGAGAATATTGATCAGATTTAGAATTACAAGTTTACTTGTTTACTTGTGCCCTATAATTGAGAATATTGATCCGATTTAGAATTTCAAGTTTACTTTTGCCCAATAATTGAGAATATTGATCAGATTTTAGAATTACCACTCAAATTGTGTACTTGTAGCCTTTTAGGGTCAAGTTGCAACATCAATCAATTAAAGATTTGATATTGGCAAAATTGTCATCAATATTCTGTTCCTTTCTGTGATATCATTTTCCACAAAATTTAATCATCATTATGAGAAACAATTTGAAATTTGTAAGAAGACAAAACGAAGTGGTACCGGTACATGTAGATGAGTAGTAAATTTATTTGATGTACACTGTCCAATGTACATATTGTAGACACAAGATTGTTTCTCAGCATTTCTGTATTAAAGGGATTGGGTAACTTTGTCTAAGATTCTTAAACAAAATCCTTGATTTTAGCTCATACTACAATGATAATTATTTACTTTTTGTCAGTCAGGAACCCCATGACTTTTACAAGCCGATCGCGTGTCTGATTATCAAAATATTTATGATCGGAAATCGAAATCATATTTGCGTTTTTCTAACGGTTTTCATAGCACAACAGTCTATTGTGAAAAACAGTGTGGTAAAACCGGTCACTCAAAGATTTTTTACTTTTTTGAGGCACTTCTTGATCGTTTTTAAGGCGCAATTATATTAGGGCTTCAATATTTCACCATATTACAGACACTGATATTAAACACGTAGGGCCGTGCATCTCAGATTTACCTTGTTAAACGATGCCTTTAAAATCTACATGGACTACTGTACATACTGTATATGAGTGAAAATGGAAAGAAAATTTTAGATGTGTTTTTTCTCTTTGATTTTTGATATTATCTAGAGAGCCTATCGCTCATAAATCTATGCAGGACTACCTTTCAGCGATAAATCTACAGGCTTGTTTTCTTATCTGCTTGGGTCCGTGACTAGGGGTCGTGACCTCTGGGAGAGCCCAACCATAGCTGGGGTCAAAGGGTCAAGATCAAGTCTATTGCTGGGTCCCTTCTCAGTGGGGTTTCTCTTTCGATTATGGCTGGCAGAGTACCTGGTGCTGTCATGTTATAGGCTATGGATAAGATGTGTAGCACTGTAGGATTACCATGTTCATGTACATGCACACTGTACATTGTCGTTTCGATGTACGTTTCGATGTACATGTACAATGTACATTTATGTTTGGATGTACCGGTATGTTTGTTTTTGTGGACATACAAGCAGGACTACACACAAATTCTCTTTCGATTATGGCTGGCAAAGTACCTGGCGCTGTCATGTTATAGGCTATGGATAAGATGTGTTGTAAATTCGAATATTTTAAAATATTGATTAACATGCACACATGAAGGCTTACGTACATTATATACATGTATGGCCATGCAAACTACATACATGTACATACAACAAACAAGTGTACATTTATTTAAGGCTCTGGACAGCCTTTGTTTTTTTTATCAATGGTTCGAGCAGGTTCATACAAAAAAACAAAAAGCAAAAAAAATTCCATTCCATTTCTTTGTGATCCACATTCCAGTTTAAAAAACAAAAGCATGCCAGAATACTATTAAGGCCTAGTCCCTCTTAATTTTTTAATATTTCGTCGCTGTTTTCACGAAGTGACGGTAGTGAAATAAAATCGCATACAGTTTGCGTGACGATTTTCCTCACTACCGTCACTTCGTGAAAATAGGGACGATTTGTGTCAATGACCAATGGGATATGGCTTAGGGATTGGTGATATTTGTAGTTCTCTTGTGAATATTGTTCTTGAGAATATTATTTTTTTGAAGATTACCCAGCAATAATAATATGCCAACATGCTGATGAGGCTGTCACCACATCAGGGTGTGGCCTTGAATAAGATGGGGACAGTTGGTTATGAATGAAATACTGACCAGTATATTAGTTTATTGTTGCCTAAATCTATGATTCAGGTACTTTCTGAAACATGTTTATTTATCTTTGCGAGATTATTTTCCTAAAGATAACCCAGCAATAATAATAATATGCAAAGGAGATTAGTAAGGTGTCATGTGCATGACCTTGATCAGATGAAGATAGGAGTTGGTGATCGAGGTGGTGATTGAGGTGGTGAATGAAATGGTGATTGAGGCAGGGTTGAGACAGGCATCTTTCCACCTCAAGCTGAGAAAATAAACCTTGTTCTGATTACTCATGTCATTGCATGCAGAGAACTGTTCACACCTGCAGATGAACTATGTTTCTAAACGCAGTTGAGACAGAGCGTGAACAGACTTCATCCACTTGAATCTAAGAAAATAAACCATGTCTACACAGTACACTGACTGATACAATACTGATTACTCATCTCATTGCATCATGCATAACTGTTCACACCCGCAGGCGCAGAATACATGCACGTTTCTAAACACGGTTGAGATATTGTTCATAAGTGCAAAAGTTTACCTCCGTAATCCATAAATTAGTATGAGATTGCCACAAGTTTGCCGAGTAGGATGTACTTGTCTTAAAAGATAAACCTGTACAAAAATTTGTGCTCTTTTTACACACGTTTCTTAACGCAGTTGAGATATTGTTCATCAGTGCAAAAGTTTACAAATACCTCGGTAATCCATGAATTTGTATGGAATTGCCACTTGCCATATAGGATGTACTTGTCAAGATAAACCTACTGTATACATAAATTGTGCTCTTTTTACACATGTTTCTAAACGCAGTTGAGATATTATTCATAAGTGCAAAAGTTTACATTTACAAATATCTCAGTAATCCATGAATTCGTAGGAGATTGCCACTTGCCGTGTAGGATGTACTCGTCTTAAAAGATAAACTATTAAAAAAACGTGCACTTTTTACACGTGTTATTTCAAATTGATACTTGAAATTCAACGAGCATCAACGTTGCTGATCTGCTCTCATGTGCCTCAAGAACACATTGCATACTTCTCGGCACGTTTATACGTAAAGTGTTTTTAATTATATAAACGATGAGATTTTATTGCACTCGGAGGGGAAATGATTCTCCTTTGTACTAGCTTGTTGTTGCCTTGGTGAGATGCACTTTACCCTGAATTCCCTACATGCTGTGCATTCAATTCCTTCTTCAAGGGTCACACACATACATGTAGAACACTCCTGATTAGAGGGAAGATCGAGAGAGGGAGAGATGAAAAGAAGCAATTTGTCTTCGAGTAGTGCGTTGGGACGATCTAGTCCTTTTGTTTGACAAATAAGCCATGTAATTTAGCTGGAATGCAACTCATTAGACGTTTGAGGAAATTGAAGCGGCGCTGATGGATTTTTCGTTAATTGTCGGGAGCAACTCTCTTATCCTCGTGAGCATTATAGCTAGCGCAGGGGTCTCCGTCCTAGGGCAGATGGCATGCTATAGACTTGATAGGGAAGCAGATGAGATTGTGGGTAAATCTGATTGCATGCCATGCACTTTTTCTCCTTCTGGAAAGATTTGGGGAGGGAAATCGGGAGAGAGAGAGAGAGAAGTGGTGAGAAAGAGATTGCGAATACATGATACAGGAGGAATTACAAAGAAAAAAGAGGAAGACGGGAAAGAAGATGTATTTATCGTACAGAGAAAGATGAGAGAGAGAGAAAGCGAGTGAGGGAGGGAGAATGAAAGAGAGAAGGGGTGAGGAAGAGATTGGGACTACAAAAAGAATGACAACTGAGAAGAATGGATGACATAGAAGAAAGAAGAAGAGGAGAAGAGGGGAAAGTAGATTGTACGGAGAAAGATGGAAAATATGAGAAAGAGAGAGAGAGAGAGAGAGAGAGAGAGAGCGAACAAGCAAGGGTGAGTTAGGAATAGAGAGAGAAAGATGTAGAGAGAGAGAGAGAGGGTGAGAGAGAATGGGAGAGAGAATGGGAGGAGTGACAAGAGGAAGATACAGTATCCATGTACACTGTATATAAAAATAAGAGAGACAAAAATGGCAAAGGATAGGAAATAAAAGTGAAATTAAAATGACAAATACAGGAAGGATCAGATAGATTTATAAAAGAGAAGAGAAGATAGAGAGGAAGAGAGAGAGAGAGAGAGATGAAGAAGGAAGATAAACAAAGAGTATGCATGTACACTGTACGGTGTGTACAAGTTGAATGAATGAAGTGACATGTATTTCTAATCAAACCGACCGAGTGAGCAGCATAGCAAACCTCCATTACCTCGCAGTGTTTTGGTTTTGCAGATTGGAATGCATGGTATGCCTGGCATGCAGTGCAAGGAGCTGACAGGGGAAATTGACGATGCACAGCGTTGCCTTGGTGACAAATGAATCACCACCAGCCATGCAGTCTACTACCCCCAGCCACTTGATTAAATAAAGTGGTGCAACCCGATAATAGCAGTGTGCGTGTCGGTGTGTGGTTTTGCAGAGAGAGGCTGAGGGAGAGTCTAATGGGAAGAAATCTAGCTGTTTCATTATTGATGATATGCTTATTAGACAGGGACTTATCTATTTTGGTGTAGGGGTGATACTGATGGTTACCTTTTGAGGGAGGGATGGAGTTTTAAATGATACATGTAGGACATTTATAATGAATTCAATTGATTTGGAATGTGATATTGCTTTATGGAATATTATCAAAAGTGAAACAGTCTGATTGTGGGGGTTCTTCTTTGTACATGTATGTCAATTTTCAGAGGAATGAACATGGACAGTTTTTTGCTGATAATCTCTCAGATATTATTATCACCCAACTAAATGAACTACATTAGTAATATTTTTATTTAGCTCTTAGCATTGGCTTTGACTTAGAAATTGATACATAACAGTATATTTCTTTTCAAAATTATCAAATCTTTGTTCATTATTTGGGTATAAAGTGTAAAATACAATTTCGCGTCTGTTTGTCACTATTGTAATTTTCAAAACAGTCGAGATGAAATTCATTGCCCTTTTTTTACACGTTAACAAAGGTTACCTTTACATTATTTCAGCTAAATAATAGTTAAAACAACGTCTCACTCATCTACATACCAAATAATGAACAAAGATTTGTTCATTTTGCAAAGATGTACTGTTTTATTGACTTGCTCTCCTAAGCAATATATCTTCTTCCCCTGTCTTCTTTAGTGGCCCAGCTATACAAATCGATCATAGAACATACATGTGTATATCAGGTGGCTGATGGTGCAATTATTTTGAAAACTTCTCTCAAAAATTCTCTCAAAACTACTTCCTGCAGTAGTTCTAAGTATGCTGATATTGAAAGAAATGAGGATTTAAAAAAATATTATTTGTTATGCCTGCCATGTGCATGATGTTCACATGCATATCTTCTCATACAAAACAAAGCATTTGGTACATTTAAATATAAGAAAACGATTGGACCTTTTATTTCGGCCATGTGCAAGCCTGCAGGGTTTTCACATGCGTATCTTTCCTCCTTGTAACAACTAAAACGTGCGCTATAAATTACAGAATCATGTTGTAGATTGTTTATTCCTGCCACGTGCGTTTGACTATACACTCTTACAGTCTGCGCACGAGGACAACTTTGCTGTACATGTAACCTGAAGAAAATATGCAGGTTTTACTCGAGGCATGTTACTTGAAGCACGTGCATTCTTACATAATAGCAGTCGGATATCGGTTGAGTGGCTCGGGTCATTGAGACAAGAATCTTTACAGGTGTAGGCCCATTTACACTACAGAAAAAACAGAGTTTAAAAAATTTCATTTACAGTTTTACACTACTGGAATTTTTTTTTAAAAAGAATGTCAATTATACTACTGGAAAAAACATTTTAAAAGAATTTCGTTTACACTAGTTACTGGAAAAACATTTTTAAAGAACTTCAATTATACTTCTGAAAAAAACATTTGAAAGGATTTCATTTACTACTGGAAAAAAGTTTTTTTAAAGAACTTCATTTATACTACTGGAAAAAACATTTTTAAAGAATTTAATTTTTACACTAATTACTGAAAAAAGTTATAGCCCTGTCTTTAAATATGTGTCCAATAAATGATCCTGTATATCAAAAACATGGATGATGTTTATAGTAACGGTATGGGTCAAATTAATTACCTTGGACTTGCCCGCTTTGTCTCACGAGATGCAAGATGATTCATAATTTCGGACTGATGATGGAAATCTGTGACAACAAAAGCGTCTCCTCCCCAGCTGACTAATGGACTTGGTGGCTGGGTCCAGTCAGGCATTCCATGCATTCTTTCAACATTCCTGAGATTCTTTTGCCTGGTTTTTCAATCAGGTTTGGGACAAGGGGACACACAATCGTGCTTGTCATCGTGTATGTTTCTGCGCCTTTTAATTTGGGGGTGTACTCCACTGTCTCTCATGGCCTGGTTCACACTGTCTCTCACGGCTTGGCTTGTTCACACTGGTGCAGATAGTGTGTATGGTCAAGTATATGATTGTGAGGTTGATTGCCGTTTGGTCTATTCCCATATGGTCTACACTCGCTCTACACCCAGCCTGTCGACTATCAACATGGTCTAATAATCATTTTGACTACCGTATTAACTATTTAGGCTAATAGTCATTTGGTCTAATAGTCATTTGGTCTGATTTCCATTTGGTCTATTCCCATATTGTCTACACTACAGTACATCCAGCCTGTCGACTATCCACATGGTCTAATAATCTTTTTGTCTACCTACATGTATCATTTGTAGTCTTTCGTAGAATGTAACAGAAAGGGAAAACATTCTTTACAATTTTCACTACCGTATTTGCCGGCGATAAGGCCGCAGCGCTGTATAGGCCGCACCCCCGATTTTTACGAAGTCGGGATTTGATCTCTTGCGTACAAATGTTGATGTGACTAAAATCACCGCCTTAGACCGCTCTGCCATCCCGCAATGATGCTAGCTCATGCAGTTTTCTGTGATGTATACATTGCGCCTCTCTCTTGTGTATTGAAATGGATTCAAAATAGTGACTTCGCGTGCTGGATGCTTCGCGGCAGCTCCGTTAAATGGGCCCTTCTGTTACTTTTGCAATGCATTGGCACAAACTTAGATCAAGATCTATCAGCAGATGTTGTTTTTGGAAGTTTATTTTCGTCTTCATGTCAACAATGCAAGATAAAATTGTCGGTAAGATGTGTGGAAATGTCCTGTACCATAGTGGTATAGTTATTGTACCGTTCGTAGTCCCATATGTGCAAATTCGTGCTGGTTTTGACTTACTTTAAAAAAAAAAGAAAACTCTTTCGCCGCATAGGCCGCACCCCGACTTTTTTGATATTTTCTCTTCCAAAAATACTGCGGCCTTTACGCCGGCAAATACGGTAATTATTCTAAATTTATTGTAAATTATTATTATTATTATTATTAAGATTAATTATTATTTAAAACATAGAGAGCAAGGACAATTGAACCAATAAATGAAAAACAAAATCTGAATCTAAAAAGTGATAGACCGGGGGTATCCCGAAAGCATCAAGACTTCATTTAAGGTCAGGTCTGAGAAACATAAGATACGCCCTGTAAATCTATATGCCCTGTTACTCCTCTAAACCTTTGCACTACTCTATTGCTTTTGCTATTGTGGTGTAAACGAAAGAGCTTATGATTTCTCCATACATGTGTTGTTAGCTGTAGGTGTTGAAAGACAATGTAAACAGAGAAGGAGGTGGTGGTACAACTTTGAGAGACAGGAGGTTCGGTTGCTGGGAATATTACTTTTCAGTCGAGCAAAAGAAGAAAAACAATGCTGGTGCGAATATGTCAGTGTTTTAATATTAACAAAATCACAACATTTTAAAACTTATGCAGCCTTTTAGAGTTTATACTGTACATTGATTGAATGATATCTTTGAAAAGCTTCACTTCAAAATGATGATTGTGAGATTACTTCAAATTCATCTACCATAGGAAACAGAAAATGAAAGTTAAGGTTGAGTTGAAAACATAACGTTTACAACGGTTCAATATTTCTTATGAACATTGTGTAGAATATGGAGCAATGAATTTTTTAACCTCATAACATATTTTCTTCTGTTCCCCTAAAAGGAAAGTCCACCCTGATATTGAGTTAGTTTTAATAAGAGCAGAAAATTTTTAGAAGTTGTCATCAGTGGATCAGAAGAAAATTGTGATACAAATAAACAAATACTCAAAACAATGAATCAACATAAAACAAAAACAAAAACATAACCTGTCAGATGCCTGTGGTTCAGCTAAAGACATCTCCCCCCCCCCCTCTTTCTCCCTGACAACCACAAAGCCCAAATATCTAGAGTACGTGTAGCCAGTCAGCCTGATTTGTCTGGGTGTAATCGAGTTAAAGAGCAAGCAAAGAAACGACTCGAGGTCTGCCAGACCAGCAGCATGGGCAGATGGGGGCAGGGACCGGGCCGGCTGGGCGATGCCCCAGGAAGAAGGGTTGAGTTAGGGGAGTGGAGGAATTAGTGTCAGAGTCGGTGACGTCCCCGCCCGGTGCAGATTGCGACCACGACGCTTGGATGCCCCCTCGGGCGGGGCAGCGAAGGTGGCAAGGCGATTCCTGCATGCCACTGTGCTTTCGGAAAAGCTGATTTTCTTCCCATTATCTAATCACTCCTGTCGTTCTTCTTTTGTTGAAGGAGCTGTCAACCCTGATCTGAAACATGGGGTTATTGATTCTAGTCTTCAATGTGAACCCCTATAATGTTCCTTTATGAACTGTAGAGGAATGGATGAAAGCCAAAAATGGGAAATTTGAAATATTAAGGGAAGAAAGAGAAAGGCAAAAGCGCTGTACTTTAAAGATTTACCTACATGTACTTTAATTAATTTGTAAAAATTCAATGTATTTCCAATCTTGCTGCAGTTGATTGTATCTTACCATGCAACTTGCAATGGGTCTATATGTAACATTAATTGTCCTGTTTCTAATAAATTCACTATTGATTAAAAGAGATATAATTCTGAATAGATACATCTAATTTTTGGAAGATGCAATTACATGTAATCATCATTTTTACAGGGCCTTGTAGTTTTCAGATCGACTCTGGCCGGTGGCCACACATTGCGCAAAGTTAAAAATGGGTGTTCATTTTGATGAGTTTTTCAGATATTTTTGGAAGTAAAAGTTGTGCCAGTTCTTATGTTCATTTGGAGCCCATGAGCAATCTTTCCTGGTGATCGGAAGAGTCTGGTGTTTAAGACTACCAGAGAAGGTCGTCATATTGTGTTAGTCCTCGTGTAAGTCCTCGTGTTAAGTCGCAACCTTTGAGCAACTTTTCACGCACATCCATCCTGTATGCGCATTATTAAGGTCTTTTTGTGCCATCGTAACCCAATTTGATCCATTGTAGCAGTCAGCTGGGCGTCAGTTGACAAGGCATCAGTGGACAGTGTTGTAGGCAATGCTTATGGGAGGGGGAAGTGGGAGGGGGGGGGGGGGTCAGAATGTTTTTAGTTCTCGGGGGTAGGGCTTTTAACTGGTCAACCATTTGTCCATTGACAAGGCATCAGTGTCGTAAATGAACGAGAACGAGATGAGAAGTAGGTGGGAAATGTGGGAGGGGGGGGGGGTTGAGTTAAGAGGCATTACTATAATTGGGAAGGTGTTCTAGGTTGTTCTAGGTAGTAGGGATAAGCACTTTGGGTATTTATAGGTTATTCGGGGGGGGGGGGGGGGGGAGGATTAAGGGACTAAGGGTGTTTATGGGGTAAAGGTAAAGGTTCATCTCTAAATCACTAATAGACATTGTAGATTTATTAGGTTCTATCTTAGATACAATGTATAAGAATTTAAAATATGTCAAGCATCACTTTTAATGGTTTTTGCCCTTTATACATGTAAGTCCTATCCAAGGGACTTGATGATGAGAATTAATACCTTACCAAAGGGTTCTAGTTCACAGATTTGCTTTTGAACCATGAACCTCCTAGTTACGAGACAGGTTTAGTGGCCCTACCATTGAACCATCCTGCTTCTTCAAGTCAGTTCCATTTATATCATATTCGATCATTATTAAAGTCTTGTGTGAGTGAATACCCTAAGAAAGGTAGAATATCAAGTCATCTTTTAACTCCAGTGTCAGGGTTCGACAGCGCCAGTCTGAGAAGCAGAAGAGTCTGTATAGTGACAGACATAAACCCTCCAACGTCCCAACATGCTCTCCTCCCTCCCTCTCTCTCGTTAGGCCTGTCCTCATCGGCTCGAGATTGCCAAATATCACGCTATTTAAACCATCCCGAACGCAAATTATCCAGTTAATTTGCGTCTTCATCAGCCCGAAGTTGCAATTAGTTGGATATTTAGTCAAGATAATCATCCTAAGATATCTTGGGCTAGTTTGCAAAATATCCCGCTATTTGTCCGGTGCGTTTTCACCAGCCCGAAGACTTGCACTATGCGCGAACGCTGAGCAAAGTATCTCGAGCTAATTTCTTGAGCTCAAGTTGCAAGTTTCGATGTCAAGTCTCGAGCTGATGAAGACGCGCTTTGTAACTTCTGTATTATTTCCCAAATCAGAAATAGTGGGCTATTTGGCAATCTTCAGCCGATGAAGGCAGGCAGGCCTTTTGAAATCTTGCCTTGGCTAAAGTTGCAAGTTCCTTCCAGATATTGCTAAAGATATAAGGCCTATTTACACTATAACAAAAAACCTGCCTTTACACTATTAAAAAAGAACTACCCTCACACCACTAGCATCATCTGTTTGAAACAGTTGATGTTTGTTTGCTGTTGAAAAATTGTTGTTGTTGTTGTTGTGAGTAGTGCACATGTGCGACTTGTAGCTTCCTCTTTGGTATCGCTAGGAAGGGTAGAGAGAGTCACATGAGCAAAAACCTGAATAATAATGGTAATAATAATAATAGTGGGTTCTTGTATAGCGCTCATGTCTGTCATACATGACACTCCTGTTTCACTTTTATTTTGAGAGTCCATTGTAGAAACTAAAAACAAACCTTATCCCAGTCAGTGTTTTTACAAATTTTATTTGGGTATTTTGTTGTGTTTATGGGTAGTCGCCTAGCAACTTTTGATGACAAACACAGCGTTTTTGGTTGCAGTGTGAATGCCTCTACTTTTGAAACGTCTTGTGAAACGTCTTGTGATACGTGTTGGACTGTATCTCCTGTGGATGCAAGTGGGGATGGATTAAATTAGTGGCAGACGTTTGAGTTGTGCAATGTGGATGTCCCACTGTACGCATGATTTGTTTGGAGTTTTGTTCTTAATGGAGTTTGTGAGAGACCATCCTGACTTGGAAACAAGTTTTTTTTTTGTGAACAAACATCTTGTATTGTAACCCAGACCTGTCAGGGGCCTGGTGAAAATGATGGGGATTGCTAGACAGAGGTTCAATCAAAAAAAGTTTGAAACCTAGAGTTATTTGCAGACAATGAGATAGAGAAATAGCAAGATGTAGAGACAGTGCAGGGGAAGAGAGAGACAGTGCAGGAGAAGAGAGAGAAAGAGAGAGAGACAGAGAAAGAAGAGGAAACAAAGAGGGGGGGGGGGGGGTAAGCAAGATGAAAGAGAAGTGAATATTGGAAAGGATTCAAAGAATAATAAAGAAATCTAAAATAGATATTTATAGAAAGAAAATGTAATACAGAAACTGAACTATGGCAGATTTCCAAAACAATAAATAGTGCTTTACATTTAATATCAAAGGCAAGCTTGATAATGCTTTAAAACGCCCCCCCCTCCAAACAAAAATAGAACAAGAACAAAGAAAAGACACCAGGAAATGCAAGCCCATGTCCAAAAGCATTTCACAATGTATTCTTCTGTTACACTGATGTGAATAAGCAGAAGATGAATCCTAAACCAAACTACAAAGAAAAGAAAAGAAAGAATAAGTTCATAGGTAAGACACCAAAAAAGGCAAGCCCATTATCAGAAAGCCTTTCACAATGTATTGTTTCCCGTTCCCTTTTAATACACTGAAGTGAATACGGTAGGCTAAAGATGAATCCCAAACCAGACTTGTGGGCTGGGGGAGTGGGAGAGTCCCATCACTAATACCCACGATGCCCTCGTAGGGTCAATCCCAGCTTTGGCGTAGCTAGACTGTATCCTCCTACGCAAAGTTCAACCAGGATTTAGTCTTTGTGGAGCTGCAGTGCGGGGTAAAACTAGATCCCTGGTAACTCAAAAAATGGGGCTTTTCATGTCATGATGGACTTTGCTAGCATTCTTAGTGATTTATTTATTTATCTATTGATTGATTGGTTGGTTGGTTGACCCAGTTGATTGATTGGGTGATTAATTAATTAGTTTATTCATTTTATTAATACATTTGATGGTTTGGTTCATTGGTGTTAGGTCAGTTGGTTGGTTGATCACTCAGATTGATTGATCAGTCAATTAAAAAAAAAAAAAAATGTTAATTAAGTTTGTGGATTATGGAAGATGATTTTATTTTGCTTCATGATTTAGATGATGGACCACCAAATTTAAGTTTTTCTGTGAGTCGGAGAACTTCTTAGTATCTCTTTATTTCGTATCTGCGTAACTTTTGGAGATGAAGATTTACCAGAAAGATTCTTGAACCAAGAATAGCCTTTCTTCCTACTGTGCGCGAGCACAGGTGTTTGGTTACCGGCGGCAACAAAAGCTTGGCTCAACAGGAAGTGTCAGCAGAGTTGCTCTCCTGCAACCTGCACCGTGGACCCTCAGGTGCACACCATGATCCCCAAACTTCCTCTAGTCTTCGGAAAGAAACTTTTCGATGCCTCCGTTGCGGTGAAAACCCCTGCTTTGCCCAACACAGGGTTTAGAATCGAGACTATTATCAACCTTAATGTCCTTTAAAGCCCCACTGCACTACTTATAGCTACTTGCGCCCTCTATATAGCAAGCAATGCCTAATCGGTGACCATCAGTCCCCCATGATCCTCTTTTTCTTAGGTTAATTGAGAGCTGAGTTGATGAGATAACCACCTGTCAGTGACCATGCAGGGAGGTCTAATCCCTCCTGGCCAAACTAGTGCAGTGGGGCTTTAAGATGCTTGAGAAAGTGTTACGAGACATACCTTCAAGGTTGTAGACTACTGGTACTGTTTGCAGGATCCCGGATTTGCAGATACTGTTCATGATTTGAGTCTGAAAACAGAGACTATCTTGACCTCTGCCCGTAAGGTCAGCCCTGGATATAATGACTGAATAATGTCTTAATGATGAAATTATGATTGACTCCTAGACCACTTCCAAGCTTTGATTTGGCACCCGTAGATATTTATTTTACTTCAAGTACCTGTCCAATTTCAATGTCTAGATTTTTTGTTTTTGAGTCGCCATTACCATAATACGCTGAGAACAACAGCTCTGTTTTGATAGCAGAAATCCATCTGTTTCTCTGGTGACTATTTCAGCATTGCAGTCTCTTCTGCAAATTGGCAACACCAGGGGGGTGTTTCACAAAGATTCCAAGTTGAACTTAACTCTTACATGTAGTTGGACTTAAATATTATGGAGAGCCATTTGTAGCATTATAATGAAATACATTCACAAGCAAAATTCAAGTATTTTAGACTTTTCATAAATTCCACATCAAGAACATGAAAACTCCTTGATAATAGAAAACATAAATGATTTGAATCAACATTTTATGCTTTTTAAAATAATTTTACAAAATATTTTCAATGATGCTAATGGCTTTCCATAATTGTTAAGTCCAACTTAGAGATAAGTTCAACTTAGGATCTTTGTGAAACACCCCCCTGGACTAGACCCACCTATGGCGTTATCATTTTGCAGAAGAGACCAGGGCCCCATTTCATAAAACTTGTTATTAATAATAAGTTTGATAACTGTTATAAGCTACTGAAATTTTTACATTTGATTGACTGATAACAAATTTGTCCTAAAAATTTAAACTTTTGTTATTGATAACGAGTTTTACGAAACAGGGCCCAGTTTTTCATGTACAGTATGTAGGCTTACTGTAGGTCTACATGTACATGTAATATAAATTAATCCATTAAAGATAAACTTTAGTACTTTAGGTAATGCGATTGCATTGTGAAAGAAAAGGTGTGGAAAGGATCAGAAAAAGTTGATCATGTACATGTAGCATGTAAGTATTGGTGTGCACTGCAAGGTTCTGGGGTCATCAAAATCATAATAAATTTGACCAAGTCTTGGTGAAGTAACAAGCGCTGTACACAGAAAGCTATATATGGGACAACACACATGTCGGGGCTGGTACTACCTTGATTTCCTTGTCTTTCTATGCTCATTACTCAGCCAGTATACATTTTCTTCCAAAATTGTTTGGCACATGTCATTTATTTGTAATCTTGAACATTCAGTGTAAGTTTCGTTTGATTCTGTGAGAATTAATTTTTTTTTTTACCAGTACTGGAGTTTATCTTTAATCCATTAATTCAATTTCCCACCCCCTTTGCTTTTAATAGACTGCTATTATCTGTAATCCAGACTAGGTCACTCCTCAATTCTGACATCTTTATTGAGCATAAAAACTAATTGTTCATATTAATTATTCTCCCATCAGACTTCAATTGATTAGTAGGTCTGCATTCTATCTTTAGAGGGGAGTTAATGACTGCTACTGTAACCATGTAAGAATTATCATGACATACTTTCATTGTGTACTTCAGTAACTAAACAGTCCTATCATAAAAGGATTTAATATCTTTAATTCTTTACTAAGTAATGAAACTAGCTTTTTGAATAGAAACTAGGGCCAGTAGCCAGAGTCATTTGACTTATATCCTGTTTAGACAAGAGAAACTCTATATGAAATTTGTATAAAGAATCATGGTATATATGGAAATGGCTATACAGACTGTGTCACAACATCGTTTAAAAAACATATAAGGAAACGCAAAAAGAAAATTGTTTTGAAAAGGTCAGTGATCATGACACTTGGCCAATCACCAATGCACGCTCACGATAAGCTCCACCCAATTGTACATTTTTTTTTGTAGGATATACCGTTTAGACTAGAACAGGACTCTGAATCTTAATCAAGTTTTCTTTCGAAACGATGCTCAAAGATGCATTCCGCTATACATTTTTACTCGAAAAAAATTAATAATTCATTGCATTTCTATATGACTTTCATGTAGCCATACAATGAATTGTAAGTAGTCTGAATGGTGCAGTCTGAATGCTGCGTTTATTTCCTGACTTTCCTCTCAGCATTGTCATATACATTATTTTTTGAAGTCCAAACAAGTTTTGATGATATTTTCAATTGCACGGAAATGCTTGCAGCAACCTCTGCAATTGAAAGTTATCTTGTAAAGAAGAATGGAATCTGAGAGTGAAAGTCTCCCAATCACCCCTATTAAACACAATATCGATATTTCAAGAGAAGGTTGAGTTGTGTTATACTCTTTTCACACTGGTTTTGCTTAACCCCGTACTTTGCTTAGCCCCGTACTATCCTTAACCCCGGACTATTTTTTGGGGCTTTTCACACACGCTTTTTTTAGTCCCGTACTAGCGCCTATTCCGGAATAAGAAAATTCCCGCTGTTCTCACTGCATTTCGTTAACCCCGGATATCGTGCATGTTATGATTGGACATACTTCACATCTGGCCAGCTGCGATACGCTCCATTGCGTAGTACCGGACTATTTTTCGTTTCTGTTCTCATTCATTTGCTTAGCACCGCAATTGCGGGGTTAGCAGGAGTTAGCACCACAATTGCGGAGTTAGCCCTGCTATTTTGCAGGGTTAGTTAACCCTGTACTATAGGTGGGGTTAGCCAACTTTAGCCCACTTTGGTAAAAACCAGTCTGAACAGAAAGTGGAATAGGCTTAACCCCGTACTATAGGTGGGGCTAAGACCCCCCCTTAACCCCACCTATAGTACGGGGTTAAGCAAAATATTGCCAGTGTGAAAACAGTATTGGAGATGAAAACCAAAGTGTCAGGCAGTCTGGAAGAATGTGATAGTAGAGTCTCCCAGGGGCTTGCTCTTCAGGTTTTCTCTTCAAATACCCTTGTGAAAGACTTGATGTACATGCAGTTGTTGAACAGTCTGGACCAAACATCCATTCTACATTTGTGTGTGTAGTCCCATGTGTTCATGTTTCAGTATACAGAGTCAATTTCTTTGTTTTTGAAGTTTCCAAAAGCGTACACTGTACAGCATTTCTTTAATGTACCACACCATCAGCATTTGCAATGTTTGTTTGTTATATATTTGTAAAAATGCAAAAGAAAAAGAAAATCAAACAGAAATAAATAAATCAAATCAAATCAAATCAAATCTAATCAAATCTATTGCTTCCAGCTAGTTTCTTCACAATGTTTGACCAACTTTATCTTTAAAACAAAAGTTGAAAGAAGGCGAAATGTACATGATGTACATCATGTATGTGAACAAAATAAGAGTCTCTTTGCTCGTCTGTCATAGTGCATAAACCCTCGACCAACTCATTTGTGAAACTAATGTTTCGTCCTAAAGCTTGCCAGCCAGTCTCTTTCACAATGTTTGACCAGAATTCAACTTAATCTTTATAACAAAAGTTGAAACGATAAGGCTACTTGTATGTGAAGAAACTAGAGTCTCTTTTCTCGTCTGCCATAGTGCACAAACCCTCGACCAACTTGTTTGTGAAACTAATGTTTTGTCCTCTGGCTTGCCAGACATCTCCCCCTCCCCCCCCCCCCCCCCCCCCCCTCCACTAATCCCCGCGAGCCACCACTCTCGCCCTGCTCCCAACGCTACCTCTCCACATGGCTTGGATTTGCATAAGTGAGACAAATGGTGTCAAAATCACCATCTTTATTCCGCTCCTGATCGGGATATGGCGATACTCGCCGTCTCGCATTACGCTGTTTGTTTCACTTCTACCCCATTTGTATTTTTTTCTCGACCAAACTCTTCTTTCTCATCTGTACAAAGTTTTTTCTCGTCTGCAAAAGATACGGGTACGGACGGGTCTGAGAAGGAATCCCCTGGCATGAACCCGGTGTATCATTTCAAGCCTAACAAGCTTGAAGTGTCTAAATAGAGAATCGATTGACTTTAATCCAAGTATTTGAGAGTTTTTAACGAGAAAACCCTTGTCTTGTCCCAATTCTGCGTTATCCCCACTCTTGCCAGATTCGGATGAAAAGCCATTGCTACACAACAGCATTTCCCCATGAATATATTAAATTATAATATACAGGTGCACCCTCTGAAAGTTTGTAATTGGAGGAAACAGTATAGAAAGTTGTTGTTGATGTAATGTCGTAGAATGGTTATTAATAGAAATTTCAGTTTCTTTTTAAAGGCATGCAAGGGTATTTGAGCATTTTTTCGTGAACTGTGTCTGTAAGGGTAAGACTACAGAAGGGGGGGGGGTGTGGTTGTGTGAGGTCATTTGAGGTTAATTCCCCCTGATCCATTGTTTAGAAATCGTGAGTAAACAAGAATGAACTTTCATTGACTGCTACTACTGCCTGGTATAGGAAAGTTTTCCCTATTTCCCCTAGTTTTTTAACTTTTTTTTAATACTGTAAGTGGGGGGGGGGGGGGGAAGGGAGGCAACAGGATTCATTTTAAAGGCAGGGTATCTTGACATTGCTCTCACTGCTGTAATGTTTTTTCAATTGCGCCAACTTTCGGTGAAGACAGCCCTTGTCCCCCCCCCCCCTTTTTTCTTCTGCAAGTCTCATGAACTTCATGCAGAGATTTTGTGTGTGAATGCAGCCAGTTGATACAGATATAAGACGGGGCATGGCCCCTGCTGATATTTTGTGTGTGAATGCAGCTAGCTGATACAGATATAAGACGGGGCATGAGCCCTGCTGATATTTTGTGTATGAATGCAGCCAGTTGATACAGATATAAGACGGGGCATGGCCCCTGCTGATATTTTGTGTGTGAATGCAGCCAGTTGATACAAATATAAGACAGGGGGCCATGTCGGGTCAATTCCCTCGATACCTTGCCTGAAGACGAGAAGTAAACAGGCTGAAGCTTCCATTGACCCACATGTTCACATTAACCTGCTAAAACTATCCCGATAGGCATGTATCTGGGGCATGGCGTTCGATAGATTACAGGTGGAAGTTAGATGTGGAGATGTTGCCACACTGTCATCAAATCATCATTGTCTTTGTCACTGTAATTATCACTGGCAGCATCATCTACATCATCATTATCATCATCGTTATCATTACCATTATCATCGATATGAATTATGAATTATAAAGGTGTTGTGGTCTAGTGGAGAAGTCACCCGACTGCAGATCACAAGGTACAGGGTTCAAGTCCCACCATGGCACTAGTGTTCTTTGTCAAGACGTTAATCTACATTTGCCACTCTCCACCCTGATATGCTTGAGCGCTTGTTACTTTGGCTGTTCTACACCATGTCTACACCGCATGTCTACAAAGTTAAAGTCGCTGTCATCATTTTTATCACAAAACCATTCCGTTTGCCAAATCACATGTAATTCATTCTCATATCTCAACTGAAATCAAATGATATGGAGATTGATTGTAAAAAAGTTTAGTTGTAAATTTAAAGTTTTCTTTAAATTTCAATCCAAACGATGGTATTGCACATTTTCTCCACAAGTTACCACCTTCCTTAGCATCACCTAGTCAGCTACAAGGCATGCATTTCTCTCTCTATCCTCTTCTCTCTATCTCTCTATCGAACCCCCTGTCCACACACAACATTTTCCGTCATTAGTCATGATTAGCTATACCGTTTCGCGATAGTGATACCGTTTCGCGATAGTTTTACGATGCAAATTGTAGGTGTGGACGCTCACTAACGATACGTCGTATAACGAAACTAGTCTAACGAAACGCAGGTTTGGGCATCGTTTCGAACTGAAACTCGATAAAGAATCACGCCTAATCACAGAAATTTTGTGTGTGGACAGGGAGAGTGTAACTAGTGTAACTAACTGGGCAGGGCTTAACGTGACCTGGGGCGAAAGGAGACCAGACTGTAGAGTTTCAGGATTACTTTCTTCTGTTTATGGACATCCTTGAATTTATACGATGATTATTTATATGACATTTCTTGTGTGTGGACACTTTGAAATTTAGACTATGATTCTTTATACGACGTTTCGTTATAGAGTTTCGGGATAAATTGTTTTGTGTGTGGACACGCTGCTACTCTCTTTATTTCTCTACCCCCTATCTCTCCCTGTGTATTTCACAATTCCTGGTACTATTTGAAAACACAGGAGCAATTATAATCCATACAGGTTTAGCTTCTTCATACTAAGACCTGACCTTACCTCCGAGAGTTCTCCTCCCAATCTCTCCCTTCTATATCTCTCTATCCCCTTCTATCTCTCTCTCTCTCTTTTTCTTTCTCTTTCTCTATCTCCTACTCTATCTCTCCATCCCCTTTTCTCTCTCTCTCTCGCTCTCTTTCTCTCTCTCCATCCCCTTTTCTCTCTCTCTCTCTCTCTCTCTATCCCCTTTTCTCTCTCTCTCTCTCTCTCTCTCTCTCTCTCTCTATTCCCTTCTCTATCTCCTTCTCTATCTCCCCTTTTCTCTCTCTCTCTTTCTCTCTCTATCTCCTTCTCTATCTCCTTCTCCATCCCCTTCTCTCTCTCTCTCTATCTACCCCCTCTGCCTGTGTATTTCGCAATTCCTTGTGCTACATGTATTTGAAAACACAGGAGCAATTATAATCCATACGGGTTTAGCTTCTTCAGACTAAGACCTGACCTTACCTCCAAGAGCTGGAGAGCTCTCTTCTCAATCTCCATGTCTATTTCCCCATTTGTCTCAATCCATTATTGATACGGCCTACTTCTCTCGCTCCTCTGGGGGGTGGGGGGAGGGACGCAGCCAGAAAACCGGGGGTATCGCCGAACGCCCAGAAACGAGATAGCTCGGGCACCACTCAAGAATGCCCAGTATCTCACCGATCCGGCTTCTTTTCTCCAGATTTCAGAAGCAACCGCTCCGTTCCAAATTCCTGCAATACCTCAACTGCTAGCCTCCACATTTTTGCAGGTCTCTGGAATTTAACAATGGGCCAGATTTCCCACGATGGGGCCTCTTGTTTATTTCGTCGTCTCTTTTTATTTGGGCTGCCGCACGACGAAGGCATTTGTGGACAGAGACAATAGATATATGAGAAAGAGAACGGGGAGAGATGAAATTAAATCTCGTGTTGAGAGATGCTGGTTTTAGAAGTTTCTGAAGAGGAGTAAAAGAACTTTTTGTTCTCTTGGCATTTTGTTTTAGAGTCTTGCTTGAATTACAATCTTTGCATATTTATTCTAGTCTCGTCATCAAGTCTGCTTTATAAAGCTGAAAAGACGTGGGTAGTCGAAATATGTTTTACTATTTTTTGCAGTAAGGTTTATTATTGTCAGAGTACACATTGTACTTTAGAAAGATGGATAAGTTCATGAGTTCACCCAAAAGGATGTTAACATTAAATTGATTTGATATTGATTTCGTATTCTTACAAGCTACATTTACCCTCATACATACAGATGTACATGTATGGGGGTAGCCTGGGGGCAATACATGTACATTTATGCCATTTCTCCCAGATAAATCTAGTCTGCTTTCATCCAGACTTGGATGATAAAACAGACAGGGGAATTGAAATAATTTTTTTTTAATTTGACCATGTCATGAGGTGATTGTATTACCAGATTTTTATATTTTGAGCAAAAAAAGAAGAGAGGGGTGAGAGAAAGAAAGAGAGAGAAAGAGAAAGAGAAAGAGAAAGAGAAAGAGAAAGAGAAAGAGAAAGATAATAGAGAGAGAGAAAAGAATCCCATGGCAGAACTAATTCAATACTTCAATGGGGGTATAAATATTATAAATACCCGTCTGTGTTAATATATCTTTTGTATTACTGCAGTTGCTGAGGTTTACGTTGTTCTTCTTCAGAAGAAAGAAAGAGAGTTCTGCAAATTTGTCTGCATTACCTTCAATTACATGAAACTTTTAGAAATCTTTTTTGTTTGGATTAATTGTGGCCCCACGTGTGGTACAAGAATTCACCTGATTCTCAGTATGCGAGACAAACTACAATGTAGACATACACCTGCAGTGAAAAGTGAAAAGTAGATAACCTCCAAATAAAACAAAATACCTCTCAATCTCCATTTTCCCCTTTGAGATAACGGATTGACAGATTGAGGTTGCTATAGTAACATGTAGTTGAAGTAACAACTGAACCTAGATTCGTAATATGAACAAATGTTCTTTTGCATTCAAAATTTTCATCTGATTTAAAAATGAAACTTTTTCTTCTCTCTCTCTCCCAGGTTTTGTTAGTGTGATCACATTTTCTTCTAATATATTTAAGATTTTCTTTATTCGTAGTTCTAACGTTTCTTCACGCTTTTTCTTTCTAGGTCGTAATGAACTCATCGCAAGGTACATCAAACTCAGAACGGGGAAGACGAGAACAAGAAAACAGGTAAGCACCCCTCCCTGCACAATGGAATGGTCCACAGAATGTCATGTGACAGCACAGCACGTGTTACCGGTTTGTCTCTGTCAAGTATGATTAATACATCGCTCAAGTCAACAACAACATGACATGCTGCATAAAACAAACAAACATACAACTCCAACAACAAATTATAAAATGATTCCTCACGTTTGTGATAGTTTGCGAAGGGAATGTTAATGCCAGAATTCAGAGAATTTGCGATGAAACATTGAGAGAAGCGTGAGGGCCTATCACAATAATACATCGCTCAAGTCCACGACAACATGACACGCTGCATAAAACAAACAAACATACAACTCCAACAACAACAAAAATCATCAAATGATTTCTCACGTTTGCGAAGGGAATGTTCACATCAGAATCCAGAGAATGAAGCATGCGGGCCTATCACAAAAAGAATGTCTAAAGTAATTGTTAAGAGAGCAACTAAGATTTTATGAAACATATCTTCAACCTGTTGAAGAGGAATATGTTTATAAAAATCATCAAATCATTTCTCACATTTGCGATAGTTTGCGAAGGGAATGTTAACGTCAGAATTCAGAGAATTTGCGATGAAACATTGAGAGAAGCATGAAGGCCTATCACAAAAAGAATGTCTAAAGTAATTGTTAAGAGAGCAGCTAAGATTTTATGAAACATATCTTCAAGTTGTTGAAGACGACAATGTTTTATATATAAGAAATATTTTTCAGTCAATCACTCCTGAGACATTCTTGATATTCGCCTTAGGCAATATCAAAGAAATGAAAATTAAATAAATGATGGTATAAAAAAAGAAAAAAAAGATGTAAAGAATGCTTTCGACACAATGCATGATCCTTAATCATGGTTTAAAGCACCAATTCATTATGGAAACGTAAAAAACAGTGAAAATACAGTTCAATTTCAGATTATGCATAGTATTATAAGGAGTCCTTCAACAAATTCCCAACTACCGGTAGGTTATCTTTGAAAAGGAAGACTTAAAGACTTAAAAAACAGTGAAAATACAGTTCAATTTGAGATTATATGCATAGTAGTATAAGAAGTCCTAGAACAAATTTCCAACGTCATAAACATGTACAGGTGTACATGTAGATTAATTTTGCAAATCGTTTCACATGCCATACCTAGGGGTTGGGTAACATAAACGCAATACACAAAACTTGAAAAATAACAGTTACTTATCACCATGGCGACGACGTTTGTGGGAACCGGGCCACGTTTGGACAAAAACGACATAACCAAGCGTGGCAAAGCCAATTGATGAAACTCAGTCAGATGTTGAAAGGGATGAGTGTTTACTCTAGGAAGTTATTACAGACTGAAGGCTTCCCTCCGTGATTGCTCCCAACCAACTTGGCCGATTGATCTGAATCGTATGTTTTTTTCTTATTTCTTTTCACTACCACGGAGACAAAGGCTGTGTGGCAGGGAGGAGTACGGGGCTTGAAATCAGTTTGCAGGCACAAACTCTTTTCAGTTGAAACGCATTACGGAGAGTCTGAGCTAAGGAGACTATGCATGGACTGCAGTCCATATGCCTTGTAATGTGGGTGTGAGCTGCTCCTGACATAGCAGCCAGTGACTGATAGCATTAGGCTCAGCTCAAGACTTCACATAAATGTGTTTAAAGTATCAAATTAAGGTCTGAACCTGCAGACTAGCAGCAAGGAAGGTGGCCTGAATGAGAGAGAGGGAGAAAGAGAGAAAGAGAGAGAGAAAGAGAGAAAGAGAGAAAGAGGGAGAGAGAGATAGAGAGAAAGATATACATGTATAGAGAGAAAGATATATATATAGAGAGAGAGAGAGAGAGAAATATAGAGAGAGACAGACATACAGAGAGAGAGACAGAGAGAGAGACACACACAGAGAGAGAGAGAGAGAGAGAGAGACAGACAGATAGAGAGAGAGTGAGAGAGAGACAGAGAGAGAGAGGGACAGAGAGAGAGAGGGACAGAGATTGAGGGAGAGAGAGAGAGAGAGAGAGAGAGAGAGATACATTTACTCAGAATAACATAAAGCGAGGATGCCAGTGAAACAATTGGCCTATTTTCGTGCCCTCTCTATTTCTCTACCATTGTGGGTGGGTGAACCCGTGGAGTACAATTGAGTTTCAAGGGCATTATTTGATGAAAAACTTTGCTGTGTCATTAAACAGCCCCAGGGCATCATCCAAATGTGAACAACGTGTGAATCTTTCAAATGATCGAAAAAATGAATCCTTTTTCTGTAAGGAATAAAGCAAACTAGATGGGTTTAATCACTTGCCAACTTTTTACACAACATTTGTGAAAATGAAAAGAAAAGAAAAAATCATCAATTGATAAAGAACTTCACTTATTAAATAGAGGGATGACATTTAAACAATAGAACTTTGATAAAGAACTTCACTTATTTGAAGGGATGACATTTAAACAATAGAGTTTTGAGGGAAATAAAGCTTGTTATTCATGTATGGAAACCTCTTTTCTGAAAGATTTCTGAAATAAAACAAATATAAATAGTTTCAAACAATATTGAGCAATTGAAACTAAAAGATGAAGGCCACTTAGCACTGCATGAATGGCCTATGTATGTGCTGGTCATGAAACAATTGTCTAATAGAGAGCTTTGATAAAATGTATTACTTTTTGAAACAATTGAAGATAAAATGTGGCTTTAGTCAAACATAGAACAAGTAAAACCATCCCATTGTGTCAAGGATACTCAAAACTACAAAAAGACAATTACTTTGAAATTGCTAATAATTCTTTAGAGATAGTGAAGCTATCATTCAATACAATTGAAAGTCGTCTTTGTCATTTAATGTCATTCATTGACATTTGGTTTTCAAAATATTCTTCTAAAGTGAGAATTTTCATCACGTTGGAGAGTTTGATAAACTTGCTTTTGTTTCAATACACTCTTTGAGCCGTAATCATCGGACAGTGTCTATTAGTAGGTTTTTTGCTTGGTCTACAACGGGTTTGTCTACTTCCCAATCAGTCTATTCCCATATGGTCTATACCCAGCCCGTCTACTATACACATGGTCTAATAATCTTTTCGTCTACTTACCATTTCGTATACTTACCATTTTGTATAATTACCATTTAGGCTGAAATTTAGTTGGTCTAATTTGCAGTTTGTCTAATGCCCATTTTTGTCTACTTTCCATATGGTCTAATAATCATTTAATCATGAATGATAATAATCATCAAATGACTATTAGAACTGGTTGTAGACCAAATGGCAATTCACCTGTGAGTAGACCCTTTAAATATTCCAAAATGAGGTGAAATGTTTTGTCTTTAGAAAAGGAGGGGGAAAAAAAAGAGAGAAAAACATCAATAATAAGGTTCACACAGACAGTCCAATATTAAACTTGAAGTTAATGTCGTGGTCATGAACTTAAAAGTTATCTTGTAGTTTTCAACCACACAAACGCACTTGCACTCATAGTTACAAATATATTAATTTATTTGAAGCTACCAAAAATGACAGATCTTGGGTAAACGCGCTAACCACAAGCAATGGGGGGTCCTCACTCGAAGCAAAGTGCCATGCGAACGCAAATAAATCCTGAGGTTACACCAGCTTGTAGTTCAAAATGGATGCTTTCCCCAGCTTGTATTTGACTTTGAATACTTGTTTTGGACTCGTGTGAACCTTTGTCATGGTTTAAAGGGATAGTTGAGTTCTTGTATCAGATCGCAAATGTCTTCAAAGCACATGGTTATTGCACTTATTCTTATTTATGACATTTCTAGTGCCCTTTTAGGACCTAAAATTGCTATGAAGGTAATTTTAGACCCCAAAATGTGTGAAATTTAGCCATTACGATCATACCAATTCAGCTCTACTTCCCAAAAAATATGGTGACCGTTAATAAACAATACATGGGCTGGCTGGTTGTGCGTATTATAACTAACATGAAAAAGCCAACAAAAAGCCTACATCTGCATTGGCTGGAATAAAACATAAAAGGTGCTATTTCATTTTTTCAACGGCTTTTTCAAATTATCTAATACTTGTGGTGGTACACAAATATTAGAAATGGAAAATATTTATGGATATTTCAGCCTTCTCTGAACCGATTCAGATCAAACAAAGATGATTTTGTCATTTGAATTGTATGGACTTTCAAATTTGACACTCAGTTTTTCATTATCTCACAAAAAAATATTTTCTGTAGCGCCCTCTGCAACAAAACTCAACTATCCCTTTAAATAGTGGATCGTTGTTTATAACTTTGACGTTTCGCAAAGTTTGATTTTAAACTACCATGGTGCCATTTGAACATAGCTAATAGCTTTTGCTAGCAATTATCCATAATGAATTCATTGTCATCCATAAACTTGATAAGAGCTTGATGAATTTTCCATCAGACTGTTTACATTATGTCTAGATGCTTGCTCTGCAGAAAAATCACTGACAGTTTAAAGCGATTGTTATGAAGCAGATAGAAAGCTAATTATATACACCAGGAACAATGGCCTATATTTGCCCTGGTCCCATTTTTCATTGTCTCACTTCCCTTTTCTTTTAATCATGTTCTCTTTCTTTCCTTCTATTATCAGTCTATCACGTTCATATTTGGATTATGTCTCTCCTTATCTTTTGTTCTTTTTCTCCACCTCTCTATTATATCCCCTCTTTCTCTCCTTGATCCTTTCACTCTCCTTCTGTCCCCCTCTCCCCTTTCTCTATATCTTTCCCTTTCTTCTTCTCTTTCTCTTATCTTTTCCCTTTCTTTTTCTCTTATCGTTTACCTTTCTCTTTCTCTTTCTCTTTCTCTTTCTTTTTCTTTTTCTATATCCCTTTCTCATCTTTCTTTCTCTCTCCTTTTGTCTCCTCCATTCTTTTCCCTTCCCTCTTTCCCCCTTTCCCGCTCCCCTCACATCTCTCCCATTTCGCTATTTACCCTTTAAAAATTTTTTTTCCTAACATCTCTAGATATTTTAAACACCTTCTCCCTTACACATTTATGTACATTTTTCACTGTCTTCTGTATGGAGCCTGGCTCAAAAAGTTGTTAAATGCTTTCTTTATTGATTTTCCCCTCTGTGTAAATTTACTTGAATCTCACTCTCGATCTGTTCCTCGTTTTCCTTATTTTCCTTATTTTCACAAATTCTAGTTCTATCTCCTTTCTAGCTCAGCCCAACAGATAGACAAATCACCTTTTGGGCAATAGTCAGATTTTACTGCATGTATTTTAATCAAAGCATAACATTTTCAATGGGATCACAACATGCAATTATCAGAAAATGGCAGTTAGGGTTCTAATTTTGGATCCTTTACGGTACATTAATGATTCATCTAAATGCCAGAAAACTGGCTGTTGTGGAAAGACCATTCACATTTCCCCTCTTTTACACAGTTTTTCTTTTTACCCCATATATTTTAATTCAATATCTGTCTGGCGACCTAGATATTACAAACGGCCGAGATGATTTACCCTCGTTTCCATGGCGATGTCATGTTCATGTGCAACTGGGGTTGCTCACAAGTGAATATCTGCCTTTCTATATTGGCACGTTTTGTCGTTTCTCATTCTTGGCTTTTCTGATGGTGAGGGGGTCTGCCATTTTCACACTTACCAGTCACCATGGTAACGTGAAGCTGAAATGACCAGCTTCTCAGGTCCATTATTTTGCAAATTTGTACCTGAAAAGAGAGCCAAGATGCTTCTAAAAACACAAAACAAAATTAATAAAGTAAAAATATGAATGCCTTGATGCATGACCAGGGGGGCATTTCACAAAGCTTGTCATCAGTGACAAATGACAGCTTTTTTTTATAAGCTACTGAAATCCTTGCTTCTGATAGGTTATCAACAGATTTGTCACTGATTTTTGTCATTTGTCATTGAAAAAGTCTGGTTTATGAAGATGGACAATACATGTAGAATTGACAGCTTCTAACTGATAAACGATGATTGGCAAAATGACCTCTTCAAATATAGATATGATATCTGCTAACTAGATTTACAGGTGCAGGAACTTCCAATGAAACTGATATTGATTGTCTTAACTTTGAGTGCTCCAAATAAATGATGCTAGATCCATTTACCGGTAGGCAGAAAATGTGAAGCAGTAGCACATGGTTTCAGCGATTGTGATTTCCAGAAATTTTGAAGATAAAAATTACACAAAATCAAGGAGAAATTAGAGAATTTTGATTTCATGAAATGCAAGGAACCCTGATACAGATGTTAGTAAGAATAGATATATTTGGATATAAATGGGAGCTTTTCATTAAAGCTTTTAGTTTTAATGGACATACATGTCAGCCGAATACATGTACACTGTATCCATTAGCTTTCAAAAGGAAGGATTAGACTCAGAAAAATCATTACGTTTGATACGCAAGAAATTCTGTCAATTTGCCCAAATCTCAGCCGTGCCCGTCTAATTGGATGGCTCGCACAGAGCCTTTAATAATACACACTCTTCAGTTTCCATGACAACGCCTTGCCCAGGTGACCATTATCAATGCGTTACTCCAGCTCTCTCTCGCTGTCGGCTAATACGCCAGGCGAGATGTTTGCCGAAGACGACGATGCGGGGTTGCGGTCCGGCCGCTAAATGGGTCATTTTGGGTTTGATAGATGGAGCCGGAGTGCGGGTGATGATTGGATAATGAAGGCTGCAAATGGTCAAATAGCCGTCCATTAATAACTCTGAATGGCATCTCAAAATGCTTGACAAACAGATGTAATGTTAACTCACCGAGGACTGAAATCCTTCATTGCCATCGGCCTAGTAAATGCAGGAACAGCCAAACTCCCATCAACAGGCAATAATGAAAAAGAGGCTAGGATATTCTAATAATGCATACATGTCTGTTAAATGATGTACAGTTACAAAACAACTAAATTATTCTTTCCCTGACTAATTTTTAAGTATGTGAAAAATAGATAGCCAAGTTCCCATAGGCAATAATTAAAAAAGAAGCTAGGATATTCTAATTATGCATACATGTCTGTTAAATGATGTACATTTACAAAACAACTCAATATTCTTTCCCTGACTAATTTTTAAGTATGTGAAAAATAGATTTCTCCCAATTTATGTTTCTTGAGAATGTGATATATCAAAGCTTACATCTAAAAGTATTCAACATTGGCTGTAACGCAACCAGTCCACCTTTCAATTTGGAGTTGTACAAAACACAAAAAACATCAAATTTACAAGTGGTATGAATAGTTGTTAAACTGTACATACCAGTATTTAAACATAGAGCAGATGAACAAACTTTCACTGAATCACACTAGCACTAAAACTTACACTGATTCCTACCAACACCGAAAATTAAACTGAATTACACTTACACTCATAGACTTTCACTGAATTACGCTGACACTAAAACTTACACCGGATCACCCCAGCACTGAAACTTACTTTAAATAACACACTACAATTTACACTTACAATGACTGAATCACATTCTCACTTGATGGTAACTGGGATTTCAATTAGACATCACAATTTTATATTTTATTATGTTCATTTGAATGATTTGTTTTCGTTTTCAGTTGCCATGTTTTTGCACGTTTGTATAATATGCAAGTGATTTTAGTTTGATATTATTTTGTGCATTCACATACAGGGACGAATCACCAAACACCTCCCCCCCCCCCCCAATAAAAAATAAAAAAATAAAATGTGTATCATTAGAAGGTATAAAACCATCCAATGTAAACTATGAGGGACATTTTGTTGTTAAAATTATTACAATCATTATGGGAAAAATATTAATTTGAATTAAGAAATCGTTAAAAGAAGATTGAAAATGCTCTTTAAACAATCTGAACAAAGCCTATGAATGCAAAAGTTGATGCCGCAGTATTAAGCATGTATGGAAGTTCAAACTCCAAATTTAATCTCTGTACAGCTAAACAAATTTTCCTTTAATCCTTTCAAATCAATAACTATTTGGATGCCTCGTACTTTTGAGGGTGAATTTTGCAAATATATCGGGTCTTTTCTTGATATACCGACTATTATAAATTCCTTTTTCTTTTTAAATGGTGATTAGTTCCTTGTGAGATATTGTTGTTAAATATTATTTGTTTTCAGTTACTTTTTGATCATCCTTATGATTTTGATATGCTTTCTCTCACATTTTATCGATGTATTCTGTCACTTTTTGGTTTTGTTAGCAGACTTTGCATGTGCTTGGTTTTTAGTCATGAATATTATTTTCTTTGTAACATTTTTAAATTATTTTGCACTTGACACCATCACCACAACAAGCATTCTTATCCTTGTGGTTTAAACCACTGGCAAGATGAGGAAGTTTGTTTGGAGTTTTGCACATTTGAGTTCCATAGATCACTGTTTTCTTAGCTTATTGTGCCTCACCCATTTGATTCATTTTTTTCTTTATTTTTTAGTTTGTTTTAGCTTTGTTTTGTTTAATAGTTGTAGCACGTTTGCCTGATGTTTAGTTAATTCATTATTGTTTTGTGGCATGTGGTATTTGATGTACTTTTGTTTCTTTATTTTTTCATTTATTGTTTCTTTTTCTTAAAGTTGTTAACACAACAGCACTGTAGTTCAATGTCTTTAATAAGTATGTGTCCAGGTAAAAAGAAAAGAATATTAGAATTGAATTATTGATATTAATACAGTTCGTAATTGTATGTAAAAATTCGAAGTCAAGCCTATGAAGTCATGTTTAATTAATGCATATGAATATAATATACTATTCCAGAATTCAGTCCTGAAAAAAGTTGGAAGTACCTGGTGAATTTTATTATCTTCATGTTAGAATTTGAATAAAGACAAGTAAAAATCATAAAATTACTTTTTCTTATACGATTTGATACCGATAAGTCTATTTACGGTTAAAAAAAAAAATTATAATAAGTTTTTGCCTTGATCAAAGTAGGCATAATTTTGGTGGACTTTTGATTCAATAATAGATTATAATGTACATTAAAGGTACTATGTCCCTTTTGCAGGCCAGAAAAAATGAAAGGTTAAATTCCAACGGCATTTGAAAGATAATACTAATTTAAAACTTCCCTCAAAATGAAAGGGCTTGAAAATGTCTCTTTGTGGGAAAATAACGAGCCCAGTACTATAAAGAGAGATGGAGAGGTAAAGGATATTGCATGGAATTTGACATATATTAATATCCAAACTGGAAGTCGACTTGTTGATTTAGAAAGCAAAAATGAATAAATAATGAACACGGGGGAGTCCATCATTCATACTCCATCCAGACAAAGAGCCATAGCAATATCTTTAATGCACTTTGGTCTGACAAAGTGCATAAAATATATCTCTACAATTCTTTTGATTGATCAAAATATACATAATTGATGCGGCAGACAGATATGTCCTAATTCTTCAGGTATATGTTGAATTGATGGGTTCATTATTTGATGAGAAATTTGCTTCATTACCAATGCTGTCGTGCTACAGTACAGTGCTTTGAAAAGATGCTTCAATTTGTCTCTTTTTTATGGGGGGGGGGGGGGCAGGCAGGGGAATTTGTAATACACATATAAAATATGCTGCATCTCTCTAAAAATTGCAAACCAGGCGGGCAGATCCAAAATGAAAAAAAAAAAAAAAAAAAATGAGAGAAATAAAAATGAAGGTGGTGGGGGAGCAGGGGGGGGGGGGGGTCTAGTTCCCTCCAAAGTTTGATGAGCCAAAGAGAAGGGGGAGGGGGGGAATCCCGAACTTTTAGCCCCCTTGAACTTCCCCTTTACCTCCCTTTTTATAATCACTGATCATACATGATGCGTCTAACATTCAAGATGTACGGTAAACATCCATTATCCATACATGTATTGTATGCTACTATGCTTTAGTAAAATCTGTTTTTAAAATTGGAAAATAATATGCTCAAAATCAAGGCTCTGCCTTTACCTTTTTGAAATGGAAAGTCCAGACTGATATTGATTTGGTTTGTAATACAAGCAGAACAAAAAGAGAGGAACAGGTCAGTGAAAGTTTGAGCAAAAATCACTTAAAATACAGAAAGTTGTGAATTGGCAACTCAGTGACATATGCCATTTGCCATGTACTAAATTTTTTAAATGTATATATCCCCGTTATCAGAAATCACACATTCACCCTAAATTTGATTATTGACAATATGCTTCTAAGCCTTCTATACAACCCCTGTATGAAACAAATCTAGCCCGTCTTCAATAACTAAGGAAATGAAAGTTTATGACATTTTCTGTACAGAGAAAATTGGAGAGGATCTCGCAAAATACATCACAGTGTTGCCAATTTGTGTTTCACCGACAACAACTTCAAAAATTCATAACTTTCCTATTTTGAATTGGATATTGTTCAACTTTTCTTAACTTGTTTCCTGCTCAAACTTTCTTTAATTTATTTCTCTCATTTTTCTGCTTTTATCTAAAACCAACTTGATATCAGGGTGGACTTCCACTTTAAAACTTAGTAAATTCATGATATTGTCGTATTCAGAGACTCTTGTAATACGATGACAAAGGTTGTAACATTTTAACTGCCGGTAGTAGGAATTGACTACAATTTATTTTATATTACAACAATTTGTTTTTGGGAAAACATTAATGTTTAATGTGTAGGAAGAGAAGAGAAATATTCAACATGATTAATATCAATATTGATATTGAGATAAACATTTTTCTTTTGTACCTTAGTATGAATGACCCTTATAATGTAAAAGTTAAATGTTGAGTTGCCAATTTGTGTAGTAATTTTCGAAGTTTGTAATGTCATTAAAAATTCATAACTTTTTTTACTAGTTATCCGATTTTGCTCAAACTTTTTTTGATTGGTTTGTCTGATTTTTCTGCTTTTATTGCAAATAAGTTATTTTTGGAGTGGACTTGCCCTTTAAAGTCAAGATTCCTTTTTTTTAAATTTGTGATCTCAATGTGCAAGACTCCAAACGTGCTGTCCTCATTGCCTCCTATTTCACACAGGTGTCAAGTCATATTCAGGTGTTAGCAAGAAGAAAAGCAAGGGAACTCCAAGCACTATGTAAGGTACGCTATCAACACCAAAAAGTATGTTCCCATTGCCAAGATATCGGCGTTCCGCACGCACCACCCTAAGCAACGTGTGTACAACCTCTCTTCGTCAAGTTTGTGAACACAAAAAATAATAATAATGGTAGTGACATTTGTATAGCACTTTTTACTACGTTTCTATTAAGTGCTTTACATTTTAATTATTATGACCCGGTCATTGGATTCAATTGCTAATGCGCACAAGATGAAAGCATGGTGTTGTATGCTTAGAGCCAGGAAGATGTTAACCATAGATGTGAAATATTTAGAGTTAATATCCTTCTGGCTTTCAGCAGACTTATGCCAGGTGAAAACAAAATTGGTTGACGGTGTATCAGCGGCAGAAGGATTTTAGTTCTTCATGTTGTAAACCAAGACATTTTTAATATAGTGGGGAAAAAAGAGTTTGAGATGCTGTCTTGTAAAACATGGAACTCTTCTTCTTAAGTTCAGCTGTTGCACTGCTATCCGCAGATGGTCTGAAATATACCACGTACCGGTATTGCCAATCTGATAATCTTTACCAAAAATTTGGCCATTTTATGAACCAAAAAATCTACCAAATTAAATCATGAATTTTTCTCTTTTATGCGCTGAACCATTGATTGATATGCCACATTTCTAGTGTTTTGTGGATAAACTTGGACCATGTTCACTGAAACGGGAGAGGTTGTACACCGGTGTGTCAAGGGTCGTGCGATGCCTTGATATCTGGCAGTGTGGCACCAAAGGATCCCTAGGTTGCGCAGGAGATGGGGATGTGCATTATAGAACAGAGCTGTCCTGATTAGTCAGGAGAAATGCATTGATTTGTACATGTATGATCTGTGATCTGTCTTCAGACTTCATATTGTCTGTTGCTCCAAAAGATTTTGTCATTTTTATAGGCCTGATCAGTATTCAGTGAAAACAATTTGTTTCTCTGCTTTTAATAGGAAACCTCCAAGTCACTTCATCTAATGCTCACTTTAATGAAACGGTAGCTGCATTCTTGAAAAATTGAAAATGTTGACTTTTGAAGGTAACATTTCAGTCAAAAGATAATAAAGAATGCATCAAAATAAAATAAAATTGTATAACTTTCTGATTTTGCGCAATAAATGGTGATAGCGCAAACAAAAATAATATCAGAGATTATTATCAAGTGAGCATTTCTTGAAAATAAGTGATGCTTTTAGATACATTAACATTGATTAAAAAAAGTCGCCAGTGCTAAATACGTAAAACAGTTCTGTTCAAACATGCACATCCCAACCTCTGCAAGACGCAAGCGGGTGGATCCTCGCATCGCTCGCAACAACATTTTGTTTTCTTCCTTTCCACCTCTTCTTTGTTTGTTGCGTTGAGTTAGGTTTCGAGTCACATTCAGGTTCTTGCCAAGAGAACTGCTCGAGAAATCACGAAGACCTTCAAGGTAGGTAACCAGGTAAAAAACACACAACCATTCCTTTGTTCAGGTGGTGGGCATACTGTAAAAAAAAGTAGCGTTTTCTTCAACGTTTTTAGCGTTTTTACACAATTTCTCTATGGTAATGCATGGTAACACATGCTCCGGCGATATTTGATCTCTGTTTCATTTCATCAAGGATAGGGGGTAGAGGTTAGGGTTATGATTGAGCTTTATAATAATGATAATAATAGCGATATAGTAATAAGCTACAGTAAAGGGGGTGTAGCATGGCAAATACTGGTTAACGCCATCTACGACTTATTTTGGACGTATATGAATGGACTTAATTAACGGTCAGCGCACTAGCGTTCGCGAATCAGACGGAAGTTCTCACGCTTTGGTTTAGCGTATGTTGCACGCATATACCCGAGTACCCGAACACCCGATTGGCCCGAGTCGGGCCACGCGAAGACACATAATCTTGTCATGCTACACCCCCTTTAATATTGTGCATGTATCCATCTCAGGGGATGTTAAAGGTACCGGTGCCTGCAATAATACTATTTAATATTGCCTTGCAGTGGGTATTCTGAAAGCTCATTTAGCACTCAATTAGCGCTCAATTAGCAAATCGGTATTCTGGAAGGTCTAACTTGCGTACCCCTTTCCAGTTGGCAGGAGGTGCGTTTTATATGCACGCATTCGGTGTGCGCTCAGAAATTAATTGAGGAGTTTAAAAGAGTTTGATGATCCAGCATTTGCTCCTGTGACAATTGCTTCAGGCTTTATTTCGTCCAAGATATAAAGTTAGGACTAGGGTTGTAGTTAGGTTTAACTTTTTAGGTTTGGTTTTAGGTTAGGACTAGGGTTTCAGTTAGGTTTAACTTTTTAGGTTTGGTTTTAGGTTAGGACTAGGGTTTCAGTTAGGTTTAACTTTTTAGGTTTGGTTTTAGGTTAGGACTAGGGTTTCAGTTAGGTTTAACTTTTTAGGTTTGGTTTTAGGTTAGGACTAGGGTTTCAGTTAGGTTTAACTTTTTAGGTTTGGTTTTAGGTTAGGACTAGGGTTTCAGTTAGGTTTAACTTTTTATGTTAGGTTTTATTTTAGGGTTAGGGTTGCAGTTAGGTTTAACTTTTTAGGTTAGGTTTTAGGTTAGGGTTGCAGTTAGGTTTAAGGTTAGGGTCAGGGTTGCAGGTAGGTTTTAGGTTAGGTTAAGTTAGGGTTGCAGTTAGGTTTTAAGTTGGGTTAGGGTCGCAGTTAGGTTTAAGGTTAGGGTCAGGGTTGCAGGTAGGTCTTAGGTAAGGTTAGGTTAGGGTCGCAGTTAGGTTTAAGGTTAGGGTTAGGGTCGCAGTTAGGTTTAAGGTTAGGGTCAGGGTTGCAGGTAGGTTTTAGGTTAGGTTAGGTTAGGGTTGCAGTTAGGATTTAAGTTGGGTTAAGGTCGCAGTTATGTTTAAGGTTAGAGTCAGGGTTGCAGGTAGGTTTTAGGTTAGGGTAAGGGTTGCAGGTAGGTTTTAGGTTAGGGTAAGGGTTGATTTTAGATTGATGATGATTGATTATTGTTTTACCTGACTGGTAAGAAAGCATGTAAATGCTTGTAAGTAAGCGACCAGGGGACCAACGGCTTGGTAATGAGGATTAATGCCTTACCATAGGGCAGGAGTGCATTGACTTGGTTTCAAATTTAGGACCACTGCTCTACTGAGCCATCGTGCCTCTTTAAGGTTGGGGTTAGGTTAAGAGTTACGGTTGGGTTTAAGGTTAGGCTTAGCAGTTAGGTTTTAGGTTAAGAGTTGCAGTTATGTTTAAGGTTAGGGTTAGGGTTAGGCTTTGCAGTTAGGTTTTAGGTTAAGAGTTGCAGTTATGTTTAAGGTCAGGTTTAGGGTTAGGCTTTGCAGTTAGGTTTTAGGTTAGGGTTGTGGTTAGGTTTTAGGTTAGGGTTGCGGTTAGGTTTTTGGTTAGGGTTAGAGTTAGAGTTAGGGTTGAAGGTAGGGTTAGGTTTAGGGTTGCAGTTAGGTTTTTGGTTAGGGATAGGGGTGCAGGCAGGTTTTAGGTTTGGGTTAGGGTTGAAGTAAGGTTTTAGGTTAAGAGAAACAGTTAGGTTTGGGTCAGGGTTGTAGGTAGATTTGAGTTATGGTTTAGGGTTAGGGTTTAGGGTTAGGCTTGCAGCTATGCATAAGGTCAGGGGTAGGTTAAAGGTTGCAGTTAGGTTTTTTCAAGCAGGTAAGAGAATTTGTAAAATTCGACCACTTCTTATATTTATTCAAAAATGGTGGAAATTATTTGGTTAGTCCTTACTTGTTTGAGATACACTTTTGACAGGCCCGTGCCCAGAAAAAAGAAACTGAATTGCAATCGGTCATAAATATCTATCGTATCTTCAATCCTGCTTCAATTAATTGTATCTTACCTTGCATTGCATCTTCAGTATCTGTAACTCAAAGAAATGATCAGAAGTCACTATCAAATGTAAGATTAATTGAAGCCTTGAAGGAGATATGATTAACTTGGGGGAGATACATATAATCATGACTTTTTATTATACAGAGCCCTAGACCCTGTTTCATAAAACTGATTATCAATAACAAGTTACAATAACAAGTCTCCATAATTGAAGAAATTATTACCTCTGGTTGAACCTTGTAAAATGCGTTTGTGACTTTTTTTTTTTAAACATCACTTTATTGTTCAGAACTTGCACAACAAAGGAGAACAATAGCCCAGGACAATTCCATTTTACTGGAAAATGCAGGGCATTAAAAGTACATACATGTAGAAATACAGTGAATAATGTTATGTAACATCAACAAAAAAATTACTTATTTTACAACATAGTGAAAGCTGAGGAGTTATGGATATTCCTAGCTAAAGATGAAATAAGAGGAGCTAAATATTGAAATTTCATTTGATATATCAACTTAATAAATACGAAGCATACATAATGAGTATTATAAGAGTTTAATTCTGAATACAAAGCCGTACTTAATTAAGGCTGGGGTATGATGAAAATGTGTGTTATACCCACATCACGGCCTTATTTCACAAAACCTGTCATCAAATAACAAGTTACATTAGCTGTTACAAGCTACTGAAATCGTGGCATTTGATCGGCTGAGAGCAAATTTGTCATAGAAATATAGCATTTGTTATCGATAACAAGTTTTATGAAACAGAGCCCAGACCTGTCCGGCATTCTTTTCCTTTTCCTTTTAACAATTGTATTTTTGTTGGTCCTGTCGTTCCTTCGTCCATAACAGCAGGATCAAGCAACGAAAGACAAGGCCTTACAGAGCATGGCAGCGATGTCATCAGCGCAGATCGTCTCGGCCACTGCCCTACAGAACAAAGCTGCTGCCATGGGCCTTGGGGGTTTAGGGTTACCGGGCGCAGCCCCTCTCAGACCGCCCTACCCAGGAACACCGGTAAGTATTTGAGCCACACCCGTTTTCTGATGCACGCCCCTCTTCTAGACTTAAGGATGCCATAGTATACCGGTATCTTATGTGAACGTGATTCTGCTGTATATATGAGTAGTATTAATTTAGACAGTTTAGGGTAACCGGGGGCTACCCCTCTCGGATCATTCTATCCAGGAACACCGGTATGTCTTTTAACCATGCCCTTAAGATCTCGTCCATTATTAGGGAGATTGTGCATAGTGTATCAGGAAAGAGGCGGGGGGGGGGGGGGGGGGGGGTCTCCTTTACATAATTTGACCGTTGTAGAATAGACTATGGTTACCGTTATAAGGAATGACCCCTCTCGGACCATCCCAACTTGGAACACTGGTATGTATTTGAGACACGCCCTATTCGTTGTGAGATGATGATAAACTTAGTGTATCCTATGATAAAGGAGTTCTCTCTTATATTTGAGTATTATACGATGACTTAGGGTTACCTGGGGCAGCTCCTTAGACTGCCTTACCTAGGAACATAGGGGGCCGTTTCACAAAGCCTTTTTTCAATGACAAATAACAAAAATCAGTGACAAATCTGATAACCAATCAGAAGCAAGTTTTGTTTTATTTAGACTCATGATGTTGACCATGATTGGAACTACAGTAGTTTTTCCCCAAAATATTCTCTATTCTCTCTCTCTCTCTCTCTCTCTCTCTCTCTCTCTTTTGGTGGTAGGTAATCATGCACTGTATAAAAGCACATCATCCTTGCATTTATTTTTGTTTATGGAGGGAAAAAAAAAAAAACGGCAAACTTGATGAAATGAATATCACTACCTGGAGATGCGATCCCTTTGGATTACATGCTCATGAATGTTTCATGATCTTCCAGGCTCTATATATACTAGGATTACTCTTTCTTCTCTATCCTCTTGTCTTGCTCCAGATAAAAGCAAATCGTCTGCATCAATTAAAATCCCTTTGCTGTCTTCTTACTTTCTCTCTAAGTCTTTCCTCGTCTGACAACTGTCTATGTCTTCGTCATCGACTACCGTTTTTTTTCCCCTCGCTTTTCCCCCCTTTTCGAGGCGATGTGAGATCGGATGGAATTCCTTTGCGAATTTTATGTCCGGCCCAGTTGAAGTTTTAGTGTCGTGAGGTGATGAAACGGGGAGAATAAAACTGTTGCCTGCATCTCATCACCCAAACTGCAAATGTTTAAATAGTCGAAGGCTAAGCAATAAAGAACGTTAGATGAAACGTACAGGACATGCATATTAATTAAATGATATTAATACTCACTTCAGTGTATCTTACAGTTTCACGTTCTGCTTTTAAACCAGATTGGAATATATGGAATCTGTTTTTATTCCATCAGTGTCATTAAAGATATTCTCTGGCATGCTAAGTTGTCATTTGCATGAATATTAACTGGGTGACTACTGAATTCTCTCTGTAAAGGGCTTAAACGGCAATCCAACCCTTGTAATAAGTTCATTTTGTATGAAAGCAGAAAAATAAGATGGTGTAAGTATGAAATAAATCAGTCCAATAATAAGAAAGTTATGAATGTTAATTGTTTGAACGTTTGAAATGTGAGATCACTAAGTCTATGCGAATCTCCAATTAGTAGTTTGGTCAGTGGATTATGACGTAGTCGCTGATAACTTTTTATTTTCCTGTACAAAAATATTAATTTATGATTTTCTAGTAAGTGCCTTCTCCCTTGGGGCACTACTCAAAATATATTATGGATCATAAATTATTATAACCCCCCCCCCCCCTCCCTGAGTAATACATTTTTGTCAAAAATTTGCCATAATGACCAAAACAGTAATTTTATCTCCGACAAACTAGTCTTCCCTACCAAAATGTTTGATCAAATCCTTGTTTCACCAATGGTATATAAAAAAAAGTCACAGCTGCTATTTTTGTCGACTTTTCCCCATAATGCATCATGTGAAATCGACTTAAAGCCCCACTGCACTAGTTTGGCCAGGGGGGATCAGACCTCCCTGCATGGTCACTGACAGGCGGTTATCTCATCAAATCAGCGCTCTATTAACATAAGAAAAAGGGGATCATCGGGGACCAATGGTCACCGATTAGGCATTGTTTGCTATATAGAGGGTGCAAGTAGCTATAAGTAGTACAGTGTGGCTTTAAAACCTGTGTGACTAAATGGTGCTTTTGATTGTGAAATGTGAATCGACCTTATTTTTAAAATATTATTTTTCTTTTCAGTTTTTGAGGAGATGGGAGCTAGAGGGACAAAATCAGTTAGAATTAAAGGTACTGATGATGAATGATTTAGCATGACATTATGATGATGAATAATTAATTTAAGCATTTCAATTCTGCTTCCATGGAATCATGTTGCATCTTAAAGTTTGGATACACTTATTTCTGTGAAAGATAAAGTTGAGTTCTGGTCTTGCAGTTACATGGTGATGGAAACTATTGGGGAAATCTGATGATGTTGCAAAGAAGAGTGAATATTTTTATACTGTGAATTTTGGAATGATATGAATGAAATGATTGACTCAATTTTAATGAAAATCACACAGAATTGCTAATATGGGACTACACACACAAAAAGCAAGTCCATCCAAACTTTTCAGCTATTTCTTATTTTGAATATGAGGGCATTTGACGAGCAAACCTCTTTAGGGGACATTTCTACTGTGATATTCTTCCAAAACACAAAAAAATTGAGAAAGCTCACAAACTATTGTTTCATCTTTGCCAAAACTCGACCTTCTCTGTAACAGAAGAATGGAGCATGTTTCAATTCTACCACAGATGATCTTGAGCATCGTGATTATAATTTGATAAATTTCTGATTGCTTTCCTCCCGATATGCATGCAAGCTAGATGAGTAAAACGGAATGAGGAATATTTGAGATAAAGATTTAGTTTGCATCAGGTTGCTGGGGTGAATGTACTTTTAATTGGTATGGTATGGTATTTATTTCATTCTTCATAAAAAACATATACAATACATACAGAGTATTAAAAAAAAAAGAGAAATATATAAATACATGTAGAAGGGTAACATTACAGATAATATGAATACAATAAAATTAACAAGGAAACTAGTTAAGAAAGAAGATTTATGTCGAATGAGGGGTCAACAAAAAAGAGCATTTAGCCTTGTTAAACGTTGACCCCTAAACAAATACGTAATTAACATAACATTAAGAAGAAAAAGAAAGCAGGTAGAAACAGTAAAACGGAAAAGGAAAACATTATACAAAAAAAAAAAAAAAAAAAAAAAAAAAAAAAAAAAAAATATATATATATACTATGATATTCAGGTTGTTGAGTACAAATTTGATAAAAACAATCGGAAGGAACGTTTAAAACTATTTAAGGAAGGTTGATTCTTTAGATGGTTTGGAATCGTGCTCCATAGATGAGGACCTTTATAAAAAATAGTAAACTTTGAAATATTAGTTCTAACTTTTGGCAGATGGTATTCAACAGCATTACGTGTATTATAATTATGTATGTTACTATTTAAAATAAATTTTGATGTAATTGGAGATGGTAATAAACCTCTAGAACACATAAACATGAATATTGCAATATTCAATCTATTAATGTCATAAACATTTAGGAGATTTAACTGGGAAAAGATTGGCAAAGTATGAGCATGATATGGTGAATTAGAAATTATTCTTATGGCTTTTTTCTGCAAAACAAATAGTTTAGTAATAAAATAATCATGATTGTTTGACCAAGCAATATTACAATAATTGACATGGGAGAAAATCAATGCATAATATAACATAACTAAAATATGTCTTGGAAAATGTCTCAAACGGTAAATAATGCCAACAGCTTTGGCAACACGATTGCATACGACACCAACGTGTTCATGCCATGTTAAAGATTCATCGATATGAACACCTAAAAATTTCACACAAGAAGTACGATTGATTTGATGACCATAAAAATTGATTGCAAAATTATCTTCAATACGTCGTTTAGTAATTAGCAATATCCACAAAGTAATTTGAGGGGATGGTTTCATTTTTTTGTTTTTTTTTGTTGGGGGGGGGGGGGGGTTATTTATTCATTTATTTATTTATTATTTTGTTAGCGGGGTTGATGGATGTTTGCTTGTGTACTCTCGGACTTAAATAAACACATTTATTATGTTGAGAGTTGATGGGAGGGGGGGGGGGGGGTCCTGTTTAGCCTGGTAGCAAGGCTACCCCATCCTCTCTTCTCAATACCATCCAGCTCTGAAGATTTTTTTTTTTGGGGGGGGATCGCATTTACTCTGACTTTATTAATCCCTTTATTATAGGAAATGGGTGGGAGGGGGGGGGGGGGTGTGCTGCAGTTAGCTTTTTTAATTTAGCAAGGCTTCTAACCCCCCCCTCCCCTTACCACTTGAGGCAGAAGGCATAGGGGTTGACCTTGGTATTGCTAGACTTGACTAAAAACAATTTTGTTAAGGATGATGGTCGAAGGGGGGGGGGGGGGGGGGGGCTCCATTTAGCCTTTGAGCATGGCTACCCCATCTTCACTTCATCATGACCAAGCTCAAAACAAAAGTACAATTTTGGCAACTCCACAAAGAAGGCTCACAAACTTGCACTTTTCACAACCTTTCTCGCAACATGCCTTATTTATCCTGAACCCCTTCTCCTTCCTCACATCACACATGAAGAGGAAAGAACGGCAATCATACAAAAGAAACCCAAACCTCCTTTTAACCTCCTGGATTCTAAACACAGACATTTCTTGTAGACTCCCCGCGGGATTTATTCGGGGTCGGGGCGCTTGCGGGACGCGAAGAGGAGACGGCAGGTGTAATGTGGGGGTCCCCCATGGCAGCACCTCGGCTCGCTAGGATTAAGAGACCAGACGAATAGCCAAAGGGGGCACCTCCCTGCACCCCTCGTAAACCACAGAGGGACACAGCGATGACTCATCGCGGACGATCTTGACTATCTCCTTCAAGGAAAATGTCTTCCCCCAGACCTTGAAACTTACCATCAGCGTGTTAACCCCCTAACTCCCCCACTGCTCTGTCACCTATACCCCTAAAGTGTGACAGCAGCGCAAGGGTTAATGGAAGGGATCGATATTGACTTTTCGCGATATTTTAGACAACGGTAGTGTCGCCAGCAGGTGTGAACTACAGGTGTGGAGGAAACCAAATAAATTGGAAACATATTTCTGTTTGGGTGTTGTTTTCTTCTCACATTCTGCCGATTCTTTGAATGTTGATGGATGTGCATGGCCCCCGGACGTATGTCTACCTGTATTATTATCGAAAAAAGAGAATGAAGAAATAGGTGTTCAGTTTAAAGGGAATAACTGGAAGGGGTCAAATAACAGAAATATGAAATGAATCATAAGTATATCAATTTCAGATACCTATTAAGTGTCTGGGGAAGAGATGTCTGTATAGTACTACTTTTAGTTAGCACATTATGAAGTAGTATGCATCGGTGAAAAACTGATTCATGGGAGCGGAGAGCAATTTAGCTTTTGAAAGCTCGAAAAAGATAAAACGGCAACAAAAAGAAAATGAAAATTATATACAAAATCACTGCAACAAATGTTTACTTTTGCAAAAGTAAATCCAAAAGAGCTCCTTCGAACCAAGAGTGCTGGTTTTGTTGTTGTTTTTTCCCTTTCTCCCCTTTTTTTTCTCATTAGAAGACGATGTAGGACAACATCTTTGTTATAGATTTAACCCTTTGCCTATGGGAGCCTCATGGTCCCTGTGTTAAGCCTGTAAGGACTGTCACAATGCAGTAGACAACTGGTTAATTGCATTGTACTTATTTAGGGAGCCATGATCAGTCATTCCTATTCACACATACATTGAAACATACATATTTTCTGATATATTAACCCCTTTCTCGATATTCTCTTAAAACATGGAAAATGAAACGTGTACTAACAGAATTGCAGGAATGCTGTTTTGTCTTTGTTGGAATGAGTTTTTCAAAGAATTCTTTATCTTTTTCTTTTGCTACAGCAATTATGGCAGCCTGGGCTCACGCAAGCAGGACCATCTCATGAGTAAGTATATATATGGGACTAAAGAAATCTAAGGAGAAATAACAAAAACTATAGCTATAATCAATGAACCTAAAGACTATCCAAAGAGTAGCCAAAGTTGTTATGAAATGTCTAACAATTGCTTGTCACAGAGCTGATATAAATCCTGTCAAACTTTGTTTTTTCCTTAAAATTTTCGATTTGTATATGTCACTCTCTTAATTTTTTTTCTGTGCATGATTTGATGTCTACCTGTCTTCTCTCTCTCTCTACCTTCTGCTCTCCCTTTCTCTGACCGTTTCTCCCATTCTCCAATCTTTTTTTCTTTCTCTCTCTTTCTTTCTTTCTTTTTCTTCGTTCTTTTTCCTTTCATTCTGTCTTCCTTTCTTTGTTTGTTTATATAAGTCTCTCTCTAAAAAAAAATTCTGTGCATGATTTGATGTCTACCTGTCTTCTCCCTCCTTTCTTTCTTTCTATCTTTCTCTCCCCCTTCCATTCTCCCTTTCTCTAACCGTTTCTCCCATCTATCTTTTTCTTACTTTCATTATTTGATTCTTTCTTACTATAATTCTTTCTTTCATTCTTTCTTTCTTTTGTTCTTTCTTTATTCTCTTTCTTTCTTTCTTTCTTTCTGTCTTTCTCTCATTCTTTCTTTATTTCTCTTTCTTTCTTTCATCCTTTCTTCCTTTGTTATCTTTCATATTTTCATGTTGTCTCACACTTTTTCATTTCATCCACTGAGAGCAAGAAGGGAGTCTACTCCTATCCTTCACCGATAGGATTTAGTGCCTTTCTAGTTCTCATTAGTTTATTATTTATTTAAACATATTTGTGGCTTACACCCAGTAAATATGATCGATTGATCGATCTGTATTGAAAAATAAGTCAGACAAAATCTTGGAACCATCAGGACTTGAACCTGCATCTACTGCTTGCTGGGCAGCAACTCTACCACCAGGCCATCACTGGTCCATGGCACAGTCACAATGAACTAGAAACAAATACCCAAGCTCTCCTGATTCATTCTGACTTATTAATATTCATTAGTCCGCCATAGGACAATAACTTCTATAAATGTAATGCTTCCTGGGAGAAATTTCAATTATTTAAACATATTTGTAGCTTACAACCAGTAAATAAGATCGATTGATCGATCTGTATTGAAAAACAAGTCAGAAAAAATCTTGGAAGCCACGCATTACATTTATAAAAGTATATTATTTATAAACCAATCTTCACCGATACAGCCCTTCCATTCTCTACCCCAGCATCAAACCATTCACATCAGCCCAGCCTTACCCTCCGACGGCGACGACGGTCAGCGAGTACGCGTCGGCCACACCGGCGTGGGAGGGAAGGTCAATCGGCATGAGGAAGCTACGGCTCGTCGAGTTCCAAGCCTTCATCGAGAGGACGAGAGAACCCGACAGCGTAAGTCCTCTTTACAATTCATCTTCGAACCTTAATCAATTTTCGAATCAGCTGTGACTGAATGTATAGTTGTCATCCATTCCTGTTTAGGAGGAAGGATTCCTATTTTGAACCTCAAGAATAATGTGTCGTGAAACATAAGGCAGTGTCACACAGAGGCCAAAAATCTGGATTTTAGTTATCAATATTTTAGTTATCCTCTTACAAAGCTGCCAACCATTCCGTTTTTCCCGGAATTATTCCGTTTTTTAATCCCAATTACGTTTTTTTTTCACAAAATACGTTTTTTTTTTTTTTTTTTTTTACATACCGCACGTCAAACAACTGCCCTAATATGTTATTTGATCACAAATTCAATAGAAAACTAAGGTTGAAACATACTTGAAGAGAAAAGTATTCTCAAAAAGAAGCATTGGAATTGTGTCGCGCGTGGTTGTAAGTTTTGTTTTAATGAATTCCTTTTTTTTGCTTGAAATTCCTTTTTTTTGCCATCATGATTCCTTTTTTTGGTCGCACAAGGTTGGCAGCTCTGCTCTTAATTGCTGTCTGTCATCAATTATCCCATTAAAAATCCTCTAACGAAGCAAGAAAATTCTCCCTTGAAAGGATTTTTCAAGGGATTTTTCTGTGTGACACCGCCTTATAGGCTCATTTTGTTCTCTTTCTGGAAACTTGTACTTAAAAGCATACAAAATACACTTTTCGAAGAGATAATCCTAATTTGCTGAGAGATAATCCTAATTTGCTGAGAGATAATCCTAATTTGCTGAGAGATAATCCTAATTTGCTGAGAGATAATCCTAATATTTGTTGTTGGAAGGTTGGCAGATATGCCAATGTGATTACTGGATTAAACCGTCATGAATTTTGTGGGTGGCCTAAATTCGTAATAGTTTCATACTGCCATAAAATGAAATCACAATATTAATCGTTAGGTTTTCTAACTGCAGAAGGTTAAAGTTCAATAATTTTTGAAATTCTTTTCTGGTTTGGTAACTATCATATAGCAATGAATTCAGTGAATTTCACTCTAAAGCAAAAATTGATTTGCCATGTCTGGAATGAATTTGATATATTGGTCAATCAGTGATTAATAATCTATTGGCCACCCATGAGAAACAGAAAAAGTGGTCACTGTAGACAGGTTACTTACTGACAAGCATGTATTGCTTTCTTAGCTGTCGGGTAAAATAAACACCACCACTATCTAGGTGGCCTTTCTAGGCAAGTTCTACAACACACATTTCTTTCTTGAGGGAGACGAAGTACATGCCCGCTACAGACAGGTGGTCTTTATAGAGAGGTGGCCACTAAGACAGTTTTGACTGTATTATTGTCCTGAGATCTCTGATGATGTTAATGTCTGCTTTTGTTTATGACCGAAATTGACCGAAATTCTCTCTTCTCTTCTCTTTTCACCACAGTATAACAAGCATTTCTTTGTTCATCTCGGTCCTAACGTCAGCTTCTACGATCCCCTCTTAGAGGTAAGTGCCTTCTGCATCTCACATTCTACATCTTCCTGCTAAAAGGATGTTTAAAGATGGACAATTATGGAAAGCATCTTTGAAAATATTTTGTAAAAGTTATTTTAAAAGGCATACAATGTTGATTCAAATCATTCATATTTTCTATTATCATGGGAGATTTCATGTTCTTGATGTGGAATTTTTGAAAAGTCTAAAATACTTTCAATTTTTGCTTTTGAATATATTTTATTTTAAGGTTACAAATGGCTCTCCATAATTTTAATGTCCAACTTTGGGTTTAGTTGGACTTAGAATCTTTGTGAAACACCCCACCTGGTCATGCAATTGCTTTGTGAAAGAAACCGTCTGGAACAGATCAGAAAAAGTTGATCATGTACCATATAAGTATATGTGTGTACTGCAAGGTTCTGGAATCATCAAAATGATAATAAATTTGGCAGTCTCGTTAAAAGTACTACCGGTAAGCACTGTACACTGAAAGATGTATATGGGACTACACAAACAAAAAATCGGCCTCTTTTTTAAGCCATTACTTGTCATATTTAGCATATGAAGGCATTTGAAGAGCCATGCATTTCAGGGAAAAAAAATTCTCTGATGTTTTTCCACACTTGCATAATCACAATGAAAATGCTCACTAATTTTTTTTCGCCTCTCCCCAGAAATCAACCTTCTAGAAATCAACCTTCTCCTTAAGTGTACCAATCACCTAAATAACAAATAAATTTATGTGCCGCTAGAAAGTATAAAATCTACCTCAAAAACCATAACCTGACTTTCTATGAGTTCAGAATTTACTTGACGATCCCCTTTTAGATGTAAGTGCCTTATGCATCTCATATTTTACAGCTTCCTGCTAAATGGACTTGGACTTTAAGTGTACAAATCACCTGAAAAAAAAATTGTTTGTATGTATTTTTGATGAATTTAGGCTTGGTATTAAGTCGAAATAGAGTCAGTGTCTGCAGACCAAGATGAGATTGTAATATTTTTCATTTTCTTTACTTCAATCCTCTATTTGTTTTATCCGTTCTTTTGCTACAGGCAGTCGACGTGAGGCAAATATACGACAAGTTTCCCGAGAAGAAAGGCGGGTTAAAAGACCTCTATGAGAAAGGGCCTGCTGAAGCTTTCTTCCTTGTCAAATTCTGGGTGAGTTCCCCTCCCCTTCCACCTTCCCCTTCCACCTCCCCCTCCCCTTCCACCTCCCCCTCCCCTTCCACCTCCCCTTCCACCTCCCCCTCCCCTTCCACCTCCCCTTCAACCTCCCTCTCCCCCCTTCCACCTCCTCCTCCCCTTCCACCTCCCCCTCCCCTTCCACCTCCCCCTCCCCTTCCACCTCCCCCTCCCCTTCCACCTCCCTTCAACCTCCCCCTCCCCTTCCAGCTCCCCTTCAACCTCCCCCTCACCTTCCACCTCCCCCTCCCCTTCCACCTCCCCCTCCCCTTCCACCTCCCCTCCCCTTCCACCTCCCTTCCACCTCCCCCTCACCTTCCACCTCCCCCTCCCCTTCCACCTCCCCCTCCCCTTCCACCTCCCCCTCCCCTTCCACCTCCCTTCAACCTCCCCCTCCCCTTCCAGCTCCCCTTCAACCTCCCCCTCACCTTCCACCTCCCCCTCCCCTTCCACCTCCCCCTCCCCTTCCACCTCCCACCTCCCCTTCCACCTCCCTTCAACCTTCCCCTCCCCTTCAACCTTCCCCTTCACCTTCCCCTTCCCTTCCATCTTCCCCTTCCCTCCCCTTCCCTTTCCCTCTCCCCTCCCCTCCCGTTCCACCTCCCCTCCCGTTCCACCTCCCCCTCCCCTTCCCTCTCCTCTCCCCTTCCCCCTCCCCTCCCGTTCCACCTCCCCTTCCACCTCCCCTTCCCCCTCCCCCCTCAACTCCTCCCCCAGACAATACATTGTATCATTATTTCATTTGAACAAATCACTCCAACTAATGTAATAGACGTCCTTGTATCGCTATGTGATGAATGTTCTAATCTCTTTATTTTTAATATCATATTTTGACAGGCGGACCTCAACACGAATATGTCAGATGAAACAGATGTCTTCTATGGAGTCACAAGCCAGTAAGTGAACATTAGGGGAACTATAGACCCATTTTCAGAATTTTATACAATTTTATGCTTAAATCTTTGTTAAAGGTAATACAAAGTTTTGGGAAATTTTGAAAATTGGGTGGATAGTGATTCTTTACAATTTTGATACATTCGGATGCCTCTGTGGATGTATTATAAGCACTAGAAAATTTAGCCCCTAAGCACTTCTGCTTTCGAGAAAAATGGAATATAAAAAATTTACTGGTGCTCCCGGTAAATTTTGATAAATTTCAAATAGCGCCTACGACCATACAATAGTACCTGCGACCATGAAAATCTCTGAATATGTAGTTGTGATATATAATTTCCAAACGGGAATAACTAGTCGGCCGATTTAAGTCCAGAAACATTGTTTTATAACTTAATTAATATCTTGACCTTAAGAGGGAGCTATACAGGATAAAGAGTTAATTATTTATAATTTCATAACTTTAGACTCGATTTCAACCGCGACAACGATGACTGAATATTGTAGGATCACATATGCTTCCAATATGTTCATTTGAACCAAATTCATGACCCCATACCAAAACTTTGTATTACCTTTAAGTACCATGTTAAAAATTATTTCATTATTTCACCTGGTACGTATAATTGTATTTCAGTAGTCAGAATGTAAATGTGAGAGTTTTTTAAACCAAGTTTCCGATTAATCAATCGGGATCAATTGCAAAGCTCTGTAGGACAGGGTCCTGATTTTGGAAATGTAAAAATACTATTTAAGGCTCTGGGCCCTGTTTCATAAAACTTGTTATCAATAAAAAATTATAAATTTCTATGACAAATCTGCTCTCAGCCAATCAGAGACAACGATTTCAGTAGCTTATAACAGTTATTCTAACTTGTGATTGATAATAGTTTTATGAAACAGGGCCCTGATCTTTTCTTAACATTTATTTGATAGGTAAATAGTTCTCCATGAATTCTTACAACAATCTCTTTCTAACAAATTTATTTTTCTTCTCTCTGCAGTTACGAAAGTGAAGAGAAAATGACAATCACGTGTTCAACCAAAGTCTGTTCGTTTGGCAAACAAGTCGTAGAAAAAGTAGAGGTAAGCCAAAGTCGACAGAACAATGTATGTATGCTTCAAATTTTGTATTCGGACACAGATGGCATATTTTGTACATGTTTGAATGCCCATCGCAGTGTTTGAACTAGAAATTTGTTCTTCGGGGTGGGGGACTAAAATCATGTCTTGAAATCTTTGACAACCTGAAAAAATAAAAGTTGCTAAATTAGAAACAGTTGACACACTTTAAAGCAAGAAGGGGGGGGGGGGGTGGTTGGGGCAGGGCTCAAGCTCACATTTCATGTTTGGGCTCAATAATTTCTACCAATTTTCATATTTTGGCCCTAGTAAACAAATATTCCAGGGGCATAAGCAAAAAGAGACAATAATTGTCTCTTTTGATTAATTAAATCATTTAACTCTTGAACTGTCAATGCATTGAAAAGTGTTTTAAAATTCAAATTTTTACCCTGCAAATTGGCAGCATTAGCTAATGTTGCCAATTTTAAGAAGGAAAGCTTATTGATCACCCTTTTAAAAATTCACTTCAGTTCAATTCACTTCAATTAAATTCAATTCAATTCTATCAATATATAAAAACATTTTTACAATACATTGAATATAAAACGTGCAATTCCATATAAATAAATACATTTGGAATGACATCATTGACATAATGACATTGCGCCTCAAAATAGTTTTACTAGATAGGTAAAGTAATATTAGTGCATTATTATTATTATTATAAACATAATGTATATATAAATGGTGATAGAGGTATTGAAGTTGGGCACAACTGTTAATAACAATTAAATTCAAGATAGCTTCCCTGATCAAATTTAGAAGTCCCTGTTGCGAAGGGTAACATGACTGTTTTTATTGGTTGGGTGGATGGGGTTGAGTCGACGGTATACCTGCTCACGTTCCATCACCTCGAGATCCCCCTCTTTGACTTTTCAGACGGAGTACGGGAGGTACGAGAACGGTCACTTCATCTACGAGATCTCGCGGTCGCCCATGTGTGAATACATGATCAACTTCATCCACAAACTCAAGCATCTCCCAGAGAAGTACATGATGAACAGTGTTCTAGAGAACTTCACAATTCTACAGGTGAGGTGTTGTTTCTACTGCATGTAGGCAACGGGCCCGTTTTATTTAAAGTTACTTAGAAGTGGGCTCTCATGGGGAATTCGGCCCTGGGCCCATATTCAATTCAATATTTAAGTACAAAATTTAAGCTTTTTACCTAGTATTTGGCTTAGATAAAGTACTTAGCCAATTTTGGTATTCAATTCCAACCTTTTGCTAAGTATTTTACTCTAAATTTAAGATAGCTCCCTACCAGACTTTAAAGGTAATACAAAGTTTCGGGAAATTTTGAAAATTGGGTGGACAGAGATTCTTTACAATTTTGATATATTTGGATGCCCCTGTTGATGTATTATAAGCACTAGAAAATTTAGCCCCTAAAACACTTCTGCTTTCGAGAAATATTGAATATAAAAATTTACCGTTGCTCCCGGTAAATCTTGATAAATTTCAAATAGCGCCTACGGCTGCACAATAGTAGCTGCAACCATGAAAATCTCAGAATGTGTAGTTGTGATATATATTTTCCAAATGGGAATAGTTAGTCGGGTCGATTTTAGTCAAGAAACATTGTTTTACAGCTTAATTAATATCTTGACCTTGAGAGGGAGCTATACAACATAAATAGTTTATTATTTACAATTTCATAACTTTAGACCCGATTTCAATCCCGACAACGATCCCTGATGGTGGTAGGATCGCATATGCTTCCAATTTCTTCATTTGAACCAAATTCATGACCCCATACCAAAACTTTGTATTACTTTTAAGTCAATTATTTGGAGGCCTTGATTGGCAGGCATATGGTTTTAACTAGACATTGATCTGCATTTGCCACTCTCCACCCAAGTGTGAAATGGGGTACGGTAGGAAGGCACCAAAGTTGGTAGCGTAGCTTGAGCTGGGGTAATATTTGATCACCTTGCCAAATTTCTGTAACAAATTTGTTAACAGCCAATTACATGTAACTGCAAGGCTTTTAATTGTGTACAAGATTATACAAGTATACCTGTGTAATCCTTGAATAACATCTGCAATGAATAATGGATATTTTATTCTATTTTATTTTATTCAATTCCGTAATAGGTCGTCACGAACAGAGACACGCACGAGACGTTACTATGCATCGCCTTTGTCTTTGAAGTGTGTACAAGTGAACACGGGCCGCAACATCACATTTACAGACTTGTCAAAGACTAGCACACTTTTATTGGATAAAGACTCGGGAGAAGACTAGCTTTATACTTTTGTTTCCCACCTGTGCAAGAACTGCCAATTCTTGAATTTTTCTCTTCTCGTTTTTATCGTCTTTTCAACGTTTTTTATCGCTGCTGGGGAGGAGTGTGATCTCAATGATAATGTATCATTTCTTTCTTGTGAAGTTTTGTGTGGGTTTACTGTGATGAATGGAGCACGAGCCATACTGGAGAGTGGATGTTCGCTTGGAAAGAAACCTCATTGAAAGCGTCAAAGGGGTGTGTTCTTAGCACTGTTCCTTCAATGCAGCAGTGTTCGGACCAGGAGAATGGTGGATGAGTAGGAATGAAACATCAAGCAAAACATTCTAAGAGTCCACACTACAGCTCAACTTCTGTGCTCCAATACTCCAAGGTGCTGTGTTCTGACATCTCTAACTCTAAATGCTTCGTTTCTGCACAAAGTGACAATGTGAAGCATCAAGTTCTTCACAGACACAACTTCGCGCTCTTTGATCGAGTTGTCGAGACTTCTCTGTGCCCCGTTAGTGCCCTTCTGCATCGCAACATACTGTGGAGCTATTATCCAAATAGCCATCGAGGCCTTTTATGCCTTTCCGCGACCTATTCTGCTTAAGTGAGAACAGGGCAGCGTTTCATCAAACGTCATAAGTTCACCGTCAACCATTGAAACACCCGTATTAAATTTAACTCGCGTTTCAATAGGATCGTGAAACAATGCCGTGTAGCCTACAAGACGCTTCTCTTGAACTCTTCAAAAAGATGCGGGCTCCTTCATCGTTAACAATCTAGATATTTAATGGGGGTCATTTCTGAGGCAATGGATTGTTAAACAATGCTAGGGCATTTTTTTCGTACATGGAGCCTTATCGTATAAAACTAAGCAATGTATTCTTTGAAACTGTTTACCTGTATGTACTTTCAGACAATGTCACAACCTAACCCATTGAGATAAGTAGTGCCCTGTTTCATCAAACTTGTTATGCAGAGATTCTACTACAAATTTGCTCTCGACCAATCAAATGCATTGATTTCAGTAGCTTATAACAGCTAATGCAACTTGTTATTGATGACAAGTTTTGTGAAACAGGGCCGCGATGTGGAATCAACACACATTTTCAACATACCCCAGCCCTATTTAAGTACGGCTTTGTATTCAGATTTACCAGTCACAAACGCATTTTACAAGGGTTCAATCAGAGGTGATAATTTCTTCAATTATGGAGAGAAACATGGATGGTCACAAAATGGCGTGTTGTCATGTAGGGTCAGAGAAAGCTGTGGTTATTATTACAAAGTCACATGATTTAATAGCGTACAGCTAGTATTCATTATTCCGTGCCATTTCAGGTTGTATCTTTGTAAGAAATAAAATCTGAAAGTGCAGTTTTCATTCTCATTTAGACTTCATGGGGAAGTGAATTATATGAGGAGAGTGAATGAAAATTGTCTGCAGAACCATATTTATTTATAAAACTATTATTGAAACTTCATTGAAAACGTCACTTTAGGAAAGAAACAACATTGAAAACGTCAAAGAAGTCTGTTCAGGGACAGAAATAGAGAGAGGTGGGGTAGTAATATATGTCTTAACAACTTTCATGCATTTGCAAAGTGGATGGTCTCTATTTAAACAAAGCATACGATCTAAGTTTCCTTTATTGAAATGCATTAAAACGACGTCTTGAATAACTCTTTCTCTCTCTTTCTCTTTCTCTCTCTCTCTTTCTCTTTCTCTCTTTCTCTTTCTCCACCAATGATTATAAAAGAAATTTTACCAAAAATATCCTCATTTTATTTTATTTCGCCCTCAAGCAAAGTGCCTTTTATTGATCTACTGTTGACAGTATTATCCCAGATGAGGCATTGTCTTTTTTTTATAGGAAAAAAAAAAAGATTTTGATTTCATCTCTATAGGTTTTCTTTTATTTATCCCCCCCCCTTTTTATATGCCTTTTGAATGTAGTGAACAGTTTTTACAGCACATACACACAAGTTTGCTGCAATGTGTGTTCATTACTCGCTCATTGACCTGAATCATTTATTTTATAGATCAATATCGAGATATTTCTAGATATACACTGTATAGGGACACCTCACTCGGCGCAATGACATATCACGTATAAATATTCTATGCCGTTAAAGTAAAAGTACCCCTAAACTACAATTTGGGTTATTTTAAAAAGAATGCTGAGCCCCTAACTAAAAATATCTTGGGAGTCGATATTGATTCTCTTATACGACATTGATTATGGATACAAATAATTCAAATTCAATCCGACCAAGTCTTATTAATTTATCACAAAAAATCATGCCTTACATGGGAAATTCGGTTCAGTATGTTTTCTGATCACTACAAGAATCGGACCTATTTTCGTATCATAATGTTGACTAATTACTTTCTTAATTAAATTATATAATTATTGATATGATGCAATGTAAATGCTAATATATATTTCTATGAGAATTAAATCAATCTATCCTTTAATATCTTAGTGTGGTTTCTAGATGTGCCTTGATATTACACATTATGGTTTATGGTTACTAGGGCCAAAATATGAAAATTGTAAAATTTACAAGGAACCACTGTTGGTCAGAAAGACGTGATACAAAAATCTGTTGAAAAATGCTATTTCTACAAAATATAGCCAGCATATAGGAACTGCATGTTATGAATTGTTGTTGTTGGAATTATCACCTTTTGTGGGTTCAAAGGTCACTGTGGATTCTTAATGAGTTTTCAAGGGCCAGTCAGTTCTCCCAAGTATTTTTCTATCACCAAAATTATTCTCAAAGAAAATATCTCTCTCCCGATCCCTGACACTTATCTAGGATTTTAAAAGAAACTTAAATTGCTGACCAATTCTCCCAAGCAACTTGTTTATTTACTACCAAAAGTATTCTTTGAAGAATTTTCTCTCTCATTTTTTATACACCATAACTATGCCTGTTGTTGATGTTTTATATGGTTTAACTTTTACATCACAGAAATGCCAAAGCTAACTTTTATAGTTGTACTTAAGCCAAATAAGAATGCGATGGTGTTCCGACTTTTTTTTTTGGTTGCTCTTTGGCCTTTGTAATAAGGAGCTTTTATTGACGGGTTCGTACAAGGGAAAGTAGTGTCTTTGCAGAAACATTTTTGATACGAAAAACTGGTGAAAAAGGTATAGAGTTGTGAATACAGAGGACTATTTCTACATTTTTCTCACATTTTTACTATTTTGTCCTGTTTGCTCTTTTTGCGTTTTTCTTACAAAGAGGTGATGTCGTAAAGTTTGTTTATGTTTTTGTACAAAGAATACTATTCCATATTTACTATTTATTGTTGTTTGTGTGTACGGTATCTTCAAATGAAACAAAAAATGCTGTCTTACTCTTTAGTCATTTCTTCGTTTTGGACCTGTGATGTAAAAAACAGATATTTCCTGTAGACTGATGATATCGATGATTGAAAGCATGTCCCAAATAAAAATCATTATAAGAATCAGATTATATTTTACAGAGCCATAAATCATTGTATCCATCTATAAGAAAGTCTCTTTAAGCCCCACTGCACTACATGCGCCCTCTATGTAGTAAACAATGCCTAATCGGTGCCTGTTGGTGCCCCATGGTCCTCTTTTTCTTATGGTAATCGATGAGATAACCACCTGTCAGTGACCTTGCACGGAGGTCTAGTCCCCCTGGCCAAACTAGTGCAGATCGGCTTTAAGACATTGGTGTGACAAATTTTCTGATTGCTGCTTTAATTTTGTGGGTCTATCTATAATAAAGATATTTTGGTGTTCTGAATCTGGGATTGAAGTTTCTGAAGAAGTAGAACTTGTAAATTATATTTGCGAACTTCAAAAGATATTAATATTGACACAAGTTTCAACAAGAACTGAACAATATGTTGTCTTCACATCCTTCAGAGGGAGAAATCGTCAAAATGTAGCCCTGGGTTTTGATTTTCAGAGCTGAAATTTGAAGAAATATCTATTATTATATGCCCTCACCAGAATACAAGCATTTCTAGTTCTTACTTTGACGATTTGTCAAGTAAGTTTGGGAATATTCTGACATTTCCTTGTGCTAACCAAAGTTGGTTTTAGTTTGTATGTTTTGGTGAAGCACAAATGTAACTCAATTAAGCATCTCCTGTCTCTTTCGGCACAACTTTTTTTAAAACTCAAAATGTAGTTCAAGTTTTTATTTCGCCACATCCATGCATGTTGTCTCTCAAAGAGGCATCTTCAAACTGTCGCTGTCATGACATAGAGGGCAGCATAGTGGGCAACCCTGGTTGGCTGTGATGCATGTAACCGCATGTTTTGTTACTCATTTTAGTTCGGTAATTATTCACAGTGAACACAATTTTGTCGTCCATATGTATACTGCCATCTGTGTCGTTCTGTGTTAAGGTGAAATTTCTTGCTTCTCAGTACACCTACTCGTAACTTTCCTTAAAGTACTTTTTTTCGTAAATGTTATCTCGGATCCTTTAAAGGGAGCCCTCATTGACATAACGATGATCGCTCTTCTTATAATCACCAAGTGAACTCAAGAAAATTCAGTGTGAACATTTTGATGACATCATCATTGGTGCATTGTGGGAGTTAATGTAGGAAATAGAAGTTGACCTGTCTGTGCTGCCTCCCTTTAAACCTGGAAACGAGTGTAGAACCTCTGAATGTACTTACGTATACGTACTGACGCAAGATCGTTCATTCTCTTTTTAAATCCTGTCGATACTGTAATCATGAGGAGTTCGATTTTAAAAGAATGTACATTTTTTTTTTCATTTATCATTTCAAACCGCATCGGTGCTAATGCTTCATTTGTTTTCTTAGAAAAAAAAATAAGAAAAAACCTTGTACAGAATGTAAGATATTTTACCAGAGAAACTTTTTACAAAGCTTTTGTAAAGCGAGACTTTATATAATTTTACTTGGGACTTGTGTAAGAACATGGCATATTTTCTGAAATTTGTGGGTTGTTTTTTTCTATACGTGTTATAGAGCCACTAGTTTATATGTGTTGTGTAGTTTGCATGCAATGACAGTGTTTTAGTATTGTCGTCACCAAACTATTTCATGCGTTATTTGATTTCATGATGGTTTCATCTTCTACTTACTGCCTGTGAGCTTGCAAGTACGTTTCGTCTAATAAGTTCAGTTTTTAAGGGGATGATTTTTTTTTCTTTTTCGAGTGGATGTGTTTGTATACGGCATGCACTACAACATGGGACCAAACACTGTATCGTAGTCATTAAAGTCAAGCAAGTTTTCCTTAATTTAGGCAACCTAAATTGTTGGGTTCACATTGAAGTTTTCATGTTCAAGTCATGGTTTGACATTTAAAAAAAAGTATATTCAAAGGTAACAGGAAGTCAGCCTGTCTTAGTGGCCACCTCTTTATAATGGCCACCTATATCATCTTCACTATACAGAAATGTGTGTTGTAAAACCTGTCTAGAAAGACCAATTGTCTAGTCTAGAGTTGCCACTTTGTTCTGTTTTCCATGGGTGGTCATACATAGAAGATCGACTGGTTTAACTATGAAATAAAGTATTCAACCAAAGATCTTTAAAGAAAAAAAAAATATTCCAAAGAAATGTGAAGAAAAACAAGAATAAAAAAGGGTGACTTTGTGGTTCTTTTTGAAGTGTCACACTGTGAACCAATACACAATTCTGAAAATGTTGTACAGTCAAATCTGAGAAAACAGATTTGCCAGTGAAGACATGTGGCCTTTTTAGACAGGTTCTACAAATCCATCTCTACCCAGTGCTAAAAGGATGTTCTTCTTCTTCAGTTGCAGTACAGGCCACCGTAGGGTGTATTGTCATACTGTTTAACTTTTTATAACTACAGTCAAACCTGTCTATAGTGACCGCCCAAGGAAAACGCAAAAGGTGGTCTTTGCAGACAGGTTCCTTTAGTACATGTTTCAATGAGAAACCATTTTCAAGGGAAACAAAAAAATGTGGTCTTTGTAAACAGGTGGTCACTAAAGCAGGTTTGACTGCATATATACATACCAGAAGAGACAATGTCCTTCTTGGCACTTGGAGAGTAACGTTTGATGGTGGTCTCAATAAAGAGGCAGCCCCCTGCAAAAAAAATATGATTGTACAATGTTTGTTTTGCAGAGTGCTAGAAGATAATGACCATGAAGAAGTTGTTGCCCGAGCAGGTTTTGTACAAATGTCAAATCGCCATTTTACACATAGTGCCAGAACTGAAATTGCCTTCTATATTGACTGTACAGTGAGTGTACAGAAGCACTTGCATTAATCAGATATTGAAATATATGGTTTGATCTTTACTCAAAAGTTGCCTTTAGATCCATAAGGATATCGCATTTTACATCTCAATTTTCAATCTCAATTTTCATTTCAGAATTATTATTTTAGTTTGCAAAGTTTCTGGATTGACAGAAACACGATAGAAACACCCGTCTTGATGACATATTGGGAGTTTTTTGTTTGAAAATCAGAGCATGGCTTGTATGGGATGTACAGAATATGTAATCTCTTTGGAACCACAAGGGCGTCGGCTCTGTCTTAGAGTATGCAGGTCGACGCCCGTATGGCTTCAAAAAGACGAGACGTTGCCAATTTACCATTATGCAATTTGTTTGTTAACAAAAATCTCTCTTTAACACCAACTAATGTATTGGTGGTGTGAACTGGTATCTTGTGAAGTATTCTGGGCCCTGTTTCACAAAACTTGTCATCAGTGACAAATGACAGCTTTTGTTGTAAGCTACTGAAATCCTTGCTTCTGATTGGTTATCAGCAGATTTGTCACTGATTATTGTCATTTGTCATTGAAAAAAAAGCTTTGTGAAACGGGTCCCTGATCTCATGGGACTACTGTGTTTTCACAGCTAAGGTCTAAATATTTGACGCAGATATGTACGGGAGAGATGCCAATTTAAAGATTTAATATATTACAGATTCAGAATGGAGGTTTACCTTGCCAAACGAAGGTCTTCAAATATTGCTTATGAAAAATAAAAAGATGACAACTCTTTTTTGAATTCATAAGATCAATCAAAAGGTGTAAGTGTTTTTCTCCCCTTTACTTATAATAATTATTTAGTTGACAATATATATACTTTGGAATATGAAAGTAAACAGAAAATTTCCTCGCTGCCCATATTTTATTTTCAAGCTGAATTGAAAATGCTTTGTATTCTTGAAGTAAGATTTTAAAAGGATTTTAGTACTTGTACATGAATGAACATAATCTTATTTAAAATGGATAGATAAACGAGGGAAAATAGGACCCAAAAGTTGTTATATGACCTGTAGGTTTTATGTAGAGGACAGGCAATACCAGATTTTAATTGTATTCACTTCTAATTTATGATTGTTACTCGTCACCCATTGACTTTGTATGCTCTCACAGGAATTGCTTCTAGCAAACACTCAGAGAATAGCACATACATTTTGAATATGTGGTTGAGAGAAAATTACCATTTTCTTCTCAAATTTGACAATTTGTCATCTTTTCTTTAAGATACCAAAGTTTAAATTCTTGTTCGAGTCATTGTTGGCATTAATAGGCAATTTAATATTTTTTAAAGTGATGAATATGAATAGGGAAATTGAACCAGATGTGCATGTCAGAAGAATTATGGACCAGTATGCAAATTCAAACTGCCTCATGAATATTCATAGGCTAGACTAATGTGAATTCAAATTCAGTGTCTTCAAATGTAATTTAGAAAAGCTCTATTTAGGGAAGGAAAAGACTTACAAGTGCCTATATGTTAGAATTGAGAAGAGACAAAGATTTACTACGGAATTAAGACATTTTTTAACAACAAATTATATGTTATTTCTTATTTTGTTTCTTTTAAGTTGCCCGAATGATGTGTTTGGGGGAATAATTGAGATAATAGCTTTTGTTTGTCATTGGTGAGTCTTTTGTGTTTCTTGTGAATTTTTGTACCATGTAGTGTACAAAAAAAAAAGACTGCAAAAGATTATGCTTTTCATTCATCTTTTGTACAAATAAAAGAAAAAAAAGTTTGCAGAAATACACAAAATAAAGAAATTGTCTCGCTTTTGTTGTCTACCTCGTTATAGAATATTTTATTGTGAAAATATACAAACACATAAAAGACATTACAAGCAAATATAATATAATTATAAGTACACAAAATGAAGGGTAGTGAAGTGAATACATGGTTTTCATAAGTCAGTACCAAAGATATAAAATTGTGAAAGTAAGTCATCACAGTTAACAACTAAATCATTCATACCCTTACCAAGTTATATAATTTGTTAAAGTACATACCGGTAGTGAAAGTTTCTTTATAATGTGACATATTCAAGATTACATCTATAAGTATTCAACAAAGGCCCTAATTCAACCATTGCACTTTTCATTCTTGATTTTAATATGAAAAACACACAAAACCTCAAATTCACAAGGGGAATGAATAATTTAATTGTATCAACTATATGTGAAACACTGCCTAATATGCTTAATATACATTTTTTATACATTTTTAATCATATTGAATACAGTCTTGGCAAGAATGGACTATACATACATAAATGGGAACATTTTGACCCACACAGAGAGCAACGATTATACAGTGCGTCCCAGAAAAAACAAAACCCAAGTTATTGATGTTTTATCAAAATATGAAAGGGCAGAAACTCAACTTTCTAGAAATGTGATTTTTTTTGTTGAAATTTAGATACCGTCCGCCAAATGACTATTTGGTGTCCTCTCTTCAAATTCATTTTAATTACTCATGCGTGAAATATTCATCATATGAGTTGCATCAAATGAAAGAAGAGGATCTAAGCTTTCCAAATATGTGTCATTTATTAACTATAAATGTGACTAAGTTATGATAAAACATCGATAATTCTCTGTTTTGTTTTTTCTGTATTACAGAGGAACATTACTAGAAACCTTTCAGCATCAAACTGTTCAGTGACCCTTTTTTTTTTTTTTTTTCACCCAAAATATTTATTTGCTGCACCCCCTACTTGACTAGACAGGGTGACAGTTATGGTAAAGTGATGAAAAAACAATAAAAAAATGCCATTTTGAAGAAGAAAAAGAGCCCCTCAAATAATATTATTTGAATACTTTTTGGATCACTTGCTTTTCAGGATCGAACTGTTAAATGACCTCTTTTATTTGTTGTAAATTTTTCACCAAAAATAATAGTGAATCTAAAACCAAATGGTTTTCAAATAATGTAGATCAGTGATATTTAGCACCAGAGCTGCAACAGCAGGCAACAATTATCTGTCAATATATGAATGGCTATTGTTTACAATTGCACAGTATATATACCAATTCTGATGAGACATTTTCAGAAGATACCCTTTTCTTGGGGGGGGGGGGGGGGGGGCTAATATATTGATCTGACTGGATTGATACAGACATATGGTCAAAGCCTCTGTTCCATCTCAATCGACCAAGCTTGTAGAGGAATGGCTTTGGCAGTGGTTTCGGAATGTTCTACAACTATGACCACAAACTTTTAACAGAACAGAACCTACCAGTATATATTCAAACAAACACAAAATCTGGAAACCAAATGGTTATACCGGTACTTGAAACATGATTTTTGACACTTCTCCAATAAGTACAGGTTTTGTATAAAGTCTATTTTGGGGTGATTGAACAGTTTATACTGCTTACATCTATATAATTTAGTCTATAAATGAGCAGAAGTCTGGTCCAGGCCAAGTCTAGCATAGCCCAGGCCCCATGTATTATGTAGATGTATAACTCGGATCTATTCTTTTTGCCCCCAAAGCAGGTCTAGGATTCCCTTGTCTTTATTTTCTGCACTAGGCAAAAAATACTGAGCAGACCAATTTCATCTAGACCACAGTTAAACCACGACCCTGTCTTACAAAGAGTTACTATTGATCCAAATCAATCGCAAGTTTGCAGACTCCTATCTCTTAAGTACATAGTTGCAATTGATATAAATCGCAAATAAGTTGCGACTAATCACAACTATTTATAAGACGGGGGCCCAGGACTTCTTTCTAGTCCTGGTCTTGCTTCCATGCTTGTGCTATGGAAGTTTTAGAGCCAGGACGAATGGAGCTAACTAAAACACCACTAGTCTTGTTCCACTTTAATATAGAACTATCCCCATGTTGGGCTGTGTCACTTTCAACCACAGTCCGCATCAAAGTAAAGGAAGTATCTGTGCCACAATAATCTACAAGTTTTACAGACAATACTACTTGCCTTTTACACTGTAGCATGATAAAATATCCTATTTCCACACAACTGGACGGCTATCACTTTGATAAAATATAATTTAAATCGGTTTTGGCCGGCAATCTTACTCCTCTGCAAACTCTCAATCACGATCGAGAACTCACACTCGCCTCGTAGGTAGTCACAGCAGAACAGACGTAAGATGTCCAAATTTATCTATCTATAACCTTGCACGTGTGCAAGTATTCTTGCTTCAATTCCTCTTTCATGACATCAAAATGAAGGGGTGGGTCTTTGGTCATGAATCGCCAAAGCTCTGCAGTTGTTTCGGCTTGAAATTCCGCACTGATATTGAGAAGGTTGATTTGGCTGTAGAGCAAAACAAAAATGAAAGAGAATAAAAATGAGAAACAACTGACAATTTTTTAACACCTCACCTTATATTGTATTATATTGTAACTTTTGATCCAGAATACTCTGAATTACAAATTGTACACAAGCAGAAAGTGCAAAACTCGCCGGAAAATTTGCATCCATTTCTGTTGTTGTACATGATGTTTTGATGAATAAAAACAATTTAATCAAAATAATTAAATAAATATAAAACAAACTCTTTATAAAACTCAATGTAAAAAATGAAATTTTATGCAAATATAAACCCTACCGACTTTTATGGACAATGGAAGAGAAAAAAATCCAGGTCATAATTAGCAAAACAGATCGCCACCCTCTCCCTCATATTCTGCAGTAATCATGAATCCCATGATTTCTAAGTTCCTTGAGAGACCAATGTCAGCAATCGGTGAGACGAACAGTGGCATGAACGGCCTGCCATAGTTAAGTCCAAATTAAAGTTGATCTAAGTCTTTGTGAAACACCACCCAGGTCTTATAGCTGATATTTTAAATACCGCCATAGAACCACGCACACACAACGCGAATGGTGATTTGGTTACTTTTCATGAGCAACAACGCAAGTTCACTTACTTGGAGGGATAGTGAGCTTAGATGTAAGAGAGACGATCGGCTGCACGAGACTACTCCTATTGGCTACCGTCACTTCATAGAATTGGACTGCATTCAGAATAGAAGGAAAAAGAAAATGAAAATTACATCAATAAAATCTTTAAAAAGTGTTCCTGAGATGGTATATGTTTTGAGGTGTCATGACCAGATGGATACTGCACTGAACCACACATGCAATTTTGCACAAAACAATAGGCACCAATAGATAGGATTATTTTGTGCAGCACAATAGCTTTGCAAAGTTACCCATTTCCAGTCTTGAGTAGCTCCATGAAAACCCTTTCAACACCCGATTTTAATCTTGCACTAGAAACAGTTATGCTATGGTCACATTACCCAAAAGTTGCCTGCTCGGCGGCCGAGCGGCGAGTTTTTAATCAATTCTGCCCGGCGGCTGCCCGGCCACCGAGCGGCGGCCGCCCAGGCACCGCTCGTTTTTAGGGCATCGCTCGGTCGCCGCTGAAGTTTTAGCGCGGAGTTAAAATTTGGGCGGCGCCTGCTCACTTTTCACTCGCCGCCCAAAATACGCTCGGTGCCTGGGCGGTCGCCGCCCGGGCTCCGATCTAATCGCTGGGCGATGCCTAATTCCAGCAGCGACCGAGCAGGCTACTGATCGGTCGGTGGCTGCTCTGATTTGTGACCATAGCTTTAGATAATCCTGAAGACTCTGTTATACCTATCCCATAATGAAAAGAATGTGACAATGAGGCACAGGGAGATTATTTGTGTGGCATGTAAAGGGTTAACTTACTTTTTTCTTTTACTGCCCAGTCACTGGCTGTTCTGAACTCTACCTGTCTCTGATGATTTAGGTCGACTTTATTACCGATCATCACCACCGAAATCTAAGAGAGAAAGAGAGAGAGAGGGAGAGAGAGAGAGAGAGACCAAATGTATTCAATACTTTGGTGGAATTTTTTGTTTTGTTTTGATCTTGTGCCAGACTTTTTACGGGATATTGTTGACCATTGATGCAAATGGAGGGGAAAATAATGATAATAAGATGGATTTCTATAGCAGAATAGAATTTGTCTTTAAGTGCTTTACAGATATCATTATCCCAGTCGTTGGATTCACTCAGGCACAATTAGCACCAACTCCACTCCCTGGGGAGTATTTCTACTATTATATTTATTGTCTTGAATCTTCCCGGAACTCAATCTTCTCTTTAAAGCAAGATTGACAAATTTTTCATACACTTGTGGGCACCAATTTCAGGGATAATTTACTCTTGGCATTAAAAAAAAAAAAAAAAAATCATTTGAGCTTGTTATGAGCACCAAGGGCTTTATGCACTGGTGAGAACCTGAAAAGGGAAGTGCACCCTGATATGAAAACGGTTTGAATTGAAGCAGAAAAATAAGATCAAAATGTCAGTGAAAGTTTGAGCAATATCTGATTAAAACTAGAAAAGTTATTGACTTTTAAATTTGCAATCAATTAAACACTAATTGGTAACACTGTGACACATCTTGGGAGGTCCTCTCCAATTTGCTCTGTACATATTAAAGATTTCATAAATTTTCATAATTTTCTTTGTCATTAATAATGGTATACACTTTTTCCATTCAGGGGTTTGTATAGAAACATACCGGTATCTGCAATAATTATTTTTAGGGTGCATGCATAATTGGACACTTTCTGAAGGGAAAATGACAATTTCCATTTTTTTTTTATAGTACAGAGCAATGGTTGGGAAGCTCCCAAGATGAGTTGCCCTGAGTTGCCAATTTGCAATTGATTGATCGCAACTTTAAAAATTCATAACTTTCTTATACATTTGTAATAGGAATCAAACTTTCCCAGACCAGTTTCTCTCATTTTACTGCTTCTATTAAAACCAACTTAATACCAGGGTGGACTTCCCCTTTAAAGGGATCCGGTAACTTTGTCTCAGATCCTTCAAAAAAATCCTTGATTTAGCTCCTGCTGCAATGATAATTATAAACCTTTAGGTCAGTCAGGAACCCCATGACTTTCACAAGCCGATCACCTGTCTGATTATCAAGATATTTATGATTGAAAATCAAAATCAAATTTTGCGTTTAACAAACGGTTTTCGTAATACTACAGTCTATTGGGGAAAACGAGTATTGTAAAACTGGTCACTCAAAGGTTTTTACTTTATTGAGGTACTTCTTGATCATTTTGAAGTGCAATTTTGTTAGGGCTTCAATATTACACCATATCACAGACACTGATAACACGTAGGGCCGTGCATCTCAGATTTAACGTTGTTAAACGATCCCTTTAAATGTAATACATACCTCCTTCTTGTCCTTGTCTTTGAGCTTATCAATCTCTTTCTTGATGTGTTCAAGCATCTTGAAGGACTCTTGACTGGTAGTGCTGTATACCAATAAGAACCCCTGCAATAAGATGATTCACACAGAAACCAAGTTAAAGGGATAGTTGAGTTCTGTTTTCAGACCGCAAATGCCTTCAAAGTGCATGGTTATTGCTCTTATTCTTATCTATGACATTTAAAGTGCCCTTTTAGAACCTAAAATTGCTATGAAGATAATTAGCCAACACGATCATACCAATTCAGCTCCACTTTTTAAAAAAACACGGGGACCATTAATTAATTATTTAATTAAAAATAACAATACATGAGCCAGCTAATTGTGGGTAATAATAATATAAGCAACACGAAAATGTCAACAAAACAGCCAACATCAGCGTTACTCAAAGCGTTAACATACGATACATGTTTAAGAGCCCATGAACAGCTAAACCTGCTTTAGTGACCACCTGTATAGAAAGAAAACCTGTCTTTTAGGGCAAGTCCACTCCAAAAACTTCAAATAGAAGCAGAAAAATCAGACAAACCAATCAAAAAAAGTTTGAGAGTGGACTTGGCCTTTAAAGACTGCATTTTTTAGTTTCCCTCTAATATGGTTTCCCATTGACACCTGTACTATAGGAACATGCCTATAAAGACCACCTGTTCATAAAGACTGCTTTTCTTGTTCCCCTCGAGCGGTCTTTATAAGCAGGTTTCACTGTTTAACTTACATCTGCCATGCTGAGGTACTGCTTGGGGAGATCTGGATTGATGGAAGTCTGGATAAAAGAAGAAAAATGGCAATAACAATAAACATGACAATAACACTGTCTAATCGTAAATATTTCAAGAGATGAGGTGTAAAGTGAATGTATATTTCTGTTTCAATTATTTTTTTGTTAAATGTATTTTATAACCGAATAAATACCTCTGAAGAGGACAAAAACAAAAACAAAAAACAATGACACTGTGATTGACAAGGACAAGGGTGATATGGTATCCCAGCCTGGCACCAACGTCCTTTGGCAAGACATTAATCTACAATTGCCACTCTCCACTCAAGTTTTAAATGGGTACCTGATAGGATACGAAAGTTACAGTAGTTTGCTCAGCAATGTGAGCATCTATAAAATGGTATTCATCCAATTTTCAAAATTTCCTAAAACTTTGCATTACCTTTAACATAGAGCTCTGTGAATACATGGAGGACCTTTATATCCCACAGTTGCCAATCATTTACACATAAAAATCAACGTGGCATATGTTAACGGGCCACATGTATCTTACCAAGCCCTTGGTGTCGTAGAACCGGACCCTTTCTCTGCTTCCTCTATTCGTCTCAATGTTGGCTACATAGATGTCTTCAATCGTAGGACAAGTTGTTTCCTATAAAAAAAACGTAAAAATGATTTCATCGTTTGTTCTGAAATTTATCATAGAATCAACCAAAACTTACAGCTCCTCACAAAAGTCTTTCCTAAGTATCCCTCAAATAAGGCCAAAACTTGGGTCACGCTCTTTTCAGGTATAACAAATGGCGATCATTTCTTTGTAGTAACTATCCAATTATAACCTAGGACTTCAGGAAGTGTGCTGAGTGTCTCACTCTTCTCAATATTCTTTTTCTTTTCTTTCTCTCCACTACAGCGCATAGGGATATACGCGCCATATAAGTATGGCATATTATTATTTGTTAAAGGATTTGTTAGCTTGGAACTGGGGCCAGATTGAACTCAACAAAGATGGATTGATCGCAAATCCTTGTGGTAATATTTGCACAAAGTATGTCCTTCAAAACATCCTTAGTCAGAGATTGTCTGACAGAAATGTTCAAACAATTACCGTAGATAAAATGGTTATCTCCTTAAAGTGACCCCTTATATAAGAATAATGAAAACCCCTATGATAAATATGAAAGGTGGTGATGATGATGATGTAATGGTGATGAGGGTGATGATGGTGATGATGATGATGATGATGTTGATGATGATGATGATGATGAAGATGATGATAATGATGATGATGATGAAGATGATGGTGATGACAGTGGTGATGATGATGGTGATGATATTGATGCTGACGATATAATGAGGATGATGTAATGATGATGATGATCTTACGATGACAGTGATGGTGATGATAGCGATGTTAATGCTTATAATGTTAATGATAATGATAAAATTGCTTTAACCATAATGAAATGATCGCAATAATAGTCGTGATGGATACCAACCTGTCCGACACGGTGTGTTCCATAGATGACCTGCTCCAAGACGGCAGTCTTCCCCACTCCCGCTGACCCGCACACCACTACCTTGCATATCTTACCCATGATCAATGCAAGATCAAGTCTGGAAAGAAAAGAAAAGAAAACTTGCATTATGATGGGGGAGGGGTCATAAGCTACACTCTTTATTTTCAAAGGCTTATAAAATTACATAAATTATGTATATGTAATTCGGTCTATAAAGCAAATTTTATACTGTACATTCTTTACATTGGTTCTGCATTTAAAGTGTAGGTATTTATAGGAATTCAAATTGTAGAGAAAACTGACCAGACACATGACAATCATGCACATTTCAATTTGAGTTGATATTCAACAAAATAAACAGATTCTAATGAATGCAAATCTAAGGCCGACTATTAAAGTTAACTTTGCTCTTATTTCCCACTTATGCATGAGTACTAGATAGACTCTAGTCTATCAGACTAATAAGAGTCTAGTCTACTAGTACTACTAACCCGATGATTCATCCATGTTGTATCTTTAATTCAACATGGCAAAGAGAAAGTATGCATGCGCGGTAGCGGCGGAGCAAATATGAATATTCGTGATATAGAGTGCTGTTTCATATAGGGCTCTGTCTCTTTGATTCATGCATATTTAGCAATTTCGAGTGAACGGCAATCAAATATGAATGTTCATATTAGCTGCGCCGCTACCGTGCATGCATACCATCTCTTCGCCATGTTGGATTGACGATACAATGGCCAGAGCAGTTGAAAAACATTGTAAGTCAAAATTGTAATGACTACCTCTTTACATTGTGAAAAAATGTGACCCAACCTGCCGTTTGAATCGGAGCTCCCTGGAGTTAGTACTTTCTTTAGTAATAATATATATCTATGATCCAATTCTCTCATTAAATCATCAACATTTGCTCTTCAAATATATTTGGCCCACATAGATTTTAAAATGAATGATAAGAGTAATCATGGCAGGTTATTTTTTTCTGGTTCTGCATCAGGCAAAATGTAGGACCACAGTAATACTCTACATTACTTTATACATGATAATAGCTTCACAATAGATAGTTTCACGCACGCTAACACACCCGCACCCCTTCGTCAGTACGGTATGCATATTGTATTGTAATTGTGCAGCAGTTTGCTGTGAAATCTGTGAGAAAGTAAATATTGTCTTAGTTTTTAGGAAAAATTCTCCAAGAAAGATAAGAAAATTGTCACAAGAAAGGGGTAAGAAATATAATGATTAACGACCTTATATCCTGACCATTATTTGAACAATTGATGAAGATAAGGGGTAAGTTGGTTTTGGGGTATGTTTTAGTAGGGTATCTCCACGCTGGAGTTACGGGTCCAAAATGGATACTAAAGAGTACACTAGCGGCTTAGCGCCAAGCTCGCTTCCATCTAACTCCGGGAAGCTCCGACGCCGACGACAAAGGCATCGGAGCTTCGGGTGGTGCATCGAAAAACATTCTAACAGCGGGTTGGGCGACATTATCTCAAGAATGTTAGAATGTTAGAATGTTTTTCGATGCACCACCCGAGGTTCCGACGCCTTCGGGATCGGAGCTTCCCGGAGGCGTCATTTTTTTCTGCGGCACAGATTGGGGCTTTAAAAAAAAAAGAGGTCTTGATTTAACCCATACCCTAAACTGTCCCATTAGGCTCAGCACCTACCCCAATCTGTGCCGCAGAAAAAAATAACGCTTCCCGGAGTTAGCTTCCATCATACATACCTAGGCTACAGGGCACGCGCACGTCAATCTCGCCCTGCCTGTCCCATCGCGTGAGTAAGCCGAGCCTGTGCTCTATCCGCACGAGCACACTCACTCAGCTCAGCTCAGTGCCATCGCCAGTTTTAACAGCTCCGCAAACCCGACATTCATAATATTTTCAGTAAGAAGTAACACATTTTATGTCTATGATAGATACATAATGAAACTACCGTACTCAATTCTAAATTTCATGTCAGATATGTGTTCAGCAAATCAAAACAAAATTGGGCAGTTACGTACCAACACATTCGGACTTCACAGCCTCACTCCTTGTTGATGTATCAGAGATCTACTTCCGGTACGTCGAGCGCAAGCTACATAAAACTGAGGGGGGGGGGGGGGGGGAGGGGGGGGGGGGCGAGGGGGCGAGGGGGGGGGGGGGAAGAAAAGGTAAGGTATTGAAGTAGATTAACTCTGGGTGGAGCTTTTCATTCCAACTTGGTCCACATGCACACACTCTCTCTTTCTTTCCTGTAGGACTTGGTTACTATCTGTTGCTGTGTTTTTTAAGTAAAATTTACTTTTCTCTCTTTGAGTAACGTAGGCCCGGAACGTAGGTCTATCTGTCGAACTGCATGATAATGTTTGGTAATTTACATTCGTCTCTGGATCCTTTATCTCTCTCTCTCTCTCTCTCTCTCTCTCTCTCTTTGACCGATCGCTCCTTCTGTTCTCTGCAGCCAGCTCCTCTAGACCTCCTTAATTTTCATTCCCCCTGAATATCCATCAGGACTATATCCACCTCCTGTAATTTCCTTCCTCTTCTTCTTCCTCCTCCTCCTCCTACTCTCGATCAGGAGCTGTTTTACCTAAAAAGACCGTTGGAGAGGGAGGGGGGGGGGGGGGAGAGCGGGTTTGAGGTTCTGGTAGGCCCTATTCACTTCTACACGTGCCTTGTATTTTTTGAGGGGAGGGGCGGGGGGGGGGGGGGCATAGGAGGGCTCAAAGCCCCCTATACCCCTCTAACTGCTTTTGCTCCTCGCTCCTCTATTTATCCCACTCGCTCCTCTAATCCCCGGCCTTTTTTGGCCGGGGGGGGGGGGAGGAGGGGGCACGTCCCTGGTCTCCTACTATAGGGTGTTTGGGGAGGGGGGGGGGGGGGGGGTAAGAGCAATTTTTTTTTTTTTTTTTTTTGGTACCGACTATTTGGAAATCGCGCCAGCCGCAAATTCGCCCAGTGGGGGGGGGGGGGGGGGGCTGGGGGGGGGGGGAGTACACTACATTTTTTTGGGCCGGGGGGGGGGGGGGGGGGGGCACGTCCCTGTTTTCCAGTACATTTTTGGCGAATTTAGGGCTAATTTTAACAACTTTTTTTTTGGCCGGGGGCCATGCACGTGTCCCCCTGTGCCCCCCTGGATCCGTCCCTGATACAGTTATTGATTAATTTGGTTGCTACATAATTTTTTATTTGGACACAGCACAGACGACCACCGATCTCGATTGTATAGGGCTAGGCCTTGAAAATGTGGAGACACTGCACGTAGACTGCATAGGGATATTATGCGTGCAATCTAAATGGCAAGGATTTTAGAACACAAACTGAGGTGGTGCGCGATCAGACACCCTATAGTAGCTTTGTAGGTCCTGTGACCAATCTCTGGGAACAAAGGTTTGAAAGTGTTTTTGTGTTCCCTGATGAATACCGAACAATTTGGACTTGGGCTGTCCCAATGAAAATCCCGGGCATTTTCGTGAGGGGTCAACAAAGGTCAAACAGGGGTCGAAATTCAAATATATTCAAATCGTGTTGATATGCATATCAAATTACTCGTCTGGTCATGAGGATTCCAATAATGTATAGTTTGCTACACCTCAGACCTTAAATGAGGACGCTATAGTAAAAAGACTCTTCATCCTTATCTGAATTATACAGTTCTCCCCTCCCTCACGAAGCACGACAGTTTTGACGTTTCATTAAATTATTAGAGAAAGTAGACGATTCGTTGAAACGTGCTCGACTCTTAATCCTTGTCTGAATGAAGCTTCCCCTCCCGCGCGAAGCGCGGAAGTTTTTACGTTTCATTAAATTATTAGAGAAAGAAGACGATTCGTTGTACCGTTTTCGACTCTTAATAAGCCGTAATATATTATTGTCTGAATTCAGTTTCCCCCTTTAGCGCGAAGCACGGAAGCTTTGACGTTTCCTTAAATTATTAGAGAAAGAAGACGATTCGTCGTACCGTTTTCGACTCTTAATAAGCCCTATTTGTCTGAATTCAGTTTCCCCCCTCTCGCGCGAAAGCTTTGACGTTTCCTTAAATTATTAGAGAAAGAAGACGATTTATTGTACCGTTCTCGACTGTTAATCCTTGTCTGAATGAAGTTCCACCCCTCCCGCGCAAAGCGCGGAAGCTTTGACGTTTCATTAAATTATTAAAGAAAGTAGACGATACGTTGAACCGTGCTCGACTCTTAATCCTTGTGTAAATGAAGTTTTCCCCTTCCGCGCGAAGCTCGGAATTTTTGGTGTTTCATCACAATATAGAGAAAGGAAGACGATTCGTCGTACCGTTGTTGACTCTTAAACCTTGTTTGAATTTAGTTCCCCCGAAAATTTTAAACCTCTGATTTCTTTAGCTGATATTATAGGAAAGTGAAACTTCGAGAAAATACAAGTATCGTAGTTGTAGTCACTCTCGACACAGCAACATTTACCCGTGTCTTTCTTGCTCCCTCGACGAGACGACTCCACCCAAGAACCCCCTTCCCTCTTTTACTCCCACTCCTCCTCTCTCAGGCTCTTACCTCCCCTCTCTCTCCTCTCTTTCACCCCCATTTCTTTTGTTTCCCTTTTAATCTTTTTTTTTCTTTTTCTTTCTTTTCCTTTCTTTCCTCTCCTCCCTCTTTTTCTCTTTTCTCTTTCTTTCTTCTCTTTTTTCCCTTTCTTTTCCTTTCTTTCTTTTCTTTTCCTTTTCTTTTTTTCTTTTCTTTCCCTTTCCCTCTCTTTTTTCCCCTCACCCTTTTTTCTATTTTCCCGACGGCAGCCCAATTTTACCGACAATATCCTGACAAGTGGGGGGGGGGGGGGGTGTCGCACCCCCACACCCCCCCCCCCCACTTTGGAGACGCCTCTGCCTCTGTTCAGTAGTGCCGTGTTTGTGCCATCGAACTAGATTGACCAAATCAATTGATTCATAATATAATATTTTTCCCGTAACATGAGAGTAATTTTAATAGTTTAATACTTTTAATTAAATGTAATGTTAATTGTATACCCCTCTCCCCCTCTCTTTTTCTCTCTCTCCCAAATGAAACCTGCCATACATTGAAAAAGTTCAGTTATTTTAAAGTAGATATTCATTGATTTAAAAACTAACTTTATTTTCATTATTGCAAAGTTGAAACTCTGATTCGACAAGGTTATCAAAATTCAATGCTTGGAAACATTCAAAGTAATGATTATTATAAATTACAAAACGCTTAAATACAGCCCTGGCATATCACCTGAAGAGCTCTCCGAACGCTGCTGAGATGTGTGAGATCACAGTATGGACATGATTTGCACAAGCAGACGATCGATGTCCCATGACATCTCACATATTTTCAGTGCCTGTGTTTTCATCTTCTCTTGAGTTCTTTCTCTTACTTCACTACCGTCAGGCTAAATGCATAATCTATTGCCTTACTCTAATCCCCGCGCATGGTTTTATTTTGATGACAAATGCAGCGATACAAAAATAAAGGATTCTGTCGCTTGTAAACAAAATAAGACGCCATTGAATATTCAGCTGCACACACCGCGGTATGTTCGGCGTTTTAACAGGGAACGAATGCCGTCCTTAATATCATTCCGGGGGGTTTTCAATTTGAAAGTTTGTTTTCTTTGATTGTTAATTAACCCCTATCCTACATGTATTTACAAGCAAAAGATTTTAGTTATCAGAATTGGGTCATATCCCCTTTTGAATGGTTTGACATGCCATTACATTTATATACACTAAACTCATTATTTTGAGAAATAATAGCTTTGCAATTATTTACATTCTTTATGGGATGTCGTCTGCTTGGGCAGTATTGGTCCATTTAGTGACGTCATTAAAACATTGTTATTTTTCCGTCGAGTCTCTCGTATATCCCAGCTGCTATGGAGGTGGTTGTATTTGTATTTTTTATGAATCACCCGATATGTAGTTGACCTAAAACTTGTACGATGGACATCTGTTAGCTTACCAGTTTCTAGTGATACATTAGTTGACATATTTGTGATTTTCTTTGAATTTCACCTTTAACAAGCTTATACAAATTAATATAAGTATTACAGTAAAACATCATCGTTATTACATATTTATGCAATCATTTTTAACATCAATCGTATTTTACATTACATCAAGATCATGAACGTAATAAAGTATGAGACAGAAAACATTACGCAACTAATTAAGCAACGTTGGTACAAAGAGTCAGATGACTATGTCAACAAATTTTGAATTAATTGCCAATTCACGGGCTCATAACAGTGATATATCACTCTGCAGATTTATGCACGGAAATATCATATATGTACATCGAATTCAAGGGAATTTAAGAGGAGAATTTGGCAAGGAATCATTGCCGATTTATGAACTAAAATTTTATTAAAACAGTGGGATATGATAGCGAGCATATAACCTTTACAGCATTAAAGGCTTGGTCAGAAATAGCTGTGTTTTTTACCGTGTGAACCACTAATGGCTACTGCGCGCAACAAAGGATTTGCGCGTATTCACTGAGCTCTGTGAATATTATAAAGTATAAACATGTTACGTCATCATAAATACCGCTGCGTATTTGCCGAGTCATGTCTGAACGACCCTTAAAGGTATAGACCAGTTTTGGAAACACCCCCCTCTCAAAAAATGAATAGAAGCTTTTATTACCAATCTTGTGAAAGAATTTGTTTTGACTAATACGTGATGATGCAAATTATGCCGGGAAACCGCTTACTAATTGATATATTTGGTAAATTATATATTTATCTGGACTGTATAGATATCGCGTAGTCCCATATACATCTTTCTGTGTACAGTGCTTGTAACTTTACCAAGACTGGGCCAAATTTCTTATCATTTTTATGATTCCAGAACCTTGCAGTACACACCAATACTTATATGCTCGATGATCAATCTTTTCTGATCGATTCCACAACATTTCTTTCAGAATCCAATCGCATGACTAGAACTGGTCTATACCTTTAAATCACATACATGAATATACTTACATGTATGCAATGTTGCGTTACTCTAAAAAAATATGTCCTGATTATACGCACAACAGTTTACAGAAATTCAAGATACAATTGTACAGAATTATGAACATTTTTCCAATTAAAAAAAGCCTACATGATCTCGGATAATACATTTACAAAAAAGAAAAAGTACAGAATCTTTCAGAAGAATGCAAATCCGGAGAGATCGAAACTTGACTACAGAAATGCATCGAGATAATTATGGTGTATTTCAAGAGGTGGATATGGTATGGAACGAAGAATACTTGAAGCTACTTTATAATGGAAATAAACAATACTAGTTTTGGGCAGACTTTTGTCTGTGCAATTCTACATTTAGAATCAATCAAATAAAAGTACAATAAATGATGTAATTGTGCAGAGCTATGGACCAAAATGCGTTATAGTTGGACCTGATATAATGGTAACAGTTTGAACAAATGTGCTGACTTATGCACACAAATCCAAACTCGGTATGAAATTACATGATATAAATATGCATTGAATATTAACCATTGAAATGCGCAGAATTATGCATAAAAAATCCAATCTTAGTACGATATTACATGAAATATATACGCAATTTATTTAACCCATTACAATATGTACACTTATGCACACAAATCCAATCTCATCAGTGCAGTTTGACATCATGTAAAATATATATGCGTCGAACATTAACCATTATAATCTATAGAATTATGCACAAAAATCAAATCTCAGTACATCATATGGTATATATATAGGCAATGGACATTCATTATTATAATGGGCAGACTTATGCACAGAAATCCAATCTTGGTATGTTATTACATGTTATATAAAGGCCGTTGACATTCAACATTGTGATGTGCAGACTTATGCACGAACAAATCTTAATGCAACATCGTGATACGATTTCATACGGAATTTTTAAACCCCGGCCATTCACCATTGTATTAATGCAGACTTATGCACAAAAACCCTATGTTAATATGAGATCATATTAAATATAATATGCAATGGAAATTCACCATTATAATGTAAAGATTTATGCACAAAAATCCAATCTCAGTATAATATAAAATATATATGCAATGAATGCTTTGATGCGCAGACTTATGCACAAAAATCAAATCTTAGTATGGAATTACATCGAATATATATGCAATGGTAATTCACCATTATAATGTGAAGATTTATGCACAAAAATCCAATCTCAGTATAATATAAAATATATATGCAATGAATGCTTTGATGTGCAGACTTTTGCACAAATATCCAATCTTAGTTTGAAATTACATGAAATTGTATATGCAATTGACATTCACCATTGTAATAGGTAGACTTATACACAAAATTAATATCCAATCTCAGTTTCATATCATATTAAATATATATGCAATGGACATTCACCATTATAATGTGCAGACCTATGCACATAAATCCAAACTCGGTATGAAATTACATAGAATATATCTGCAATGGACATTAACCATTGAAATGTGCAGACTTATGCACAAAATCCAATCTCAGTATGTTATTACATGAAATATATATGCATTGGATATCAACCATTATAATATGCAGACTTATGCACACAAATCCAATCTTAGTTTGACATCATGTAAAATATAAATGCGGTGGACATTAACCATTATAATCTATAGACTTATGCACAAAATCCAATATCAGTATATCGAATGCAATACGTATGCAATGGACATTAACCATTGAAACTTGCAGACTTATGCACAAAAATCCAATCTCAGTAGGTTATTACATAAAATATATATGCATTGGATATTAACCATTATGATATGCAGACTTATGCACAAAAATCCAAACTCAATAGCTATTACATGAAATATATACGCCTTTGATTTAACCCATTACAATGTGTAAACTTACGCACACTAATCCAATATCAGTTTGACGTCATGTAAAATATATATGCGATGGACATTCACCATTATAATGTGCATACTTATGCACAAAATTTCAAGCTCAGTATCCTATTAAATGTAATATATATGTATTTGATATTCACCATTATGATCTTAAATCTGAAATCAACATCGGGATATGGTTTCATACGAAATGTATGTACCTTTGCCATTCAACATTATAACAATGCCGACTTATGCTCAGTATGATACACATGTTATATATATATATATATATATATATATAATGGACTTTCCACCATTATAATGTGCAAACTTATGCACAAAAACAAAATCTCAGTATGATATTACAATGCAGTTATATGCATTAGACATTAACCATTATAATGTGCAGACTTATACACGAGAATCCAATCTCAAAATGATATCATATGAAACAAATATGCAATGGACATTCACAATTATAATGTGCAGACCTATGCACACAAATCCAAACTCGGTATGAAATTACATAGAATATATTTGCAATGGAAATTAACCATTGAAATGTGCAGACTTATGCACAAAAATCCAATCTCAGTATGTTATTACATGACATATATATGCATTGTATATCAACACTTATAATATGCAGATTTATGCACAAAAATCAAATGTCAGTATATCATTTAAAATGTATATACAATAGCCATTCATCATAATAATGTTCGAATTATGCACGAATATCCAATCTCAAAATGATATCATATGAAATATATATGCATTGGGCATTCACCATTATAATGTGTAGACTTATGCACTTACATATTTAAACTCAACAGAGAGAGAGATATACTTTTATATGAAATACATATACATTGAACATTAAACATCGTGTGCAGACAAAAATCCTAAAAAAAATTAATATGATATCATACTAGTTATACATAATAGCGCATATATCATGAAAATGTGCAGACCAAAACAAAATTCTAAACAGAGAGGCACATTTGACAAGCACCATTATAATCATAACAGTGATAAACGATATTTTATGAAATCTATATACATTGGACTTTCATCAAATCAAATTTGCAGACTTTCGCACACAAATCAAATATCAACATTGAGTTATGATATCATATTAATATCAGCAAATATTATGCGCAGATTTATGCACAAAAATGTAAAGTCAATAGGGATGTGATATTATAAATTATATACCTCATACATAGATTGTCATTCACTGATTGGTCAAAACTATATCACATGTCAAGGAGCATTTCGATCTATCAAGTATCATTACGTCAGAGGGTTTGATAGCTACTATCAAACCCCGGGATAGGACCCCTAACCCCTCCCGCGACTTAGTTGCGCACACAAATTTTTTGAGTTGCTAGGCTACCGCAATCGCGCGGTTACGCGCAGCGCGTAGGAATTCAATACTCTTGCCTTGGACTTGATGTGGATTTTTCTTATTCTGGTGAGTAATTCCTCTTGATATAGTTTCCTGTTTTTTAGTGCTAGATCTAGACCTACAGCTAGACCTAATCATGAATCAATAAAAAGGATGAGATATATAAAACAAATATGGACTGCTCTGTAATCGGATGATGGTGGGAACTACCACTCCCTCGGTGGTGTTCACACCGGCCCTTCTATCACCCCCTCGGTTTCGCCTCGGGGGTGATAGAAGGACCGGTGTGAACACCACCTTGGGAGTGATAGTTCCCACCATCATCCTCATGACCAGTCAATATTTGTATAATATATATTAATATTTGACATCATGTCAAGACATAAGCATATAAATATAACAAACTCAAGACCGACGTTTGAAATTTTGGACATTCAACATTTGCAGACTTGTACACAAAATCTACACCCAGCCACGAGATATGATATAATACAAGATGGAAATATACTGGATATTCAACATATGCAGACCTGTGCACAGAATATAGTGAACTAAAACCAGAGATATTATATTATACGAAATCTATACACCATGTTGTTCATTTCGCATTAAATGTGCAAAGCTATGCAGAAAATACTATATCAGCAATGCAGAACATATCATATGGCATATTCATTTAAAATTCACTATTTTAATATCCAGACTTATGCATATTCGTACAAGACGAAACCCATGATATATAAGATATATACACTGGACAGTCACCATTAAGTGTTTAGATAATTTGCACAGACATGTATCCTCTACAGTCTACAGTTAGATGTGATATGATACGAAAAATAAATTTCCATTATAATGTAATGCTAAATTACATCGATAATAACATGTTTGATTGGTTTGTTGGCTGCTTAGAATGCACGTGAAAGTAAGCAACCAGGGGACCGACTGTTCTAAGTCATCTCCGAAGAGACTTGGTAATGCCAATGTGGATTAATGACTAATCAAAAAGTGGAGCGCGTCGACTTGGTTTCGAATCTTGGAACTCCCGGTAACGAGAGCATTGCTCTACCAGTGAGCCATTGCATACTACATCTAAAAATGGAAATTCAACTTTAATGATATTTCTGCATGGTCCAAATTGTTTCACCTTGCTTGTGGCCGTGGGGCATATCGATGTTGAATATTTTGCCGAAAATGACAAAAGTTTGCGGGGTTATTTTGTCCAGCAACGTTGTCATTTGGGGTTAATATGCAATTGAATAATGACAAGCACGTGACTGAACCACCAGTGATCGACGCAAAATTTTAGTTATTCTCTTCATATAAATTTCTTTATGTATTTTATGCGGACTGCAATGGCGGTAGACCACGTTGCACACAGGCTCAGAGAATGATGAATAGATGGCATTAGTCCCTTTCAAGGTAGGCAAATATTTAAATTACACATAAAACTTTGAAGGTATTTCCAGATTATTCGTTAGTTTTAAAGACAATGATGTTTAATTTAATAACAAACTTGCGAAATGCATTCACTAATTGGTGCTAGGTAACACAAATATTATGGCTTGTCCTATCTAAAGGCCCGGTCACACAGAGGGGACGCATGCGGGACGCACGGCCGGCGCATGGAAAATTTCCAATTTTGGCCAGTGCGTTGTCGTTCGCTAGGCGTGCGTCATCACTCGTTACTCGTTCGTCGAGCGCGCTGGACCAACGCTGGACCAGCGCTATGCATTCGTCGTCATTCGCTGTGTGCGTCGGGATTTTTTGAGCATGCTCAAAAGTGTGCGCGGAGCTCGACGCATGAATGTACACGCCAAAGGCACGCCAGACGTGCGTTGAGCGCGCTAGACCAGCGCCAGACATACGCGGGGCACACGCCCTGTATACGCACAGCGCGCTAGCTACACGCTGTGCATTTTGTGTCAGCTCGCTAGCTTTTCCAAAATCATGACAAAAGTTAGGCACACGGCCTTTTCCGATTTCCAATGCGCTGGCCGTGCGTCGTAGAACGCGGTGCATGCTTGGACCATTCGTCCAGCGCGCTAGCAACACGCTGTGCATTCGTGGAAGTTGTTATCATGTGCGCTCTGGGTACGGTCTGTATGCGTACTGTATGCGCTCAGCGCGCTAGCAACACGCTATGCATTTGGTGTCAAAAGTTGGGCGCACGACAACGCACTGGCCAAAATTGCAAATTTCCCATGCGCTGGCCGTGCGTTCCCCATGCGTCCTCCCTGTGTGACCGGGCCTTACCAAAACGGAATGTGTGCAATTCTTATTCTGACTATTGAAATACAATTTGATGAATGAATAAATTTGTAACGAAGTACTTAGCAAAGATTTGTACATAAGCTTTGATTACATTACGAAAACGGCCTATCTATATAAATTATTTTTTATTAAGGGGAAAAAATAGGGGGGAAAAATGGGACTCGCATAGAAACTAGGCAATTTGAAAGGAATAATATTACATGGGCCAATTTTCCATCTTGAAGGCTACTTCTACCATTAAAAACAAATAAAGAGAGATAATTATTATGCATGGTACAAAATTAAAGCTTACATAATATCCACATTTTAATTATTTATTTGTCTATTTTCCTAGTTCATACTGACTCAGCCATATCGTCGTTCAGGAGGTCGTCTACCAGACGTTGGTGTTTAATCGCAATCAGGGCTTTCTTCAATTGTTCACGTTCTTCGGACCTTTTAATCCTGTCCCTCCAATCCCGAAGCATACTAAGTGTTCCCCTGCATGTAACACCGTGGTATTTTTCGTTTATTTGTATGTAACGTTGGATTTCCGGAGGTTGAAAACCCAATTCCCCGCCTAGATTGTCGATGTCATCAACCTTATGAATCCGATTAGCAATTGTCTTGAGAAGGTCGTCAAAATCTTGCTCCCTGGATTCTTCACTGGGTCTATATTTACATGGAGGAAATATAAATTTGTACTGTTTCAGGCGCGGATCCAGGAATTTCTTGCCGGGGGGGCACAAGGAGGGGCACCGTGTGGGAAAGAGAACATATATATTTTTTTTTAGTCCCCCAAAAAATCGCAACGACTCAGCCAGCCGCTGAATAAGCGGGGGGGGGGGGGGGGGGGGGGGGGGGGGGGGGGGGGGGGGGGGGGGGGGGTAAGAGGACACTTTTTTTCTTTTTTTTAGGTCACGAATTTTTAAATTTGACATTTTGCTTCGTTAGGGGGGGGGGTAAGGTCACCTTTTTAGGTCAGCCATTGGCCATTTTTTTTTTTTTTTTTTTTTTTATTTATTTAAAAAAAAAAAAAAAAAAAAAAAAAATTGTGGCCGGGGGGGCACGCGCCTGTTTTTCATTGTATTTTGGGCGGATTTAGGGCTGATTTTAACATATTTTTTTCGGTCGGGGGGGCACGTGCCCCCTGTGCCCCCCCCCCCCCTGGATCCGCCACTGTGTTTATCTAATAATCTCAGTTGACCAATTTCACTGGTTGGAAGTTTATTGTTCCACATTTGCATGTACATCAAAAACAGATAAGATTAATTCGAGCTGAACAGTCGGTTACAAAACGATAACCTGAACAAATTAATGTATAATTTATGGCAAACGTGGCAATTAAAAACAAAGTTGTGAGGGAGTTTGCACTAGATATCGGAAGTACATAATTATATGCATAAATATTGTTTACATACATGCACGCTCACACACGTATGTATATATTAATGTATATGTACTTATACATAGATACGTGTGCACGCGTGGATATGAGTGTGGGTGTGGGTGTGAAGGCTATCATTTATATAGCTTTTTTTAGGGGGGCACGAGTAGTAAAGAGTTGAAATTAATCTAAAGTTATTTCATATTGGTATCAATCGCAGCTATGAGCATAACAGATAGAGAAATGCAAACTTGCGATTGATAGGAAGACTTACAATTGGCTTGGATCAAAAGGAGCTCTTTATAGAACGAGGCCTAGGGCCCCCGTCTATCCCAGGGCCCCGTATTACAAAGAGTTACGATTGATCCAGATCAATCGCAAGTCCTTCAATCAATCGCAAGTTTGCAGTCTCCTATCTCTTATGTACATATTTGCAATTGATATAAATCGCAAATATGTTGCGATTGATATCAACTCTTTATAAGACGGGGCCCTGGTGTGTATTTTGTCATACTCTTCTTTTTTTACGATTCGGGAGAATGGAATATCATTACGGCCAATACTATTGGATTGCCTCCAGAGGAAGATCAGGATGTATTGCCCTGATTCGAAGACTTGAACAACATTGCTCTTTTGCGGGCAATATTGCGACGTTGTTATTATTATGCACATGTATATTAGGTTTTTGCATTTTATAGCCAAAACAAACACTAACAATTTTAGATAAGAACTATCAACAGCAACGCAACAAAATGTTTTTTTTCCAAGGAAATATAGGGGCATTAACAAAAAACTTATAACATCCATAGACGGTTATTATTATTTTAAATCATAAAATATTATCATGTAATATAATCATAAATATTTTTGACATTTTCTCTTCTTTGGAAAAAGCTTCAAATATATGTAGTTTTGGAAGTTCTTAAACCAAGCGCACAGATTTTATATTGGCTCAATATAAATCTACACCTGGGATTAAAAGCTGTTATGCATATTTAAATTACAAAATTTGTGAATTGAAAGAAAGGATACTAAACCGTTCTCAATTAAAATTGTTAGCAATGTTTTAGTTGTATTTCCAATCCCCTTCTAAATTTCTCAATGCTCCAAGCTTAATCCACCAAGTTCTGAGTACTTTTGGAAGATGTAGAATTTTAGTTCAATTCACTGCACTCTCTTTGTAATGGTGAGTTCCCACTGCCGATCAAACCAACCCGACCGAGCCCAATCAAGCCCGATCACCCATTTCTCCCCGACCAATCCCGACCCCATGCCTAAACACAAGCTCTTCCCGACCGCTATTCGACCATTGACGACCCACATTGACGCTGATCAAAAATGAGTACTGTACCATCAGCTGACCATAATATTTTGTGCAACCACTCAATTCACGAGTCATCTTGGATACCTGTTCGAACAGGTCGACCTGCTCGGGTCGAGATTGTGTAGAGATCGTGTGTACGTCTAGTTGGTCTAGTAGGGATCGCGTTGGGATTGTATGTAGATAGGAATGATCGAGAAGAGATCGAAGTTGTGGTCGACTATACGTCGTGCAGGAGTCGTGAATGGTCGAATTAATGTGGGTCATCAATGGTCGAATAGCGGTCGGGAAGAGCTTGTGTTTAGGCATGGGGTCGGGATTGGTCGGGGAGAAATGGGTGATCGGGCTTGATTGGGCTTGGTTGGGTTGGTTTGATCGGCAGTGGGAACCCACCATAACGCATGTTAAATGATATTCAGCCCCCCCCTCCCTCCCCCATCTAACATTTTTAGTTTTAGTGTAAATCCTTGTGAAACTCACCGAATACACTATTACCTAGGAAATTTAGTTAAGAATGGTAAAATACTTTTTAGGATGTTGCCAAGCCAAGTCTTTTACTTGTTTTCTGACTACCCATATATATATATATATATATATGTATATACATTTATAAATATATATGTTTTCGTATAAAACCCTATGCATACACACGCACAGAAACTTATTTTGAGGTTCTACTCACATTCCAACAGTGGATGGTGAAGGAGTGGCCTGTTTTGTCAAGCTTTCTTCGATCCCTGTCATGAGAGCACATAATGATATTAAAATGATTGTATGGATGACTGTGGGGTTCCTTTATGCTATAGTGAGAACGCACATATAAAGTGAAAAGAAGTGACTGATAGCTAAAAGAATGTATCTACCATGATTCTTAAAATTCTCGACAGGTGGAATTAAAATTTAGATTATGATTTCTTACTGTCACGTCAACTGTATAATGGACATTTAATTTACTTCAAACAGTCATGCAATAATACAAACAATATATATATATATATATATATATATATATATATAATAGAGAGAGAGAGAGGGGGGCATATATACATTTCATGACGTAATTGTGTTTCGTCTATACTAATTGATTTATACTTTTTACTCCCCTCCCCCATCCCAAAATTCAAAATAATATGATAAAACCAACCGTATCACTAGGCGACAAAATCAGAATCGAAATATCGGTATTCTGAGAATCACCGTAGCGAGATTTTAACTCACTAAGAGAGAGAGAGAGAGGAGAAATAGCTCCTAACCTTTTTATTTGATTTTTCACGTATCATGTGTATAATTGTATTGGGCAAGAAAGAAGTATAATTGAGATGAAACCAAAGATAAAATCTGAGATAAAAAGAGGTCTGAGAATACCGATTATTGTATAAAGATATAATTAATATATTTTAGACATTAGATCGTGCTCAGAATACCAGCCCTCGTTTGTACTCTCACAACTGGTTACAGAATCAACCTTTTTATATGATGCACAAAATGATATATTTTTGTATTGTCTAATGGATACAGCCTCCCCACATGTTCTACATGACTGTTCCTGAGCTTCCCCCGCCTACGTTTCAAGCTTTAGTAAATATTAACAAGGGTTATCTACGTGATCGAATGCTTTCACACGTATGACGTAAGAAATAATTGAAATTTGATCAAGAGCCAATTGGTCCAATACCCACATCACCTATCTTACACCCAGTTTGTCCACTATACACATGATACATTCAACGTTTCGTCCAATCATCATTTAGTCTCAATAGCCAATAGGGCTAATAGCTATACAAATAATAATAATTATAAAATTATAATAATAAATGTAACTAATAGAGCTTCAAACCCACTCTGTGGAATGCTCAAGGCACATTATGCCTATAATCTCTAATCGTTTCGTACTAATTGGCAGTTCCACGAATCAGTAATTTGTACGAATTGATTCAATAACCACTTGGTCCATCACAATTCGGTCCACTTGCCAGTTTGTCTGCAATGAAATGGTCTGAACCCCGATTACTCCAACAACCATTTGGTCCAAACAGATTTCGTCTATAGATTAGTTCATCTACAGGTGATCCATTTAAATTTTGTATATATATTAATTGCGTCTCCACCGTATGTTCTAATGAATATATACGAAGTAGTGGTGGCCTTTATTATGCTAAGTCAAAACCTAGTCATGATAATACAAAACAAAAATCAATAAATATAGGCCTACATGTACATCATGATATCAAGTTTTGAGGGTAAAGTCGCTCAACCTTACCTACTACTTATTTCAATATAGAGATCATTTCATTTATGTGTCTCGTTTATACACCACAGGTTGAGTTGTACCGTGAAAATTACCAATAGGATGTCATTTTAGCGCAATAGGTCCTTTGTTATAAGCTATGATATATTGATACTCAGGGATTAGAACAGATATTATATTACATCTGCATGAAATATGTTACCTTCGAAACGTGTGGTGAACTTAATCGTCTGTGTAGAGGTTTGAACCACTTCAAGTGTCACTAATGTCCCTTCACTCTCCTTGGTCAGATCGAGCTCAAAGTACTTTGTCTCTTTCGTTTGCGACCTCTTGTCGCTGAACTGAATAGCCTGAGGAAATTGCCCGATTATATAATTAATTTGCATATACGATTGTATGAAATATGAGCCAAAACGCAGATGTTGAGAGTACTGATTAAAACAATGAAGAAAAATTGTCTGTATTTTCGAATTTTGTCCAATCAATTCCATCGTTTCGAATCTAATTATATATATATATATTCCTACAACCGTATTGGTCTATGAATATTTATTATAATTTTCATCAGTATCACCATGACACCATCAGATGAGTTCTTTGGCACTTTGTTTTAAATTTTCTGCTGTTGGCTCTGCATTGATTGTTCTACCTTTTATCATGAACAGTTCTTGTTTCCACATGACCCTTGTTTTAATTTATTTTAACTAGGTGTAGTAATTCCGAGAATTGAAGTACGCTTACTTGTTCCTCGGATTTGGGACTCTTCTCACCCAGCTGGCAAGCGACTTTTAGTGTTCCCTGCAGAAACTCAATATCATCGTCATCGCCCTTCACAGGTTGGAAACGGGGGTCATCTATGTCATGGACATGTCTCTGAAAAATCATGTGTACAAAAAGTGTTCTGATAAAGTTACCTGGACATTGTAGATAGAAATCATATGTAAACTTGTATTACACAGTCTCTCGGATTTAGGTGTATTTTTTACTAAAGTACTCGCTGGAATCGTCGTAAGGAATAAGATGTGATTGCAAAGTTCAATCAATTCATTTAGATCAGTGAAAATGGGCTTTATCTGTCAGGGAAATCGGGACACTAAGATGACGTCCAAAATGGCATCGATTGAGAGAAACAGCCAGAACAGTACAGGTCTTGGGCCTTCTATTAACAGTAGAGATGTCATAAATAAGTCTAAAATTGTATTTTTGGTATCGGGATATTAAATTCGGTTGATTGATATTATGGAAGTGGAAAAAGTTACAAGGTAAAGTCTAAAATGCAATTCAGATATCAAGATGTTCACTAGACCATGCTCGATAAATTATTACGACCAAGACTAAAATAGCGACAAAAAAAAAAATAACATCGTTATATAAAGAACCAAAAGATGCCGAAGTAGTTTAACGTTTCGTTTTAACATACAAATACTTATAGTTAAAGTGATAAATGTGCTCCATTTTTGTTAATATGACAGGCTTGAAAACTGTTAATTCGTGACATAACTTTGAAATGGGAATGCATCACATCCTCACCATCGTCGCCAGGATAATGAAAGCCTTTCTGCAGTGATCAGGCTTAAATACACTCCCTCCCAAAAATGGTGTTAATGTCTGTTTACCCATTTTTGTCCATGTGGCTTATTGACAAATCGAACCTCCAGTATCGGTTTTTTGGAGACAGGCAATAGTCTGGGAAGAAACGACATGCATGATAGTACTATGCCTCTCAGAAATAGCCAATCCCAAATGAAGGCAAAGAATCCTCCAGAGAAATGGCTGACTGAGACCTCTAGCCATCGTTCCTGTACTGAACAAATAACGTCGGAGGAATCTGGAAGCCGTTTAGGTGTACCTTTGAAAAAAAAATTAATTCAATACAAAATGACAGGTAACGACTTAAATACAAGGACCTTTTTTCAAGCTCATTGGGCTTGAAGGGACAGTTGAGTTCTTGTTTAAAGCCGCAAATGGCTTCAAACTGCATGGTAATTGCTCTTATTCTTATCCATGACATTTTTAGTGCCCTTTTATGAACTAAAATTGCTATGAAAGGAATGTTAGACCCCAAAAAGTGCGAATTTAGATTAAATCCGATCTAGCCCTTTACCGTTAATTTTGAATAATAGCAACAATAATAATAACAATCCTCTGACAGGCTGGTTGTGCGTATTATAACCAACACGAAAAAGCCAACATTGGCATTGGCTGGAAGAAAACATATAAGGCGCTATCTCGTTTTTTCTACGGCTGGTTAAAAATCATCCAATATGTGTGGGACCCCACAAATATTAGAAATGGTTATATTTATTAATATTTAAGCCGTCTCTGAACCGATTTGATCAAACAAAGATGATTTTGTCATTTAGATTGTATGCTCTTACACATTTGACACTCAGTTTTTCATTATCTCACAAAGAATTATTTTGTTTAGCGCCATCCATACCAAAACTCAACTATACCTTTAACATAATTATGCATCGTATTTTGGCGACTGGATTACGATTTTATTATTATTATTACTTATACCGCACTTTTCCCATAAGGCCCAAAGCGCTTACAGTATATGACAATTACATAAATACATGTAATAATAAATTAAAAAAAATCTTACACCTACAAACTGCACGAAATATTTTTTTTTTTTCAAGGCCTTTCTCAATAATAACTGATGAAGACTGTCTAATTCTAAGTGATAGATAATTCCGGTATTTTGAAGCAGATACAGTAAATATCCCATCACCGGCTAATGTGCGAGTAACTGAAGATGTGAAACGGAGAGCATCACCGGCTGACCTCAATGCCCTGGTAGGTGTATATAAATTCAAACAGGTATCTAAATATTGTGAAGCTTGATTATTGAGTATTTTGTAGACAAACAAGAGTAATTTAAAAATTATTTTTGTTTCAAATGAAGCCAGTGTAATGAGCTCAAGAGTAGCTGAGATGGATATTGTAGACATTTTTGGTAAATATTTTCAAAGCATTGACGTAGCCGACATCGCCATCCGAAAATTTAGAAGCTGCATTGATCATATGTCATTGATCATAGTAATGTCAGATCTTATGTCATATTTGTTACTAAAAGTTGTGACAATGTCTACACAGTTACATGCACAACCATAGTTCGCAAACTGTGG